>CM035132.1:41844056-42179056 GCA_020205605.1 Panax ginseng
GGACAAAAAGAAAAATTTTCATTTTTTGGGTGAATAGTCGATTTGTGAATAGTCAGATATCGTGAATAGTCTTGAGTATCGTGAATAGTAACTCCCACACAAAAAGATAGAAATTTCACAAAAACATCTTCACACTTCGTGAATAGTAACTTCGTGAATAGTAACTCATGAATATAAACTCGTGAATAGTAACTTCGTGAATAGTAACTTCGTGAATAGTAACTCATGAATAAGTAACCCCTGACATGAAAAAGTTTCAAATTTGATAAAAAGTTCAACAAAGATTTTGGCATAATGATATTGAAGAAAATAATATCATTCATGAAAGAAATAACATCCATTACCTCAAAATAACCGTCTTACGATGAATTTTGGTATAGTCTTTGTGAAACTTCGCACCGTATAAGCAACACTCAAAGTATACTCACAAGAATACGCTCAATAATATAGAGAGAGAAAGAGAAAACTTAGTTTACGGTGTTATTTTCAATTCTAACTTAGCCCTCTATTTATAGGAAAATGTTAGAGCATAAAGGAGACTAAAATAATAAAATATATTATTTATTTTTCTTATTCCACACCAACCTTTACCAACCAATTTTGAAGGCCATCAGCCATCTTTGAACAAAAAACATCACCACCCATGTGCCAACAACCACAAAAACGTTTTTCTTAAATAAAATAATTAAAACTTTCAAAATTAATTATTTGAACTCAGGAACTTCAATAATTCACAATAAATAGCCCTTTTATCAGAAAAAATTGAATCTCGCGAATTTTTATAGGAATTCAATTCTCTACAACTTTGCAGGAAGAAAAATTTTCCAAATTCCAAACAGAAATTATCCGAAATCCACAAAAGGATGATTTTAAACATGATTTCAACACCTTTTAAAATTCATAACAAATTATACGTTCGATTTTAACGGTTCAAAATTTGTGGACATATACTCTACTTATATATGTATAACATATCCAAAAATCATAACGATCCAACTAATTGGGATTAAAATTATAACTCACACAAGAAAGCTTTAAGAACAATCGATTTGAGTTTTTAATACCTCCAATCCAAACAAAATAACCGATAAAACACTTCAACGGTAATTCCACATAAATAAATCCATCATCTATATCCACATCAAATAAATATTTTCTTATCACATAAATCAATAACTAATTATTCACAAATAATATTATGATCGATAATAATGACGGTGATTCTCGGAAGAGGGGCTTTCAATAAGGATTTCTCCTCATGGCATGCGGCGCAATTAGGTGACCAAACCTCTCATTAGACGAACTTTTTAGACATTGCCAATAATGTTATCTCGATAATATTATTCAAATAATATGAATTATTGATTTGATAATGGAAAATATTGTGTAATGACAATTATTGAAACAACGGTGATACCAAATATCAACGCAAAGAATTATTGAATCAATATAATATTGAGCAAGAACTAATGTAACAATTATTGAGTAGTGCCTTCTTCTACGTAAGGATCAATAATTCAACAATATCATGCAATACCGTAGTGTCTTCTTGTCTGTAACCACGCATATTATCGTATTTTAACCACCGTGTAACCCAACAATTGTTAGCGGTAACAATAATTTCTGTAGTTATTTATAAAACTCAATCTTTGTCGTTTTCTTTCATCCAACCGTTTTTCCGTTATGGGGCCCACTAATGATCTGCTGGCAAGTAAATACGGAGATTCGACAAAAAGAATATTCTACGACCAAATGAATATTCCCCGACAATAATGAATATTTTATAACCACTTGCTTATTTTGTAAACTTTGCACATTTCACCCATAACCAAAGCATTATATCAAATTACCACCTTATTAATCAAGAATAATAATTAGAGGAAATTCGATTTTATTTATAAAAATTTGGGGTCTTACAACCTCCCCTCCTTATGAAATTTCGTCCTCGAAATTGACGTGACGACTGTGTGTATCGAAAGGTGCGGATACCTCATTTTCATTTCTGACTCCAACTCCCACGTCATTTCCTCAATAGCATGGTTTCTCCACAAAACCTTAACTTGTGGTATAATCTTGGTGCGTAGGACATGTTCTTTCCTATCCAAGATCTTGACAGGTACCTCCTCGTATGTTAAGTCTTGGCTATCTAAATGCGGTTCTAACTTCAATAGCGTGGTTTGAATTAAATCCACATATTTACATAACATCGATACGTGAAAAGCGTTATGAACACACGTCATACTTGGTCGTAAAAGCGAGTCTATAGGCCACAGTTCCTACTCGATCGAGGATTTCAAATAAACCAATAAATCGAAGGTTTGAGCTTTCCTCACATCGCGATTCTCACTTTTGGAATAACAACTTCTTGCATCTCCTTCTTCAAATTCATCACTCGGTGTGTAGATTGAAGCGACTTTAACTTTATTAATTAAAGTCGATTATACTCAGTATATCATCACGTGGATACCTAGAGTTTTCATCTCCATCTCTAATATTGTAAATTATACGAAATTAGTCTTTGACAATATCGTACTCGTACTTGTATATGATCTTATATACTCAACACGTCAACTACCACGTTCGCTTTTCCAGGATGGCATGGTCAGAACATGTGCTGAAATGAGTCTCCTCTTGAGTTCTTCGAAGCTCTTTCCACATTCCTTGCTCCATTCGAATTTTGTATCTCTACGAGTCAGCTGCGTTAATGGAATAGCGATTCGAGAATATCCTTCAACGAATCTCCGATAATAACCAACTAAGCCTAGAAAGCTACGTATTTTGATTCTGAGACTTAGGTTGTTCTCAAGCGTGACTCATATCCCAACCTTGGATAGCATGTTACAATAGCACCTATCGCTTTACTATCGTGACGAATATGGCGTCCCCCTACGGAGAGTTTGGCTTCGGTGCATTCCACAAAGGAAGTCATAAGATGAGGCTCGTGTATCAACTTCTATAGTTGGATTTTAACTCTCTGAAGTTCAATAGGAGCCATTCGATATGAGATTTTAGAAATGGGTTTTGTAATACGGATTTAAAGTCGATACAAATTCAATATCACGCCTCGGGAGTAGGCCAAGAAATTCCTCAGAAATACGTCGGAAATTCACCAACAACAAAATATCATTCAAATCGGCGTATTATTGTTCAAGTCCATAACATGGCTAAGAAAGCTTGACATTCGTTTTTCAATAAACAAATAGCTTTGTGGTTTGATATGACAGTGTTTGACTTCAATGGTTTGGTTGCTTAAATTCGAATAATAGGTTGCTTAGGAATATGAAAACTAACAACCTTACAAAAGCAATCAATTTGGCATGATGAGTAGTTAACCAATCAATCCCTAAAATCACATCAAAAGCAAGTATCTTTAAAGAAATAAGGTCAACAGGTAATGTGATGGTGCCAACTTGGATCGCATAAGATTTCTAAACAACGGATGTAATGAAAGTTTTTCTAACTGAGTCTCCATAAATAAAGTCAAAGTCTAATTTCTCCGTAGTCAAGTTCAAACGTTGGTAAAGCAAGAGAGATAAAAGAATGGGTAGAACAGGGTATCTAGTAAGGTATAAACTTCGCAAGAATTATAATTAACTAACGTGCTAAACTCATTCGGGTTCCTCGCATTTTGGCCTGGCCACGACAAACGCTCTTCCAGAACCGTTGTCTTTGACTTTTCTAGGACATCCTTTTGAGTCACCATTCCCATTGGATTTGGGTTTCGATACTGCGCATAATCTCGAAAGCGATGTGGCTTTCTTTTCCACAGTTATAACATACCTTGGATTGTTGTAGAGCAGTTTTGGTGATATGTCCCTCCTTCCCACATTTGTAACATCTAAGCTGGCGGTGTTTCTCCTCTCCTAGCATTTGTTGTTGGTCTTTGGTCTTCTTTGTTGATGTCTTTCCGTCATTGTTGAATCTTCTCTTTTACGAAATTTCCACTTGAGTCACCTTTCCTATTATCATGTCCACGATTACCACCTGAGTGGTTACCGCCTTTGTCCATATTCTAATTTATTAGTTAACTAAACAAATCTCAACATTAAAGTAAGTAAATTTTAGATGAAATATTTATAAATTTATAAATTCTAAAGATAAATTTATATGAATATTTGTTTATAAATATTTAGAGATAAATTTATATATATATATATATATATATATATATATATATATATATATATATATATATATATATACTCCATCCGTCCCATAGTTATAAATTTGATTTTCCATTTTGAGATGTCCCAATATATAGGCTACTTACTATTTATAAAATTTAGTTGGTTCATTATTTTACTTTTATGCCCTTATAATAAATATTTAACAATTACTCTTTTTTTGAAGCATTATTTTTATCATCACATTTAATGTTATTGTATTCTCAATAAAAGAATTCAACTTTTTAGGCTTTACTAGTTTAACATATTTTGTGTATAAAAGGCAATTGTACCAGCAATCAATGAAGTTAAGAGTTTCAATGTGATAAGTAAGAAGTAATTAATTTATTCATTAATTCTATATTAAGAGGTATATGTAGAAAATTTTTGTTAAAAATTAACTTAAACTGATTTTCTTAAACTATGTGCCAAAAGAAATCAGCCTATAACTATGGAACGGAGGGAGTATATAAATATTCATAGTTACGTTATATATATATTTAGTTTAATGTGGAGATTTAAGATGGGTATATATATATATATATATGGTAATAGAATTTATCTAATAGAATTTATAGAAGAGTAAGATGCAACGTCACTTTAATTGGCATTAGAATTTTTATTTTTATTTTTTTATAGCTGAAGTCTTATATACTTCTTCATTTCCAACGCCGATGACAGAGAATAAACATAAAAAAATATTGATGTTTGTAAACAAGTATAAGAGATCAAATTTTTTTTTTAAAAAAGAGATTCTAACGTCAGTTAAAGTGATATTACATCTTACTCTTCTTTTTTACAAATTTATTTTATAAAATAATTTAAAAAAAGTTACAATGCCAGTTAGTTTGGCATTGGATCACATTTTTATTTTTTTCAAATTTCTTTAAAAAAAGTAAAACCGTTTAAAAAAAAGATAATTTTTTCAAATGGCGTTCAGTAATTTTTCCCAAATTAGATGTGAGAGCCTTTACCCCTAACGGCAGTCGTTGAAGTTTTTATTTTTTTAAAAAAATATTGATTTAAAAATAAAATCTTTTTTAAAAAAATTAAAGCTTTTTTTAAAAAAAAATTTATTTATAAAAATTATTCTTAAATTAATTAATTTGATTAAGAAAAGAACCTATTCCAAAAAAATTTGAACAAAATAAATATAATTAAGAAAGTTGAATATAGTTTAGTAATTCATTTTTCCAGATCCAACCTTCCCCCCCCCATTCTTTCTCCTAATATACTTTTATCCCCAATCCAACCCAACCCAACTCAACCAGTCAACAAAAAATTTGGGGATCTGACTTTAGAAACCTAAAATTGAAGAGTCGTTTAGTGATTGATTCAAAATCAATTCCTTTGCTGCAATGATGGAGCGGGGACGGAAGAGAATGAGAAAGAGGAGGGACAAAGTGACAAACATTTACAAATTTGTTGCAATCAATTCCTTTGCTGCAAAAGTAAAGAAAGTTAAGCTAGGG
This sequence comes from Panax ginseng, assembly GCA_020205605.1. Lineage (NCBI taxonomy): Eukaryota > Viridiplantae > Streptophyta > Magnoliopsida > Apiales > Araliaceae > Panax > Panax ginseng. The sequence continues at coordinate 41,849,692 of CM035132.1, forward strand.
CACGATTCATGTGGTCGTTTCACGAGCAGCCGGCGGCAAGCCAACCAGGGCTGATGAGGTGGTTTTCGCGCAGCGCCGATTTCTCAATGGAGGTTTTCGACAACGAGGTGGCCCCGGCCTCCCTCCAGTCCATCGCTCCCATTCTCCGTGTTGCCGCCGAGATCCAAAGCGAGTGTCCTCATGTCGCTTATCTCTGTAAGTACCACGCGCCAGTGTGAAAGTGTTTCTGTTTTTTAAAAGTGTTTTCATCTGAAAGTTATTTTCATTTCATTTTGATTTTCGGATTGGCAGGTCGGAACTATGCGTTTCAGAAAGCGGACAGATTGGATCCGAGTTCCAGTGGGCGAGGTGTGAGGCAGTTCAAAACAAGTCTTTCTCTGCGTTTGGAACGGGTAAAAGTTAAAGTGTTTTTTATAAACAAAATTTCAATTTCTCAAAAGTGTTATTGGTATTACTTTTGCATGCGTTTGAGACAGACACAGATCGACTGTATGTTTGTTTTTGAAAGCTTAAATCTGTAATAAAAATGAAACTTTACAAATCACACAAAATTTGGTGCCTTTTTTTGACCAGTATTCTTAATTTGGTAGCTGCAACTCCTATAAACATCATCTCTGTGCTACTTATAAAAAAAGTAATCAACTTTATCAATGTGTTATAACTTTTTATCGTAATTATTGTAGGATTGGGATATGCTTTCTTTCATTAGATCTTTGAAAACCATGGTACTAGCTTCAAATGCAGTTGTTGTTATTACGTTCCCAATTTCCCTTCTTTCTCCATCCTTCTCAAAAAGATGGCAGCATTTGGCTGATACCTTGCTGTCAGCTAGAGCAATTCAAGGTACACTATTGGCATTCAAATCCACAATGTCATAATTACTTTTGACGTTTATGTGAATTATTATCAATAACCAATGCTTGAATCAGATGAGGACAAAGAGTTGGCAAAACTCCTCACTGGTTATCAGGACATGGTTGGCCTCCTCAGTGTACACAAGGTTGCTCGATTCAATACACAGGTTCACTTAATTTACTTTTGCAGTACATTGTATGCATAAATTGATACCATTTGAATATTTTTTTATGCGTAATTGCAATGTAGAAATGAACACATGATTACTTGTCAAAAAAGAATTGCACATAGGCTTAATTGTCAACAAAGAATTGCACATAGCCTTAATTGTCAAAAAAGAAATGCACATACATTTTTCTTGCATTCAATAAACGTATACGTCCATATAGGCTATTGAAGTTGGATTCAGCTTTTACTTTTTATTATTGATTTTCAAATCCATTATATAGGCGACAACTCCATTCCTTTTTGTTCTTTATTTTAACTTGTCATATGTATATATTTGATATAACTTCACACACGTGTCAGTTTTTCTGCAACTTGATTAAGCTTCGTTACTTTCTTCTATTGTACAATATTGCAATTTGCAAATGTTTCTAGCATTTAGATTAATATTTTAGTTAATATGCATTTTATTCGGTCCACGTGTTCTTTAAATGGTTCCATTGTCAACACAGGTTCCTGTTATTCTAGAAGCAACAACATTCTCTATAAAGCTACAGAAACGAAGGTTGTTGGTCTTAAAGTGTCTAAATCAAGCTCCTGTAGATGGTTCAAGCTGGAGTTCATATGGAACTTCTGGTAGCTGTTCTGGATCTTCTAAGACGAGGACTCTGGATTTTTAATTGTCAACTTGGTCCCAAGTTTTTTTCTTCTATCCAAGCAATTCTACTTCCTAGTAATCCTAAAAGACTGATACTGAATACAATGAACCATTTTAGACGGTAGATTTGGTTTAAGCATGTTCTTCCCCTGTTGTGGAATCATTGGCATCCTTCCATATATTGGTTGGTAGGGCTGAAATTTTTCCTTTTATATGTAACATCTTTTTCTGAACTGTGTATGTCTAGTTTTGTGTTAATTGAATTTTTAATGGCAATATTTGTGTACCTATTTTGCAGGGAAAAAGTGGCAGTAGTACTATTTGAGCAGTAAAGAGAGTTTGCAGATAACTAAGGTTGTCTATGTTTCTCGTGCTCCGCTGCGCCGCTAGTGTTTGTCGCTCGTGCGCTGACTGCCAAAAAGAAAACCCACAAATCTCGAGGCTCATACCATTACTAGTGATATCGTTGGATGATGTTGTTTGCTCTCTGAGGAAATCGAGGTACATTACATTATATAGTAGTTTTTGAACCTTGAAGCTTTGTTCACTGTTTTATCCAAATTGATTATTTTACACTTAAGGGTGTATTGGGATCTTGATTCTTGTCTTAAAATATTCCAACAAATGGTTGTGATTGTTGGTTTTCTGAGGTTAGTAATTGGTTCCTCGCACTCGACCATGCTTGTGAATTTTTTGTTTCTTTAGTTGAATTTTGTGGTACCGTAGAAAAGCCCATCAGCTTATTGCCAAAATTTGGGCTCTTTTTACTATTACTCCATTTTTTAATGTTGAAGTGGTGGGAGTAGAGAATTTGCCTTCACAGGATACTCCTGTTGTATATGTGTCCAATCACCAGAGCTTTTTAGACACATGTTCTTCTCACTCTGGGTAGTAGCTTCAAGTTCATCAGCAAGACATAAAAAAATCACAGCTTCTATTTGTACCCTGCTGAATTTAGTATGTTCACACACTGCCTTTTGTACTATAGTCTTAATTGCAATAGGGATGGCCTAGAAAATATTTATATAGGAAGAATTATGGATGTCCTCAAAAGATTTGATTTCAAACAAAAGGGTTGTGCTTATAAAATTTCTTTAGAGATCTTTAGATGTTGTTTTTACTTGCCCAAAAGCTTGCCTTTCTTATTGTGAAAAGATCCACCGGTAATAGTGAAAAGATCGAATTAAGTTCTTTAAAGCATGTTGTAGTGTATGTTGGATTTGAGCATGAGTGCCCTCATGGCCACAGATTCATATTGACTCTAGAGCATCTCAGGGAACTTGTTTCCCCTTGTGCAGTGAATGAAGAATCCCATCTCCATTATTCTTCTGCAGAGAAATTGGGCAATAAAGTGGCAGAACCTTCTAAATTGGGTAAGAATGGTGGCCATGGTAAAGTTCCTCGCCATGCAAATGGGATGATTACTACTGCTAGTAAGGATCGAAATACCGGGAAGTTGAAAGAGATAATGACTACTGGTAACCAACATCTAGATGGGCCGATGCAATTCTCCCTCTCATCCAAAGGACACAACAGCATGTCAACAGTCGGTGATTCTATGAAAGATGTTGAAGCTAGCCTTCAGTCTATTAGTCTTGAAGATGGTGGATCCGCTTTCTCCTTGTTAAATAGAAGCTTGCCAGTTTACATGAATTGCCCACACTGCCGTAAGAACAAGAAGGATCCACCAAATGTTAAATTTGCTGGAACAATATCTCATCTTCAGAGAATCTTTCTGGTAGGCACACTTGCACATAATCCTTTTCTTAATTGTGTTTGATTCTCTCTCTTCAGCTTATTTGCGTCTAGCCTGTCAACGCAATTCAACTTCTAAGTTTCCTATTCATTTTTCACTTAAATTTAAACAAGATCTCTGACACTTCTATGCTTGTTGAAAGTTGAATACTAGCTTGATAATTTTCTTCTATAATAATGTCATTGACCATCAATGTAAAAATGAATCTGGGTTTTCTTGTAAGAGAGATCAGTGGCATAAAATGCTTTTCTACCAAAAAGATCCTTGTAGGTTCAAGTGAAAAGCAACATAAGTAAATTTATCGGGTGACACCAATATCTTTAATGTGTTAAGAATAAATCTTATATTTAATTACATTCTATTAGTAATTTATCGGGAGACACCAATAACTTTAATGTGATAAGTAGATTTTGGCACCTTGATCTGGAGGTACAATATTTATTTATCTGTTTGTGATTGGGTATTATATGGAGTTTAAATGACTCAGGCTGTGGGCTGGTATTGATGACTCAGATTTTAATGGATCAATTCACTTCGGCACTCAAATTTTACATACATCAAAGAGGATAGTTTAATTCTATTCAACAGTCGAACAACCTCCTTTTAGTGTCTTATATTTGGTGTAAATGGTTTAACATTGGTTGGGGATGCTCATGCTCTCATTATTTGAGTTGATAGTCTTTTATGGCCTATACGTATTTGTGAATTATTTATACTTTATAAATCACTAGTTCTTTGGAGTTGAAGTATTGTATTCTTGTGCAGGTCACACCTGCCTTTCCGGTCGTTTTAGCAGCATGCCCGATTATTCAAGTCGAGGTATGTCTCAATTGATTAATCTGACGTCCGAATAAGTATTGCATTTGCCACACTAAACATAACATCCCTTCTATTCCATGTTATAGAACTTGAGTGGTTCTTTGTTTTTCCTTAAAGATTCCAGTGTTCTTTGCTTTGTATATATATATATTTTTTTTAGTGATCAAAATAGGTTGATCTTTTCATCTTCCATTTGTAATAAGTAATTGAATAATGCAATTTGGGTAAATTTAGCACGTTTTTTTGATTTTGCTATTATTTTACTGACTTTGCTATTATTTTTAAATATGTGCAAGAAGACTGCTTCTACGACCTGCCTTACAATATTGGGTATCAAATTTTTGTGCTACGTTTACGGAAGACAAGGGACGAAATTATGAAGTTTACTCTCTCTATATATGTAGATATATACTTTGATTGAAGAACTGTGGTAGCTTTAGATGGTTAATCACTACATAATGAATGATTATGTAGTGGATGATTTTATTAATTTAATAATATTTTAGTTTTTTGTAATTTTGCCATTATTTGTTATGGAGACATTGAGCCAGTCAGGTACACAAAAAGAATGTCAAATTTTGATTTGGCAACAATATAATTCGTTACCAAGGCATTGAATAAGTTTTAATATAGCAACAATTTTTTATACATTTAGCAACAAATTTTCGTTGCTAATGGCATTAAAAATATAATATTTGACAACGAAAAATTAACTTAATAACAAAGGAGAGGATATTGTTGTTAATATTAACATAAAATGCAACATTTTTTATCGTTGCAAATCATATCAACTTTCGTTGCACATATAAAGAAACGACAACATATAATGTCGTTGCTAATCGACGACTTTCGTTGTTATTGAAAAATAACTAGCAACAAATATTTTTGTTGCTGATTTAGCATAATGTCGTTGCCAAATAATATTATCAGCAACGAAAATCGTTGCTAAAAAGTTTACATTCCGCAACGAAAGCAAGTTTAGGTAACAATTTCCATAATTTACTGCAACAAAAAATGTCGTTGCAAAATGATGTCAATTGCAACGAAAATGCATGGTCGTTGTAAAAAGGAGAGTTCATTTCGTTGCCAATTAGCAGGCTTTTGCAACGAAAAGGGGTTTTTAATAACAAAATTTTAGTTATTCTGCAACAATACATTTTGTTACTAAAGGATTGATGTCTCTGTACGAAAACCAAATTTCGTTGTAAAATGTATTACTTTTTGCAACAAAAAAAACGTTCGATTTATGAACAATTAGCAACGCTTATCGTTAAGAACGAAAGACGCAACGACAGTAAAGTCATTGCCAAAATCCTTTTGCAACGAAATTTGGCACCTTTAGCAACGAAAATCGATTGTTGCTAAAGCCCCATTTTTTTGTAGTGTTAGTAAAGAGAATGGCAGAAGACCCAACAACTTTGTCTATATCAGACTTCGTATAGACTTGCACATCAAAGCCTACTAGAATTTTAAGTTCCTCTTTGAGATCAGGATCTTTGACAATGATCAGGTGGAAGCGGGAGAAGACTGATTTCCACTCATCCATGAATAAGGTCAGGGTTCAGTGCACCAATCACAATATCCACCTCATTGTCGTTGATGCTTACAACCCAAAGAGGATTTGTCACTATGGTTGTTGCAGCTCCAGCAGCTGCAGCAGCTATGACATTGGCACCTATTGAAAGTTGATGATTTCCATCTACATAGGCACAACAACTAAAAACACGTTAACTAATTACAAGGAAAGGTTAAAAAAGAAGAAACAATTTACTGAATTCAAATATAGACTACAAGATGAATATAATTCATTCAAAGGGACAAATGTGCGGCTTCTATACATGTATATCTACCGTAACAAAAGCAGGTAACAAAAGTAGGTTAAGTCATGAACTAACCATCAGAGCACAAAAAAGTTTCCAGTTGATCATAAATTGTAAAATAAACCTGCAAAAGTAATAACAGACAAGTCATTTCAGATAGTAAACCTCAGCACAGACATAGACACCCCTTCATCCAAAGACAATATTGATCAAGAAAACACTAAAACAATGTAAAAAGTTTTCGCACATCTTCCCCCCGCCCCCCTCCCCCCCCTCCCCAAAAAAAAAAAATAACACAACAAAAAAGAAAAAAAATATAACTTTGCTTATTATAATTTAGAATGCAATTTCTTTCCATTTCCAGGATCTGTATAATGACCCCAAACTTTTATAAGTTTTTAATCTCGGTCATTTACCATTCCTATCTTATATCATATTCGATGTTATAAAAATATGCGGAATAATTTAAAATTTTTCAATCTCCTAAAAAAAATCTTTTATTGATATCTTAACTTGAATCAATTACATATCCTTGAATCAATTACATATCCTTGAATCAATTTATGTTATGATTCATTCTATTCAATTACTGTATAAATTTTTACATCTCAATTCAAATTCCTCTAAGTACCAATAGTACAACTTAACATGTATTACACATCGTAAACTACTATCATGTACATCTCCTAGAACCTAAACATGGTTCAAGGGCATATATTTAAATAAATAAATAAATCTTCTTCGATGCTATTGAACTTTATCTATAAAGTAGCACATAATCTTTATCGTGAGTCCTTAACCTGTAAAAGTGGTTATTTGCAAGGGTGAGCTCGACAGCCCAACAATTCTAACAGTTTTCATGCAGCACATAGCATATAATAGCATATTCAGTTCATGCATTCATAATCAATTAATATATACTACGCATGTTACTTCACACATAACAGGCATAGAGATTTACTTCACAAGCATATTATCAAATCAACTTCCACATTTCATATATATCTCATATGCATTTCATATATATACATCAACATTCTCATAACATAATATAGCTCAATTAATGATTATAAATTTTATATAACAAATAAGGCGAAAGACTTGTTCGATTAAGTAGTTTATCAACTACGACTTAACCGCTTAAAGCTTTATCGCTGCTGCGTGTATTCTACTACGAGTTATATAATCATGGATTCATATCCATTAGTCATACATTTCATACGCTCTTAATATAATAATAAATATTACATCGTTTCCTAACTAGGTTTGTAAAACCTTCATTTCACTTTCTCATCATACTCTTAGAATAGTTAGATATGTATAATTATACCTTAACCATCCATATTTGACATCAAATATGTTGTGGTCTATTTTCAAGTTCACATTCAAACTACCTAGCTCCATAATGATTTATTTCAATCAATAAAGCTTAACAACTTTATTTAACAAGATTCGATGATATAAGATTTTAAACCATATATTGGTACTAATAAGCCTCTACTAGTATGCTTCACATAGACATAACATAGTTCATTATTTGAAGACGTATTTTAAACCACACTTGAAAGGTCCAATTCATGCTTAGTTAGATGATGAACATATTCATCATGTCTAGGGGCATAAGGCGTTCAAGTTCACTTTTAAAAGTCATTCTAGGCCAAGTTAAAGCAACTAGGTACAACTTTTAATCTCATTTCATAACTAACTAGGCCGTGTATATATGTTATCATGTTTAGAACTTTAAGTCCACAAGTTACTTTAAGTTCGTCCCTCTTAGTTTCAAAACTTCAAAACTTTATTCTCAAAGTCAATGTCATACTAAACTAATTTATGCAAGGCAACTTCAACTCACACGTCATACTTGTTTGTACATATTTCTACGTAAGTGTCCAAGGGCAAAATATAACCACTCCGTGTTTATAAAACTTTGTTTACAAATGATATATGAGCTTGCCTTTGAAATCAAAGTAATCTAACACACCTATAATACAACTTTGAATCTTACATCATGCGTACTTAGACCTCATATATATGTTATCAAGGTCAGAATTAGAGGTACTCAAGTTCGTCAATGTTTGTTTTCAAAATCTTTATATATCTTCGAAAAATAATCATCTAGGCAACTCATAGTATACAAAGGTACTCAAGGCCATGTGTCATACCTATTTATATGCATGACTAAACCCTTTACATATGCTACAAATATCAAAATTCAAAAGACTCAAAGTCCGTCTAAACTTGTTTTTAAAATCTAAAGTTTCTTTAAAAACATACTCAATCATGCTAAGGCAATTACTTATAAGTAAGGTAATCTTATATGTCATGTATAATATCATGCATTTTCATGTTATATCACTTAGAATAACATATTCCATCGTCGGGAGCACTATACTTGCGTATGTGCTCGTTTGACGCCCTTCGATCGCTTAGAATAATACGTGTGATCACAAAGATGACTATTTTGACCCTTCCTAAAGACCTCAAATTGAAACACGTAATGAACAAATGTTGTAGGTCTATTCGTCCTCGTTCCAGATCATCTTAAATCACCTCAATCGGAGTTCGTATAAAAACGTTATGGCTGTTTTAGTAAAATATATAAAATCATCATCATGAGAACACATACCCCCGGGTATGGGGTTTGTTATAAAAAACATGCCACGTGGGTAGTAACTTCCGCTTAAACCGAAATGTTGTTCCCTGTTATGAACCATAATGCCAAACTTCCCTTTTAACCTTCATAATTTGAGTTATACATGTCCAAATTAGTTCATTTTTCGATTTTATGGGTTTGTAACTCATAAAACTACAATATACCAAATATCCATCAACTAACATAAACATTAACTAACCCAAATATGAATTTACAACTCATGTTCATACTAATTTTCATGTTTCAAAAAGTTTAGCGAATTCATTCACTACGAATTCGTTTCTCAACCAATTTGGTTCGTTTAACTTCCGTTGTTTTCACATTTAACTATATTAACAGTACTTAGCATCAATTCATGGATTATAACAATCCTTAAGCATAAATTTTGTGACTCAAAAGCTACTTTTTCTTGTCATTTCTAAGGAATTGTAAAACATAGGAATCAAAAACATATAAGTTAATGTTATTACCTCTTGCTTGCTTGAAGTTGCTAATTCTAGCTCTTCAATCCTCCCATTGCTCTTAATACTACTGAACTTCCAAGTTCTTAGAACACTTGTATGCTCTCAATCTCACACTTAGCAATTCTCAGCAATGGAAAATAAAAGGAGATGGGTTGCATTTATAGAGAAATAAAAACACAGATATTGTCATCTCCCACTAAATTAAACACATGGATTAAAGGATTGTATGAAGGTTAACAAGGGGTTGTTGGATGGTAGTTGATTCACATCATTATGCCCACTCCCCTTTTCATCATTTGGAAGCTATGGATTTTTGGAGAAGAAGAAGCAAGCTAGCTAGCTAGCCTTTTTGCATTTTACGTGTATGGAGAAATGACACACAATTTGGGACACTGCCCTTAAAACTCAGCATTTTGTATTACTATTAGCATACTTAGGTTTATTTGATATTTGTCCAAAAATGATCATACATATACACCCACTTATACATTACACATAGAATTTATATAATCCATGTACATTGGTTTATTTCAATTAATATTTTTATTGGGCTAACTATAAAATAGTTGGATATTCTCAATCCATCATTTTCCATAAAAGTTATCATCTCAAATACACTCAACTATTATAATGATAATTAACATCAATTATTTATTAATTCACCATTTATTTTCTTTTAATACTTCCCATTAAATCTCCCTTCGTTTTAACTTTCCTAGTCATGCCACACAAGACATAATTATGTGAACTTAGTAATTAATAGTCCACAAGCTTATAATAATATAATCTCACAAAATAACATTATTCTTAACTTTACATCTTATAATATAGTCATGGAAGTGGCCTATGGCACCATGTTACATTTTATTATCTCACTTGTACATAATGCTAACATACAAGCCTTTATACATATATATTCAAATACTTCCTATATTATATAGTTACCATTGAAGTGTTCTACTTCATTTCATATCATATAGATGTAGCTACTATATAATATAAAACTATTGCACATACAATTTAATTCCTTCAATTATTCATTCATTAAATTATTTAATGAATGTTTATTCCATCACTTTGCTACACTAGACATATCACACAAGCTTACATTAAGCTTATTACTTATTCTCATTACTTATTCATTTCCCACCACATTACTATAATCAAAATTATGTACTTCGCCTTAACATAACATAAGATATTTTTATCATGTTTTCTCTAAATATAGGAACTAATCATAATAAAACGATTTACTCATTTTCTCAAGATATTATTCCTAATATAATATATACATATATATTATTAGAATATTTACATGCACGACACACGTACACACTATATATAGAAAATAAGTTTATTTTATATCATGATAAATTGTTTTCATCAACTTATATTGCAAATATGTTTTAACATATTTACCCTATTACTTAATCACACACATTACCCCGCACAAAGCTATACAAGGTAATATCAAAATAATATTTCTCCTTTTATTAAAATAATCAAATGCTAGAACTTATTTTAAAATCCTTTAGTAAAAATATACTATAATTATTTCTCTTTCCTTTCTACAAATTATCTCAACACAATTTCTTTAATATATACATTTAACCATATCTCAATATTAATCAATAAATCTCTAACCAATATTTATCTAAAGATATATCGATTTTCTTCTCTCGTCAACAACGTACATATATACAAGTCCAAACCTAGCACACATTGAGTCTTTAATAGTATTCGATATAGTACACTGAGTGGTTTCCCACAAACAACCAACAAATTAGTTCCCGTCTCGTCTACACTATTTTCACAGTGAGTTAGATCGGTTACTAATTCGTATATACCTCCGTTCTCTGAAGGAATCGTTTAGCCCAGCTCCTACACATCCACCATTAAAGGGTACGGTTGCACTGCCTTAGACTTGATACTTACTCGTACACATACTCAAGAAAATTGTGATTATCATAGATATTTTAATGTCACCAACTTACTATAATAAAATAATTTCATATAAATTATTTAATATCGATAGATAAATTTCTATCCATCTTCTTTACTTCAAATAACTCGCCTCTTCAATAAATAACAAATATATAATAATAATATATTCAGTAAACACATAAATCACATATTGCATAGTTTATATTACCCCATGCAACACCATACCACATACCTTACATCACATATATATATTCTTATTTGAACCCTTCACATGCCTTAAGAATTTTATTTACTAAATTCTTATTTTAATATTTTTTAAAAATTCGGGTTCTTACAATATGAATACATAATGAATTAATAATGCGTTTGATAATTGTCTATCTAAAACATATGATGTATTATCCTATTTTTAACCTTCTAGGTTGTTATAAAGAAATTTATTATGTAATTATAAATAAACAATATTATCTAAGAAAAATTAAATATAAACTTTTGAACAATCTTTGATGAAGTACACTATTAAAAAGATAATTTTAAAAATAAAACACTAAAAAATATTATTAACATTCCATAGTACATAAAATCAAAACAAAAGACTACAACAACATTCATTAAATTGGTTATCCAATTTGTTAAACAAGAATAAAAAACAAATTGTACATAACAAAAGTTATTTACAACAGTAAACAAGATGGATATTGAATATAAATTCTTAATGTCTCTGAGAGTATGTAAGTAAAAATATCATTCAGCAATACTTCTTACTCATTCAACCACAAATTTTTGGATGAATCGTTCGGAAAAATTCAGGCGTGTTTAGAGTTTAAAAATTGTTAATCAAACGATTTGAATAACTTATTTAGTCATATTCAAACTTAGAGGGTATTTGATAAAAACTGAATGAATCTGAATCTGAATCTGAATGAGCTGAATCTGAATTTGAATGAAAAAAGTTGTTTGATAATTGACATGTCTGAAACATCTGAATAACATATTTTTATTATTTTACCCCACTAAAAAAATTCAAAATTGTTATATATGTATTTAATATTACTTAATATAGTTAATATTGTAAAAAAAAAATTCATTCAGCCAAAAAAATGACATTAAACCATTCAGCCCAAATTGTCTGAATGACTGACCGATTCAGCCATTCAAACGATTTTTTTTTTCAAAATAAACGCACTTAATGGCTGACCGATTCATTCTTTCAGTTATTAAGATCAAAACAAACAACCACTTATTCAAACTCATTCAGAATTAAACAAATCGTTCATAAGTCACATAGGAGCCTCGAGAGCAAGTTAGTAGAGCTTTTATGTTATATGGAGAAAAATTAAAAATTTTAACTTTTGAATTTTATTCGGGTTAATGGATTCAATCTATATCCATTTAAATTTATTGATATTAAATTCATTTAAAATTATTCATTTATGATACAACCCATTAGTGACCTATTAAATTTTATCAATTATCCCTTGTATCAACCCATTTGTCACATCTACATATAACTACTTAAGAATCATTTGGTATTTTTTAATGTCATCTAATTATTTATTAAATTTTCTCCCAGATCTTCTCAAATTTGAGAGGAAATTTTTGAAAAAAAAAATTTGTTTAAAATAATTATTTTTTCTTTTCTTTTCTCTACTAAAACAATTCATAAATAAGAGATGTTTAATCTCTGTCCTAAATTTTCCTCCTTTTATTTTTATCCTTTTTAGTACTAATATATATATATATGAGAAAAATATATATACATAGGCGTAGTAGTACACACGATCATTGATTTTTTTGAAATATATAATGACGGTTCACCCCTTATTATATAGCTATTTCGGGTCTATGGCGACGGTTCACCCATCGCTATAGCCCAAAATAAATATCGCCATAGGCGACTATGTACAACACAGCTGTGTATATACATATAACACTATATATATATGTATATTTCCTTGTGAAATGATGAACAATAAAAAGTTATTGTTAGTTTTTATTTAATTTTATGAACCAGTTTTCTTTTTAAAATTGAACTTAATACCAAAAGCTTATATTACATAACAACAGAAAAACAAGTCCATATGAAGTACAAACTAAAACTTTGAAAGTAAAATACCACAAACACAAAAGCTTTCGGATCAATTAAGGTGCCACATGCATGAATAATGTAAGTTTTTTTAAAAAACTTTTCCTCTAGTTTCTCTGGACCTTTCTATTAATTCTCAGAGGCACAATAGTTATCTAGAAGGGGGTTTGAATAGATATTTTAAAAATTCTTTGTCAGATATTGTTAATCAATTTCAGCGGAATATGTGATTTGTTTGTTCCCCTTTAAGATAGATCGAGTTAATAGTTAACAGGCAGTTATAGCAAGTATAGTAGTTAAAGCAAGAATATAAAAGACACAGAGAATTTAAGTGGTTCAGAGCACTCAAGGCTCCTAGTCCACTCTTTTACTCCTTGAGTAGGAAATCCACTAAGGATGTTTTTACAATCTTCGAATCACTAATTAGATTCCTTCAAGACCAGCAGTCTTGGAACTTCTTAGTTCACTTAGAACTCTTCAAGTCCAGCTGACTTGGAACTTCTTAGTTCACTTAGAACTCTTCAAGTCCAACAGACTTGAAACTTCTTACTTCACTTAATGATAGTTGAGTTCTTGAATGGTGCTACTCAGTTGCCGTTAAGCTTGTGTTCGAAAGAACTGAGTAGCTGAGAAAGCTTTCTTTACAAATCGTAGAGTTCAACGTTGAGTGTTCTTCAGCTTTTTGTTATGTGCTTGCTTGATCCTTGCATCTGTATTTGATTTGCATATATATAAGGTGCCGTTGAAATTAAATATGTCCATTTGAAAGCATCCATTGAAGCATTAATTGTAGTTGATATTTTTGAACACTGATCGATGGTGACTTTCTAGAAATCTTCTGTCCAGCCGTCTGGCCCACTGACACAGAAGACTGTTATCTCACCTAACACCTGAAAAAATGTTTTCAACCGATATGTGGTACTTTCCTTAGCTTCTTCAATACGTTTCTTTGTTATATACTAAGGATGAGTGTTAGGTCATTGGGATTCTCGAGAGTCTTAACGTCTATAATCCTTTCCACATTTTTTGTAATTTATGCTTCAACAAATGGAGAAAGCTCAACGCTTCTGATGCAGACAGATGATGCACTACGATCATGATCGTGGTGTCTTGCCATATTAGCTTGATCCGAACTGATAGAGGAGAACACTATGATTTCTCTTAAGCACTGGTAGACTACGATCTTTGCTTGCTTGATTTGCAAACTCTACGCTTCCGAGAGCACACTACGATTCTTAAGTTTGCTTGGCAGATGTTTGGACCACTCTACGATACTGGTAGATTCCCTCCAAAGCAGACAGACTACGATTCTCGATGCTCTACGATTCTGCCTTGGCTTCTGCAATTTCTTGGCTTGCTCGACAGACTACGATTCTGTTGAAGCCTATCTATTACATCTCAAGAGATAGATCAACCTAACAATTTTGATCTTTTCTTCTATACATTCATTTATAGAATGATAAACATTAAAGCATAGATCAACCTAACAATTTTGATTTATCACTAAGTCCTTGCACATGTATTCCTTGAAGGACTTTACATATAAGCATGATTATTTACTTTCAACATCAAATTTAAATATGCAATTTTCCAACACTTCCCTAAGTTTTCACCCTAGAATGAAATGTATTACTAAATTTGATTTATAATAAAATAAGTTATCAAAAAAATAAATCCTAAGAGGGGTACCATTTCTGGATTTGGCTATCCTCCATTACATATTCACTTCAATTTTATTTAATACATCAACTATTTCATCTTAATAATTTTGTTAGTAATGATCAAAATATGCTAATAAATAGTTGATACTATTAAGATCATTTCTACAAAAAATTAGAATCATTAAAAATAATTTTATCGTTAAAAGTTTAAAAGAATTTTTAGCCATTGAAATTTTGATAAAATATCCATATGTTCATCAAATTGTGAAAAAATATCGGATTACTTTTTATTTTTTGTTAACGCCAAGATCTTTCTCCACGTCCCAATCACGAAAGACGTCCTGATCCTGCACAATAAACACGACAAACACCACAAGCTTCAATTTGGATCACGGGGATAGCTCAGGCGTAAGAGTAAGTATGTCTGTTCACAAAGTTAACTCAAGAGGATAATAGAATTTTAGTGTATTGAGAGTGATAATTTATGAGTTGTGTGAATGTGTATATATGAATAAAACGTACCTCCTTGTGAAGACTTACTCACTAAGAAATAATATCCTTGCTTGGATTATCGTGCCGCCCACTATTACCTGACATATCCCTCGACACGATGGATGGATTCAACCGGATCGCATGGAGTTCGCCCATCGCTTCGCCACCGCTTCACACCCTGTACCGACTATAATCCCATCCACATTAATGCATGGCAAATATCTTGGTCAACTGTCATACTATATCATCATTACAAGTCAAAGTAATAGATATTAAATGACCTAATGAGTTAATCCAACGAGCAGGCCGGTCAATAGGATTAAATAAAGTTGACACAATAGATGGGCTCAAAGAGTCCCATGGTTTAATTATAAAAGCCCAACAGATTAAAGCGATAAATGGGCCCAATATACCCTACTAAAATAGGAGAAATATCATGACCCAACATTACCCCCTAGTTTTTTAGTTAAACAAGATGTTTAATGGAAAACTATATATGATTCATGATATTTAGAATTTAATAAAGGCCCAAGGATAGGAAATAAGTGAATCATACTCACTTTTAACATAATGAAGTGGAATAAGGGAGAAATTTGGATAGTGGATACCCGCAGCAATAAGCCCAATCTGATAAAGGATTTGAATTTGAACAGGATGGGCCAATAAGATAGAAATCCAACAGTCAAGGCCCAATCGATAAGATATTCAAAGGTCATCCAAACGCATTCCACTTTAATTCTCATCATTACTGACATTAAATGCGCCGGCCTCGCTCCACGTGTAACCGTCAGTATAAAAGATAAACTTCACCAAATTTGACGGTTTTACCTACTGATTTGAAATTCGAACCTTTGAGCTTTCTTCCTTCTCTCAGAAAACCTCTCTTTAGCTTTCTAAAACTCAACAATGGTGAATCCAAGCCAAGCCCCTTCAAGTTCTTCTCGTTCAAACCCTAATCAAGAGGGTTCAAGTGCCAATCCACCATCTCCAACTGATTTCTTCAAAGATGGGGAACAATTTCCTCATGCTAACATCACCTCCACCGTCTCTGAATCTGAACTACGAGCTCTCCGGATTCGATATCATGTTCCGGATAACTTTGCCATGAGGGCTCCAAACCCATCGAGGAGCGAATGTACCAAATGACTGTGACTACCGGTCGTTATGCCGACCACTCACTTTGGAGAAGGGATTCGCCTACCCTCCACGCCTTCATAGTTACCCTCCTAGGGTTTTTGGAGTAAGCTTCGCTAACTGGTGCCCAACTCCTATATCCATATATTTGGCGTTCATCGCTTTACGCCATGAATTAGGGGTTACCCCCTGTTGATCTTCTTCTTCACCTCTCTTCTACCATTGGCAGATCCCGAGAACGAGGGTTCAAATCTTCGAGCAAACGGTCCCCACGCCCAAACTCAAAATTCGAGAAGAGGCCCTCGATGAGCACCCCTCGAGCAACAAAGGATGGCACGAGAAATGGTTCTTCGTCATCTTGGTCCCAGGATCTCTCCCTTCCGATTGGACCATTTTGAGCGTATCTCTGCCGACTTGGTGACATTCCCGAGGAGCGTGTGAGGAAATGGGTGACTTCTTGAATAGGATCCCTCCTCAAGAATGGAGCTTCACTCTACTGACCAAGCAAGCATGGTTGTATGACCATAAACGTGAGTCTCGGACCATTCTGTGATATAATTTTTGAAATATTTATGTGGTACGGATTTTAACTTGTGATTATTTGCAGTGTCTTTGATCAAACCAACTTCCTCGGAAGTAAAAGACTTGGAAGATTTCTTGGCGGGGAGGATTACTGATGCAAATGAAGAACTCCCTAATGAGGAGCCTTCCCGAACCGAACCCCCTGTCCCTGAACCAACAACAACCCCTCTTCGGGATGATGACCCTGAATCCGACAATCCCATCATCCCCGAAGAGGTCCTCCGACCTCGCCGAAGGAAGAAGGCTGCCAAAAAGGCCAGGACTCTTCGCGAGATAAATCCTGAAAGCGACGAGGAGGTACTTCCTGAGGTAAACCCACAACCAATTCCTTCAACTAAACCCACAACAACCTCTGAACCAACCCCACCAACTTCTGAACCAACCCCAAAAAAGAGGAGTCTCCTTGACATTCCTCCACACGATCGGGCGAAAGTCCTTCGTGCTAAAAAATTAAGCAAAATAATTCCTCTTCATCTGGCCGCATTTAACTCCGCGTCCCCCCTCCTTCAACAACCAATCCTTTAAATGAAACCCCAACACCTAACGCTGAGCCGGTCGAAGCCGACCCTTCTCTATCCCGAAAAAAAAAAACCTTGGACGGACCACAAATTTGGCTCGACTTCTGAACCTTCTTCAACTCCCGAGCCAATGCTAGCTCGATCACCTTCTCCAGAGGCAATGCATGCGGATCTTTCACCGGTTCGCAGTCAGCCTATGCCTCCTCCTCAAGGACCAATGACCTCCGAATTCCAGCATGACGCCATGAGTCCACCGACCATGTGGCCTCGGTTCAACGCCAATTTCCCCTTTCAACTGTTTGAGGCCTTCGTTCGCGAGACCGATGACCATCGGTTCGGGAACAGTTCAAATGGGGATTTGCTCAGCGAAGGCATGAGCTACTTGGCTAAGGTAAATGACTCTTTCCTTCCTTTGCTTACTTATTTTCATACTCACACATCTGAAGCTGATTGAATAACACTGAACATGTACAGGCAAATGCTGTATTCGGACGTCTGCGTCCCAGATCTATCCAAGCTGAATCCGAAGAGGAGGCGCTGAGGAAGGAAAATTCCTCCTTAAAATCTGCCCTGGCTCGGGAAAGGACTCACCGTGAAGGCCTTCTTCATACTAACGAAGGTCTTCAGAAAGAGTTGGCCCAAGCTAAGGAAGAAGTGAAGGCCTCCAAGGAAGAACTAAAGTCGACTAAGGCTCAGCATGCTGAAATTGTCAACATGAATGTCGACTTAGTTGAGGAGGAGTGAAGCGAGGATGAATAAGATCAAGGAGTTGAAGTCCAACGCCAAAATCTTGACCAAGACGATCCGTAAGATGGAGCGGGATGAAAAGCTTCAATTGAATATACGGTGACTCGAAGCAAGAGATCCGAGAACTCAAGGCTCTTGGGACCTTGGGCCTCCTTTGGTCGATGCTCTTCGCAAAGAAATTTGTGAAGAGTATAGAACTCTGACGACGAAATAAGCGGAGATCTGAGGATTCACAAAGAAAGCTATGAGCTCGGGCCAAGTCTTGGCAAGAAAAACCGATCAAGGCTAACTGGATCCGCACTTTCTGCTGGACTCTTCGGATGATGATGGCGCCTGCATGAAGCACCGAATTTTATGGATTGTCTTCTTGATCTTATTATGAATATTTGTAAAAATTTTATGTTATTTCTTTATTTGTAAATGAACTTAAATATTAATGAGAAATGATTTCCTTCCTTATGACTTCAGTGCACTTTTTATTTTATGTCAATACTTCAATATAAATTTATATGGAAAAGTGTACAAAAAACCCCTTCGAGGATTTAACTTCAAATGATTAATCATGTCATATAACAGATGAGATAAGTTTAAAGAACGAGGCATTCTGAACTCAACACTTAGAGAAAACTCAGGTAATAAAGTAAAGAGATACTTATCAAGTTACGAAGTGCGAGACATCCGCTTTATTGGGAGTTTGTTTACCCCGAAAAGGCCTAACAGAACTATAAGATAACATTCGCCTACCACGAAGGGCCTGACGAAGTTTAAAGTGTCGATCATTGCCTACCACGAAGGGCCTGACAATGTCTTAAAGATGACACTTGCCTAACCCGAAAGGGCCTGACAAGGTCTAAGTGGCGACAATTGTCTACCCCGAAAGGCCTGACAATGCCAAATAGTGACCTCCTGCCAAAAAGGCTAACATCGAATGGTCAGCAAGTCCTCCCGAACCTCCTAACACCAAAGTGACGACAATTGCCTACCCCGAAAGGCCTGACAATGCCAAATAGTGACCTCCTGCCAAAAAGGCTACCATCGAATGGTCGTGAAGTCCTCCGAACCTCCTAACACCAAAGTGGCGACAATTGCCTACCCCGAAGGCCCGACAATGCCAAATAGTGACCTCCCGCCAAAAAAGGCTACCATCGAATGGTCAGCAAATCCTCCCGAACCTCCTAACACCAATGTACTGAGCAGCAACAAAGACAAAATTTGCTTGAGACAAAAAAGAGGATCTTTTATTGATGATGATGTAAATATTTCTGACTTTTGATGTAATCGATTACGAATCTCATCGAAAGTACTTTCTAAGCTCGCCAAAGATGCTAAGTGTTTTTAATTATTGACCCATCTAATGCTTTCAAACGATAAGTCCCTGGCTTCGGAACTTCAGTGATTTCGTAGGGTCCTTCCCAATTTGTCATCAGCTTACCCAGGTTCTGAGGCGTAGATGCTTCGACTTCTCTAAGGACAAAATCTCCCACTTCAAATCTGCTAAGCTTCACCCCCTTATTATAATGCTTAGCCACTCTTCGTTGATAGGCCGCCAATTTGATTAAGGCTATTTCTCTGACTTCTTCCAATAAATCAAGATTGTCCCTCACTTCTTCTTCATTATAGACCTCTTGAAATGACTAACTCAAGACTTGAGACCCAATTTCAAATGGGACTAAGGCATCGATTACCATAAGCCGATCCCGAAAGGTGAATCCCCGGTTGTAGTCCTCGGAGTAGTTCGATAAGCCCATAGTACACTTAGCAACTCTTACGGCCATCTCGCGCTTTAGCTTCCGTCCAACCTACGCTTGATCCCATTCAATGAGTTAGCTCATTGGTTACTTCAACTGTTCGTTTGATTGAGGATGAGCCATCGAAGTCTTTCTCGTCTTTGGACCCCAATTCGGTCAAAATGCTTCAAACTTGATCCCACAAACCGACGTCCATTATCCGATACTACCACCTTAGGAATTCCAAAGCGGAATACCACCGATTCTTTCACAATTTCAAACATTCCTCGTTCAGTTATTGACCTAAGTGGCTTTGCTTCTACCCATTTGGTCATATAGTCTATGGCAACTATAACAAAACCGACCGACCTTTTTGCTGCGGTAGTGGACCCGGTATATCAACCCCCCAGACAGCGAAGGGTATAGGAGATGAGATCGAGTATAGCTCTTCCGGTGGTCGATCTTGCAGATTGGATTGTTGGTGGCACTTCTCGCACCTCTTCACATACTCAGTTGCTTCCTTGAAGATAGTAGGCGATGAGTACCTCGTGAAGTATTTTATAGGCTAATGACTTAGCAGCCATATGGTCGCCACAAATGCCTTCATGAACTTCTCGGAGAGCATAATCAGCTTCGGATGGAGTCAAACATTTTAATAATGGAGACGAGAAGGCCCTTCGAAAGAGATCCCCATCAATCAAAACAAAATTGGCACTCTTGTACTTGATTTTCTTGGCGAGCATCCGATCCGAAGGTAAGACGCCATCAGCCAAATATTCCAGATAGGGCGTCAACCAGCAATTGGTTCGGTCAATGCACATTACCATCTCGTGAATAACACTAGGATGTTGCAAAATTTCCAGATACACCGACCCCTCAAAAACATTAACATCTGTAGTGGCTAATTTGGCGAGTGCATCGGCAATAGAATTGTTGTTACGCTCGACCCCCCGAAACTCGTAAGATTGGAAATACTGAAGCCGTTCCTTTACTTCTGCCAAATACTTGATCATCCTCGGACCTCGAAGCCAGTATTCTCCGGACAATTGTTTTACAATTAACTGAGAATCACTGAAGATGACTATTCTTTGCACTTCAAGAGTCTTTTGCTAACAAGTAAACCTACTAATATCGCCTTTCATATTGACCGTTGTTCGTCGCTTTGAATTGAAATTTGATGGCTTGCTGCACCTTGAATCCCTCCGGACTGGTCAAGATAATCCCTACTCCACTGACGTCCAAAGTAGAAGACCCATCTGCATACAGCGTCCATGAACTCTCCTGCTGCTGAAGAACGGCAAATGCTCTGTCGGATCCTTCAACAAATTTATGACTTCATCGGGCCAGGAGAACGAACACTCGACCACAAAATCGTTGAGGCTTGCCCTTTGATGGCGGTTCGGGGATGATACTCAATAAAGAATTGGGACAATTCCATCGTCCACGCAGCTAGCCTCCCCGATACCTCTGGCTTACCCATAATCTTCTTCAGAGTCTGATCTATGTATACTATTACCAGTCTACCTTGGAAGTATTGCCTAAGCTTTCGACTAGCAATTATTAAAGCAAAAGCAAACTTTTCAATGTTCGGGTACCTTGTTTCAGCATCACGAAGGACATGACTTACATAATACACCGGGTGCTGCTTACCCCCAACTTCACGTATCAAGACCGCTCCAATTGCCAATGAACTAGCTGCTAGGTACAGATATAAAGGTTCGGCAGGAATGGGCTTCACCAGCAAAGGCGCCGAAGACAAATAGGACTTGATGCTTTGAAAGGCGTCTTCACACTCAGAAGTCCATTGGAACGTTTTGCATTTTTGGCCCTTTCAATGTGTGTTAAAAGCAGCAAACACCTTTCGTGAGACTTGGACATGAACCTCCATAAAAAAGTCGCAATCCTTCCAAATCGAACATTTGAACATCTTTAAATGGTCGAGGAGTCTTCATGCTCAGGATCGCTTGAATCTTCTCTGGATTGGCTTCAATTCCTCTTCGACTGACAAGATACCCCAAGAATTTGCCAGCACCCAGACCGAAAGTGCATTTAGTGGGATTTAGCCTCAAGTTGTGATGTCGAATGGTCTGAAAGCACTCTTCTAAGTCATCCAAATGTTTGTGCACCAACATGCTTTTGACAATCATGTCATCCACATACACCTCGATATTTCTGCCTAACTGATATCTGAAGATATGGTTCATCATTCTACGGTATGTGGCCCGGCATTGATAAGGCCGAAAGTCATTTTCTTATAGGCATACATCGAAGCGATGCGTAATGAACGCCATCTTCGGTATATCCTCTTTACACATAGAGATCTGATGATATCCAGAGAATGCATCCATAAAACTTAATAAAGCATACCCCGAAGTGGCATCAATGAGTTGATCAATGTGGGGCAGCGGATAGAAATCTTTCGGACAGGCCTTGTTCAGATCAGTGTAATCAATGCAGACTCGCCATTTGCCATTCTGCTTCTGGACCAGCACCACATTAGCCATCCACTGCGGGTAGTCTATCTCGAAGATGAAATCAGCTGCCAAAAGTTTTGCAATTTCATCATCTATGATTCGCTGACGCTCGGGTGCAAAGATCCTCCTCTTCTCGCCGAATGAAGCTTCTTTGTGGGTCCACTTCGATCGATGCTCAAACAATATCCTGCCTTACTCCGGCATATCCTGAGGTTCCCATGCAAAGATATCAACATAACACCTCAGGAGCTCTACGAGGTTCGTCCGGAGAGGTTCCGGCAAGCCCGAACCTATTTTCACCGTCTTGTCTTCCTTGCCTGGGATGAGCTCTATCTCTTTTGTCTCTCCAGCTGGCATGACCGATGGTTCGAGCTACTTTCGGTGAAGGTTCGATCTCTATCGCCATGGCTTGTTTACCTTCGATACCCCCACTCCAGAAGAAATATGACATTTCTGTAACACCTCTGGCAGATCCAAATCTCCTTGACCTCACCAACCCCATGGTCAGTAGGAAATTTGATTTTAAAATGAGGAATTGATGTTCTGACTTGTAGAAGCAATTAAAGTAGGCCTCCCAAAATAGCATTATAAGCGAGAATCTACATGTACAACATAAAATTTGCAAATAATTTGTACTGAGGGGTAATCCGAATATATTTGGGAGTTCAATGGTTCCAGCCACTTTAACCGGATCATTGCTGAAACCATAAAGAGGAGCTTCCTGTCCAATTTCCATCTTCCGCCCATCCAAATTCATCCTTTGATAAGCGTGGGCATACAAGATGTCTACAGACGATCCGTTATCTACCATCATCCTTTTCATATCTACCGAACCCACTTGTGCAGTGAGCACCAATGATCCCTCATGAGGTTCGATAATTTCCGAAGGGTAATCTTCATCAGTGAAAGAGATTACCGTATTCGGATAAGGTCTATCAGTCTTCGGGAATGTACCCGCCACCGACATGACCGAATCCAAATAATTTCGGCGCTTCTTTCCAGCGAGCTTGCCAGAAGTACCCCCAGTGATGACATCTATCACATGCCTTGGTGGCTGATCCGGAGCTGGCAACGCTGGCTGATTAGGTTGAGCAAATGGGGCCAAGTACTAGTCCTGCTCTTTGATTAGTTCGGGCAGCCACATATTGAACTAAAGCTCCACATTGTACCTTTCTCTCAATGAACTCTTTTAAAGCGCACAATCGTTCGTCTCATGTCCCGACGCTTGATGGTAGTCGTAATACTACTATGGGATTTCCTTTTAGGGCTTGATGTTATCTCGTGGTGGCTCGAAAATAGGTTGATTTCTAATCGATCTAAGATAATGACCTATCGGCGTTGGGCTTTGTGAAAGTCTGTTTACTCTCTGCAGGGTGGAAGCGGATTTAACGTCCTCCACCCGCCTCAATTGTTATACCTTTTCGACCCTCCTTCATGACGGTCTTTGTGTCCTTCACTCTTCTTCTGGTCTTCATCAGTTCTGTCCCGATCCGTGTCTCTGGGCCGATCTAAAGAAGGACGCTTGAGGCTACTCATGGCTTCTTCCACTACGATGTAGCCTTCAGCTTTATCAAAGGCTTCGGCCAGACTCTTCGGGTGGTTAAACATAAGTTTTTTCACCAACTTCTCTGACTTGACCAGATCCAGCCCGTTCTGAAATAGTCCCACCGCTTGTAGATCATTCAGCTCCGCCACTTGACCGACTGCTTCCCGGAACCGCTTCACATACTGGCCCAAAGATTCATTAGAGGATTGCCGAACCTGAGCCAAAGAACCAGTTGGCTTTCCCCTTCTTCGGTTGCTCCCAAAACGTGCATGGAATTTACTGCACATATCTTCCCAGGATGAGATAGAATCTGAAGGTAAGGTCCCCATCCACTGCCGGGCATCCTTTCTAAGAGTTGTGACAAAAGTATGACATTTAGCAGCATCACTAAAGTCATAATAATCCATGAGTCGATCGAACGCCTGACTATGGTCGTAAGGGTCCCCCGATCCGTCATAACTTTCTATATGGGGCAACTTCTTCGTGGGGTCAGCTTTTTCCCTGAGAATATCCGCAGAAAAAGGAGATGCCTTCTTTCCCGGAATGTCTTTGGGTTTCGGACTTGGCAAAGTTTTGAAGCTCTTTCGGTTCTTTAACCGAGATACTCCACGCCTTCTGGTTGAGATGACGCCTCTTTCTCCGGTGACCCCTTCTTCTTATAAACGGACCGGATTCTTTCACCAGAACCTTCAATTTTAGAGGGGCTTTTCCGATAACGAGTGTCTACAGGACGGGATGCCCTCAAGAGACTTCTGGAGAGTCGTCCTCCGGATACACCGATTATGAATTCGGGCACTATGGTGAGAATGTGCGATAATAAGTGCTCTCTTTGCATGCTCGAGTACGATCTCCGGATCGACCTCTTCTCTTGCTCCGTCCCCGCATTCTCCGTAATGGCGGAATAACGAGTCCTCTTTGACCTCACGAGGAGTAGGGCTTGGGACCTTCTTCTTCCCTAATTCGACCCGTAGATTGCATACTGAATGAGCAGGTTCTTTCCCACTCCGATGCCCTTGCTCTTCGGATTGGGCATAGCTGAGCTCTTCACCTCTCAACTCTGCCATCCGAGCCAACTGCTCGGCTATATCTTGACGCTGCTTTAAAAGTACTTCCATGGCCTTATCCGCCTCATCCGCCATTTTAGCCAACCGGGAGGCTTTTGCGTCTTGGTCATCTCGGTATCGAGTTATAGGCAAGGTGCCTTCTACTCGTTTCCGACCATGGCCAGACCCCTTCTCCGTAGGGTAAACTAGCTTACGCTTTGCTTTGCCTACTGCCTTCGGTCGAGAATGTTCAAAGTGGATTTAGACGCCGTGCTAGCATGCACACTTATGGTTGGTCCCAAACGATCCTTGGCAGATACTCGAGGTAATGACTCACTGACAGACATCGGCTGTCCTTCGGGTGTAGGTGTTCTACTCTTTCCCATGAAAAATGAATAGAATAAAACACACTCGTGATTGAAAAATACTCAAGAAGACACTAAAATCGCCCTCCTTCTAGTGCCAATGTTAACGCAAGATCTTTCTCCACGCCCCAATCACGAAAGCGCCCCGATCCCGCCACAATAAACACGACAAACACCACAAGCTTCATTTGGTGGACCGCGGGGATAGCTCGAGCGTAAGAGTAAGTATGTCATTCACAAAGTTAACTCAAGAGGATAATAGAATTTTAGTGTATTGAGAGTGATAATTATGAGTTGTGTGAATGTGTATATATGAATAAAGCGTACCTCTCCTGTGAAGACTTACTCACTAAGAAATAATATCCTTGCTTGGATTATCGTGCGCCCCACTATTACGACATATCCCCTCGACCGATGGATTGACCGATCGCATGGAGTTAGATCCCAACGCTTCGCCCCTTTTTTGTCTGGCATACCGACTATAATCCCATCCACATTAATGCATGGCAAATATCTTGGTCATTTTGTCATACTATATCATCATTACAAGTCAAAGTAATAGATATTAAATGACCCGATGGGTTAATCCAATGACAATCTCCGGTCCAATAGGATTAAATAAAGTTGACACAATAGATGGGCTCAAAGAGTCCCATGGTTTAATTATAAAAGCCCAACAGATTAAACTGATAAATGAGCCCAATATACCCGGCCCAAAATAGGAGAAATATCATGACCCAACATTTTTGAAACAACTATACTTCTCAATATTGTAAGTTAATTAATCACTGTTGATTTCAATTATACCATTAAAATTATAAAATTATGATATATTAAATAGAATTAAAAGGAATATGTAATGGAGATGAGCCAAATCTAACATTCCCGATAGCATTAAAAACCATAAGGTAGTTAACTTAAAGGATCTATAGGGAGGAATCAACCAGGCTTTAATTGGTGTAGGATCTTACCAACCAGGCTTAATTGGTGCATGTCATGTTTGTGAGAAAAGAGTAATTGTTCTAAGGACATGATAATTGAGCATTAAAATTAGATACGAGTGCTTTATAATTTCACTTATTTGTTAGAAATAAAAATACAAATAAGTAAAATTATAAAGCACTCTATCTAATTATCATGTCAGTCCACATAGAGTTTTTCTTTTAGTGAGAAAAACCACAAACTATTTTTTCTTAATTACAATAATAAATAAAAATTTGCTCCAAAATAACTAGGCAATTATGGATTTGATTTAATGCCTTTAAAGTATTCTGTGATAAATTGACAACAAAGGAAAATGATAATTTTTACCATAAATTATATGCAAGAAAATTAATTTTCACCATAGTTGTATTTCTACAATAAAAGTAACAAATAAAAATTCAAAGAGTTTCATGCATATTATGAAAAGTCCTAAAATAGAGATTTATTTTTATTTGTAGAGTATGTTTATAATTACTTGAAAATATGATTTGATAGTTAAATTCTTATGGTTATATTTTTTTCGGTCCGGATCTTAAGTTCACTCTTTATCTAATATACCTTTCGGTCTGGATTTTAAGCTCACCATTTATCTAATATACCTTGCTCACCCCCATTTAGCGACGGACCGAGTGACGATTCGGTCCGTCGCTATATGTTCGGTCCGTCGTTATATATTATTCGTCGTTAAAAGCTAAGACGACGGTTCTATATATAGCGACGGATCGAATCGTCGCTCGGTCCATCGCTAAAGGGGAGTGAACAAAGTATATTAGATAAGAGATAATTTTAAGATCCGAACATATACTTCCTTATCGACTTAAAATTATAATGAAAAAGTCTATAATTTTTATAATTAAGGGGGTGAGTTTTTTTTATTTGAAAAAGGAGAGATGGAGTATAAATAAAGAGATTGGTATTTGTATGATGATATGATATCTCAAGTTTCAAGTTCTCCCACCAAATGAACTCCGCAGCTTCCGAACCTCTTCTTCTTGCAACCCAGGCCGTAGGACTCGAACCAGCTCAGTCGCCACTTCGCCTACACTCAACCAAAAGGTTTTCTTGTTTTCTTCCCTTTTAATTTCACTTCTCTTTTCGAGCCTGTTCGAGTACCAACTTATAATTTGTTATTATTCACATGTATGTTAGAGAATGACTTATTTTTTACATATAAGTTGAATTTTAAATCAAAAAAAATAAGTAAGTATTTATAATTTATTTTAAATAATTTATAATTTATTTTAAAATAAGTTAGTTTAATCAAATATAATGTTTATTTACATTTTAACTTGTTGGTCGGAAGCAGTTACATAAAGAAGATATTGTATGGTGTTGAAAAGAAATCATCGGGATCAGGAGGAGGGGATGAAGAAGAAAAATTGGAGAAAAGCTATTTTGATGTATTGGGATTGTGTTGTTCATCAGAGGTTTGTACGGTGGAGAACATTTTGAAGCATCTTGATGGAGTGAAGGATGTTTCGGCTATACTGGCAACAAAGACGGTCATTGTTGTTCATGATCAGCTCATAACTCAGCAACAGATCGGTAATTTAATCTCTCTTACATGTTTCTCGCCAATCCAAATTATGGAAGTCAACTCTTGAAAACCATAAACACCTTTAGATATTATGACAATTTCATCCGGACCCACGTTTATATATATATATATATAGAGAGAGAAGAGGATCGAAGTCATATCTTTCTTATCTTACCACCCGTCGCCACCCCTTTAATTTAGCGGCGTCTTGGCGATGACGGTTTGATTGTCTATATTTTTAGCGACGGACAACATATAGCGTCGCTAAAAGTATAGACGACGGTTGTATGATCGCCGGGTCCGTCGCTAAAGGGGATGAGCACGAGTGAGTAAGATAAGGGGTATGCACTTGATCCAGACCGTATTACGATTACATATCTAATTATATTATATAATTGGCAAAAAATGATACAAAAATTGTGTCATTTTGTTTTGTGTAATTAAATATAGTCCTTCTCATGTTTGTGGGGATTATATATAATTTCACCCTGGGAAAGATACCAATGTTGAACTCTGTCTAAACCTTTAGTAAAGATGTCAGCTAACTGATCTTTGGATGGAAATATATTTTGGTAGGAGAAATAAGACCAACCTGTACCTTCTACTAACAAAATGGCAGAATGGCTGCTTTGTTTTTTTTAATCACAATGAGTCAAAGTAGAAGCTGTAACATGAATGTTAAAATCCCTTAGCAGACTGTGCAACCAAATAACCTCACATGTGGTTTACTAATTTATTTTTTTACGTGAATGTATGTACTTCTTTCAGTAGTTCCGCTAATAAAATTTTCTTATTCTCACAATTTTTTCTCGGCCTTGTATATTTACTGTTCACTCTCTTGTTAATAATTGTTATGGTTTGATCTGCAGTGAAGGTGTTGAATCAATCAAAGTTGGAAGCAAATGTGAGAGTAAATGGAGAAACAGGAAATTACCAAAACAAATGGCCAAGCCCCTATACAATTGCTTGTGGAGTTTTACTTTTGCTATCATTAGTGAAATTCGTGTATGCCTTGTTTCAATGGTTGGCTCTTGCTGCAGTTGCCATTGGGATTTTTCCAATTGTTTTGAAAGGTGTAGCTGCAATACGCAACTTAAAATTGGATGTCAATATTCTTATGCTACTGGCAGGTACTTATTTTATTTTCTTTCCCCTAGCTAGCTCCTTTTTTAATCAATCTTCTCTACCGGGATGTACTGTATCATAATATTATTATGGCTTAAATATGATTTACTACCCTAAACTATAGGCCATATTCCACTTCAGTGATCCATCTTTCAATTTTGTCAATTAGATGATTGAACTATTAATTTTTTTCGATTTCAATTGGGTCTGCCACGTCAGAAATTGCTGACGTGGCATCCTAATAGGTTAAATGAGTGCTTATGTGTAAAAAGAATATATATTTTTAATGAGATCAAAGGACAAAAAGGTAAAATAACAAATAAAACAACTAAAAATTACACAAATAATATAAATTAGTTGTATAATTATTTATTTATAGTTATATAAATAATATAAATTATTTATATAATTATTATATAAATAATATAATAATTATTTTATTAAAAATAATTATTTTTATTAAAAAACTGCATTTTATTATTTTTTTATTAAAAAAAACTGTGTTTAATATTAATGATAATAAAATAAAAATATTAATGATAATAAAAATAAAAATAAAATTCAGTTTTTGTAATAAAAAAACGCAGTTTTTTGTAATAATAAAAAAAAGCGCAGTTTTTTAAAAAAAATAAAAAAAAACGCAGCTTTTTTAATAAAAAAAAAAAATAAAAAATAATTATTTTTATAAAAAAAACTGCGTTTGGTTTGTTTTTAATAAAAATAAAAAATAATTATTCTTATTAAAAAAAAATAAGAGAGCGTTGTTTGTTTTTTAATAAAAATAATTATTTTTTATTTTATTTTAAAAACTGTGTTTTTTTTTATTTTTATTAAAAAAACTGCGCTTTTTTTATTATTACAAAAAACTGCATTTTTAAAAATTTTTATTATCATTAATATTAAACATAGTTTTTTTTAATAAAAAAATAATATAATGCAGTTTTTTTAATAAAAATAATTATTATATTATTTATATAATAATTATATAAATAATTTATATTATTTATATAATTATAAATAAATAATTATACAACTAATTTATATTATTTGTGTAATTTTTAGTTGTTTTATTTGTTATTTTACCTTTTGTCCTTTGATCTCATTAAAATATATATATTATTTTTTACACATAAGCACTCATTTAATTTATTAGAAATTTCGACGACAGCAGGCCCAATTGAATGAAATCGAAAAAAATTAATAGTTCAATCATCTAATTGACAAAATTGAAAGTGGATCACCAAAATAAAATATGACCTATAGTTTAGGATAATAAATCATATTTAAGCGAATATTTATTGTCATCAACTTACACTAGCCGGTTGTTTTGTAGTTAGATATATAAGCCGAACAAGTTAATGCAGGATTTTCAAATAATGCACCATAATGCTAACATAAAGGCTAACTTACCTATATTGTTTCATTTCAAAACTATGGGTCTAGGGGGGGTAGGTACTTGAGGAAAGGGGCCAGGAGGGTAACCTAGGTGCGCTTCCCTTTACTATTAAGCGCCTAGGTTGACTCTGCTAGTAGATAGACTCGAACCTTACAACTAGACTATGGTCTAGGTCAATCAAGTTAAAACACTTAACGAATTCATTACTCAAATTCTTTAATTTAAATTATTGAGGTTATTATTTTTTACAAATAGCTTAACTTAATGCTCTCTCTTTTTTAAAATTAGAGATACATTTTTTTTTATTTCATTCCAAATTAGAGATACATTTCTATTTTTTGATTGTAAAGTGACATGAAATTCTTAACATTCTATTACTTATAGTATTATGTTGCATCTCGTACTTTGCAGTTTTGGGATCAATTGCTTTGAAAGATTATTGGGAAGCTGGCACAATTGTCTTTCTATTTACAATAGCTGGATGGCTCGAAGCTAGGGCCAGTCATAAGGTACACTTTACTCTCAAGGCAAAGGGTTACATAAATGTTGAGTTATGAATACAATATATATATATATATATATATATATATATATATATATATATATATATATATATGCATGGTGCAAGTATAGTAGAACAAAATGATAATTTGTATGGATCACTGCGATGACATCCTGATTTGTAAACATGACTATATATCAGTCGAAGATTTGGACTGTGTGATGCTTCAAGGATTAATAAAATCAAAGTTGT
The DNA here is from genome assembly GCA_020205605.1 of Panax ginseng. Lineage (NCBI taxonomy): Eukaryota > Viridiplantae > Streptophyta > Magnoliopsida > Apiales > Araliaceae > Panax > Panax ginseng. Next base: position 41,880,997 of record CM035132.1, read on the forward strand.
ATTATTCTTTTCCTGTTTTTTTAAAAAAATATGGGATATATACATGTATATATAGGCTACTGCAGCTATGTCATCATTGGTGAATATAGTTCCTCCAAGAGCTGTATTAGCCGAAACTGGAGAAGAAATCAATGCTAATAAAGTCGAGCTGAACACCATTCTTGCCGTTAAGGCTGGAGACATTATACCCATAGATGGAATTGTCGTAGAAGGGACATGTGAAGTAGATGAGAAAACTTTGACCGGAGAATCTTTTCCGGTAGCTAAGCAAGCAGAGTCCATTGTTTGGGCTGGCACGATCAATATAAACGGTGAGTGAAATTTCTTTACTTTGTGCTTACATGGTTTATATCAATTTTAGAGCCATCAAAGTAATTTCTGCTAATGCATTTTTCGATCTCTTTAGGCTATATCAGTGTTAGAACTACTGCTCTAGCTGAGGATTGTGCGGTTGCTAGAATGGCAAAACTTGTAGAAGATGCGCAGATCAACAAATCCAGAACTCAGAGATTCATAGATGAATGTTCCATGTATTTCACTCCAGGTTAGTCAATTTTGCATACTCCGACTGATATTGATGTGACTTTATCGCAGAGTTGATATGCTATGCTAACCGTAGTTGTTTGTGGAATAATAATTGGAGGGATAACTACAGGTTTCCATAATACAACATAGTTTTTGAAGTCTTATTTTTCCTACAAGTTTCTCTAAAGAACAACTAAACAATTTTACTTTAGTTGTATATATATAGTTGTATACTTTTCCCCTCCATCTTCAATTGCAGCATACATGAAAGTGTGTATGTGTTACATACATACATACATACATACATACATATATATATATATATATATATATATATATATATATATATATACACACGCATATTTTTGGGAGTGATCCATAACTAAAGTTGGATAAGAAGCTGTCACAGAGAACTCTTAAGTCAGTTAGTAGCATGTGGATGTGGCTTGGAAGTTATATTGTAGGAGTGTATAATAGTCCATGTATTTTCTGTTTAGTTTCTAGCCAACGTCCTACATATTTTATATATAGGGAATTGTTCATATATAGCCACAGTTAGTTGGTAGGGAACGTCCTACATATTATATGTACGTCAGACATGAGTACTTGTGGTCTAATGTTTCATTGGTGATGCTTTGCAGTTGTTGTGGTTGTAGCGACTTGCTTGGCAGCAATTCCGGCTGCATTAAGAGTTGACAACCCAAATGAATGGTATCGTTTGTCATTGGTTGTTCTGGTCAGTGCATGTCCATGTGCGCTCATCCTCTCAACGCCAATTGCCATGTTTTGTTCACTTTCGAAGGGTGCAACATCAGGCCTTCTGGTGAAAGGGGCTGATTTTCTTGAAACTCTTGCTAAAGTAAGAATCATGGCTTTCGATAAAACTGGGACCATAACTAGAGGAGAATTTGTGGTGACTGATTTTCGATCTCTGGTGGATGATGTTAGCTTCAACACCTTACTGTACTGGTAAGACTGCTCTCAAATTTTTATTTATCTTTCCACTAGTGTTAAGATAATTTCTTTCACTCAAAAATTAAGCAAATAATTTGAATTAAGCTTCCATAGTTCCATTTTGCCATATTAGTATTAGAACAGAACCGAAAAATTAAATTTATGGTGGTATTAAAAGACCCAATTAAATACATTTTAAACTAATCAACATTTATCCCATACATATATTATTTTCCAAGGGTTTCAAGCCTCGAGAGTAAGTCGAGTCATCCGATGGCTGCCGCACTTGTTGACTATGCACAATCACATTGCATTGAGCCAAAGCCTGACATAGTGGAGGATTTTCAAAACTTTCCTGGGGAAGGAATTTCTGGAAGAGTTGATGGGAAAGACATCTATGTTGGAAACAGAAAAATTGCTATGAGAGCAGGGTGTGCAACAGGTGATATACTTTGCCTCATATTCTAGTGTTAATGAATTAAGCTGATGATGTGGAAATTCAAAAGTTTTGTGACAATCATGCACATTCGAAATTAGTAATACTATGCACATTCGACTTAGTTTGATATGTATTTATCATAGTTATCAAAATAGTACTATATGTATTGCCAAGTGTATCGAAGATTCGGTTAACGATATGCGACACAATTCATGCTTCTTCATAAAATTAGCAACAAACTTTAAAAAGTTTATATTACTTTTTTTTATAGAATATAATTTTATTTTTCTCACGTCACTTTTCCCAAGCGAAAATATAAATTTTCACTTGTTATTTTGAATTATTCTTTTTTTGTTTTATAATTCAAAGGTGAATTTGAATTTTTATTTTCTCTTATTACTCTATAAATATTACTAAAATAATATCTGATAATTCAATTTAGAGTATTTTGGTCACTATTCAACATTAAAATTTATTTTTAGGTTATAATAACATTTGTTAGACTATTTTTATATACACTCAAACTAATATGTTTGATTGTCGTTTTTATATGTTTAAATACATATTGTCATATTTTTTTATTTTATTTCCATATCGTACGATACAATCCACAAAACGATACATGAAATACGATACGAGAGTTTTCGATTCACTATTTGACAACTATATATGGTATCCACTCTTTTTTTTTATGTTTGATGTAGTAGTTTTACGGGTAAATTGTTGAACTTTCAGCACCTACCTTAGAAGGTGATTCAACAGCAGGAAAGTCCATTGGATACATAATTTTGGGGTCATCTTTTGCTGGAATTTTCAGTCTTTCTGATGTCTGTCGGACTGGTGTTAGTGACGCAATTAGAGAGCTCAAGTCTATGGGCATCAAAACTGCTATGCTTACAGGAGATTGCCGCACAGCTGCCATGCATACACATGATCAGGTGAGCATCTTATTTATCTCTTAATTAGTCATGTAAAAATTTAGTGCTACGTTGAATATTATTTTAGTGTGTTGTTCATTTCTGGATAGTCTAATGTATGTGCATTTATGCTACGTCTGGATTGAAGAAATCTAAGGTCGGATGGTATGAAATGAAAAAAGTGTATTTGATAACTCATTCCAATAGATTAACCATTCCAATGGGGGAGGTGTTGGAAAGGATTCATTATCCTATCCCACCACCTAGCAAACAAATGTAATTGAGAAGTGTCAAATCCCGAGTCCGGAACAAATTTTGAGTGTCGATCAAATCCATCCAAATAACTATTGGTAGTAACTTGCTGGCTTTGTGTCCCCACCTCCGGACTTCTATCTCTCCATTGTGGGTAATACCACCAGCCTTCGTGTCCCTACATCCGGCAATCGGATGACCCGACCCGACCTGAGCTTTCGAGAGTCGGCTCTGGTACCATATGAGACAACTCGGGTCAAATCTGAAGTCCGGAACAAATCTTGGGTCAAATCCCAAGTATGATCGAATCAAATCAAATCCATCCAAATAAGACTTAAACCACTAGCCTAATAGTATATTTTTAGGTCATCTTAGCTCACCACAGACTCATCCAAAAGGTCATGACTTAATGGTACTATTGGTAATAACTTATTTCTTTATATACATACAAATTTTTCTCCTATCTATGGGACTGGAGTGTTACAGCGACAATACTATATATATACCGTTATTATATGATATTTCAACTTCAATGAAATAATAATAATAAAAAGAAAAGTATACTAATAAAAAAATTACATGATATTATTCCAGTTAGGAGAGGTGTTTGATGTGGTGCATGCGGATCTTCTACCAGAAGACAAGGTCAGAATCATCAAAGAGTTTCAGATGGAAGCAGCAACGGCCATGATTGGTGATGGACTAAATGATGCCCCTTCATTAGCTACAGCTGATATTGGAATCTCAATGGGAATTTCAGGCTCTGCACTTGCTACAGAGACGGGGCACATAATCCTTATGTCAAACAACATTCGCAAAATACCAATTGCTGTTCGACTTGCAAAAAAAACCCGTCAGAAAGTAATCGAGAACATGATTTTGTCGGTCATCCCCAAGGCTTCTGTACTTGCATTGGCCATTGCAGGCTACTCGCTCGTTTGGGTTGCAGTTCTTGCTGATGTTGGGACGTGCTTGCTAGTCATCTTTAATAGCATGCTACTTCTTCGAGAAACCGAGACACAAAACTTGCATTACCAGCAGAGCTGCTGCTCAGCTACAGTGGCACCAAATGAGTTTAAGTCCCAAAGCTGCTCTAAGGAAAGAAACAATGTCACGAAGCAGAGACAAACTGATAGCAGCTGTTGCAGGAGCGATACAAAGGAATGCTGTCGCAAGAGACGAGATTTAGGTGCTACTTCTACCGGAGGCCTATCCGAAATTATTGTTGTGTAGAATCTTTGGGGCTGCTTACTAAAGATAGGCTTGGAGAAGCTGATGTGAATAGTTAAAGTTGCTAATAAAAAAAATCCTAAATTATAAAACTGGTGCATGTATCAAAAGGTTTGTTATTATATGATGAAGAAGACAGTTTAGTGTTGGTATTTATAATTTTAGTAATGACAAATATTATTAGATGTGTATCATTTAATGGTCTTATGTTATTAATTGTTTTTCCCGGTTGGCCCAATTTGGTTTATCTATTCTACAGAATATTTCGGTTGAATTAAAATTTATTCAAGGATATTCTCTTGCTGGGTAGGGCCCACAACAGTTAGCGGTATTGATATTTTATTTTGAAAAGAAGTCTTATAAAAGCTATTTAGAGTTGGGTCTTATCTTATCTCTTTTGTTACTACTGTTTAAAACAATTGACTAGGTATAAAGTTTCTCTTCTTTATTTCAGCTACTTCAAAATTAAATAGATGTCGCAGATTAGTTTTTATCTTTCTGGTTATACAAAGTTGCTGATATCATGGATTATAATATAACGGGACTGAGATTTCTTAGCTAACATCTTCTCTAGTCGTTGTTTGTCTAGTTATTTATATACTCCTTCTATCGGCTGAACAGAGACAACTCTTGAACCGACAATCAAGTTGAAATAGTACATCAGAGAACTTTCATTACTTTTATTCCAACCAAAGTGTTTCAGAGAGTTCTTTCAAGTATATATAGAAAATTGATAAATCATAACAAAAAATAATATTTTCACATGAAAATCGTCGTTATCGCTATACATCTATAACGACACTTCTCATGTAAAAATATCAAAAAGTGTTATGGAAATATCAATTTTCTATATATATACCTGACAAAAAATAGGTTTGAGTTGATTTTGGGTTACAAAAAATAGTTATGGGTCGGTTAAGGAACCAAAACCATATTATCTATATTTAATATGAGTTATGTGGTTTGGATTTAAATGGTTATGGGTCGAATTCAAGTCGACCTATTTTTCAAATTATAGTTTCACTAAAATCTTAATTTCTATTATACTAAAAGAATCTTATTTTAATTTGTTAGACCCAAGTTTGAAACTAAAAATTTTAATTGATGTGACTAATTTAAGTATTAAAAATATTAATTTTGTGATTATAGGCACTTTCAAAAAAAATTTACATTACTAATTATTATGTTAATTAAAATTAATGAAATTATTGAGAATTTTATTACAATAATCGATAAATATTATTTTTATTGGAATGTATATATAATCATAAATATTATTTTTTTTTTTTTTTTTTTTTGGGGAAATTTGAGGAGTGGGGTAAGGCCAGGTAAGGGCGAGGCGGGGGTGTGAGATTCTGAAATTTATGAAATGAAAGTATTCAATTTTCTTATAATTATTATTTTATTTCGTAAATGGTTAAATAGATAAAAGGTTAAAGTTAAGGGTGATATGTGAAAATTTTACAAAGTAAGCAAGTTGATATAAAATATTCGTTATATTAGGAAATATTCGTTTTAACAGGGAATATTCGATGCGACGACACAATCATTGGTGGACCCTATTAAGTATTATCGTAGTTAGAAAGCGTAAATATCTTTTATCAAAATAACGGTGAAACTTTTACCGTTGAACTACCCTAGTAGTAAAAAATCTGATGTCTGGCGTGGTTGCGTAGTAGCACAGCGGTATTGATTATTGATGCTTACGTGAGAAGTCACTCGGTTATACTCAATTATTGCTACTGGTGAATCACGATCATATCTCTCATATTATTGATTCAATTATTGTCACACGATGATCATCCGCATAATATTTTATATTATTAAATCAATAATTGAGGCGACAAAGTTATTCATATTATTATTTGCATATATTGATGATGCAGAAGTTACGTAAAGATGAGGTTTGGTCACCTAATTGCGCGTCAATAAGGAGAAATCCTTATCGGAAAGCCCCCTCTTTCTTGGGAACGACCTGGTTATTAAATATTGTGAGTTATAATATTAATGATGAATAAGTTCATGTTGATTAAAGATGAAATTGATATTTTCATGTTGTTGGGATTATTAGTGTTAGTGGAAATCGACATCTATTTCGATAATAATTGATGTTTGGGGTTATATTGACCAATTGGGTAATTAATCGAATAAATGAGCAATTAATTGCTATTAGTTCACATGCTTATAACTATTTGTTCACATATGTGTACTATTGATTCACATGAATGTACTATTAGGGGAGGTGGTGCAAGATTGATAATACTTGCATGACTAAATTAAAAATGGAGGTATAGATGAAGGTACTATATTGTAATTATTTTTTTCACATGTATAGAACTATTGATTCACATTATTATACTATTGATTCACATGATGTACTATTAGGGGAGGTGGTGCAAGTTTGATAATACTTACAGGACTAAATTAAAAATGAAGAAAAAGATGAAGGTATTATACTGTAATATTTCGAGCCCCAAAACGTGCAATCATCGAAACTATATTTTCCTATAAATAGAAGATCATTCTTCCTTTATTCTCACCAATTCACTAAGACTCACAAGAGCAATTATAGAGAGAGAAGCTATAGAGAGAGAAGAAGAAGAAGAAGTGCCGCTACTTCACTATTCGATTAAAGATCTTCTTACGAGGTAAGGGGTATTAATTATTTCATATTCTGAAGAGATATTATTTTTTCGTATTTGTATGAATATTATATTCGTTCAATATTCATAAGGAATATCCTTGATATTTGTGCTTCATCCAGTATCTTTTTATGGAAATATTATTCAGAGCTTTCTTGATAATTATTGATCTTTTCATGACAGAGTACTATTCACGAGTTACTATTCACGAGTTACTATTCACCCGATTACTATTCACTCAAATATTATTCACTCGGGTATTCGATGCACTTTTCATGCCGGAGTACTATTCACGAGTTACTATTTATGGGTTACAATTCACCCGGTTACTATTCACTCGAATATTATTCACTCGGGTATTTGGGACACTTTTTATGTCGGGGTACTATTCACGAGGTACTATTTCTGAAGTACTATTCATAGGGTACTATTCACGAGATATTATTCACCCGAAAAATATATTTCTTTTCTGTCCAAATTATTTTTGATACATGAATATTATTCTTGAATTTTACCCCACAATTGGTGATCATGTTGATAATTTAGATATTCTTGAACTCTGGATAAATTGTATTATAAATGTTTAATATTTATCATTTATCTCATTTGATTGATTTTTTTATATCATTGTCATGATTCTCATACTTATATTGCGTTAAAAGTCATCTTTGGCCCGTAGTGCATAGATGGACTGTTGGTTATTGTTTTACAGTTGTATGTCTTTGACATGTGGTGCAAAGAAGAACTGTTGATTGATATCTTTGGTCGTAGTGCAAAGATGAACTGTTGATTAATAGATTTGTCCTGTAATGCAAAGATGGACAGGTGTATGACATGATCATGACCACTAGTGATACTAACGAATATACTTGGACGTAGTGCAGGGATAATTCGATGATGTGATTAACAGGATCATGACCATTAGTTAACAGTTGAATGTCTTTGGCCGTAATGCACTGACAGACAATTGATTGGTATGATCATGACCATTGGTTTTATAGTTGAATATCTTTGGCCCGTAGTGCAAAGGTAGACAACTGATTGGTATGATTATTGTTATTACATTTGAATATCTTTAGCCTTTGGGGTAAGGATATTGAGTAAACGTTCTATTAAGCCTTTGTGGCAAGGAGAAACTGTTGATTTACATGGTTATAAATATCAATTGTGGATTTAACTATAATCTTTGGTGGTTCAGGTGAAGACAGGTGATGAGAGTTTTTTTTGTCTTGGGTATAACAAAGAACTGTTGATGAGTATTACATGAATGAAATATTAAAGATGGACTTTTAATCTAGAGGAGATAGTAGATATTATGTTCTACTTGACTCTTCTAATGGATTGCTTGTTCTGCTGCAGTTAAACTTGATGTTTATTGTATTTTATCAGTTTAACACTGTTGAAGACTAATGATAATTTATTCTGCATTATCTTAGTCATAATATTTCTTACTGGGCTAGTTAAGCTCACCCTTTCTTTCTTTATTCTCTTCAGGAAATGAAGCGTAATAGGAACTTCAATCGGGAAGCGGAGTGAGACGGTCCAGATGTTTGCATTAGTAGTCCTCACTATTTTATGAAATAGTGTGATAATAAATGTATTGAAAACTCCATTTGAGTTTGAATACTGTCTAGAAGACAACATTCGTATTAAACTCTCAGTTTATGTTTTGTCGTATTTTGCACAACAGTTGTATAATTAAGTTTGTAGTTGAGTTATGTACCATGTATCTGGCGACTCAAGATGGGTCATGTGGACCTATTTTGGGGGCGTCACAGGCGTGGGGGTAGCGGTGGGGTGGGGTGGGCGTGGAGGGTGTATACATAATCAATAATTTTTTTTTTTGGTGGGGGATGTGGATGTATACATAATCAATAAATATTATTTTTTGGGGGGTTGGGGTTGGGCGTGGGAGTGGAAGGTGGTGGGGTGGGGGTGTATAAATAATCAATAAATATTATTTTTTTTTTGGGGGGTGAGGGGGTGGGGTGAGGAAATTAAATTAAATTATATAATATAATATAAAACAATTTATGGAGAGAATGAGGAAATTAAATTTAATTATATAATTTAAATAATTTATTTTAATTAATTTAGGGAGGAGATATTAATTATTTAAATTAGTAGTTCGTTACACTAAAAGTCTTAACTTTATTATGGATTAATTCAATAACTAGTGAAATGGTTTTTATACATAATTACAAATGTATAAATTACAAAAATATGTAATATGTGACGCCCCCAAAATAGGTATACATCACCCATTCTGAGTCGTCAAATACATGGTACAGAAATAACTACAACATCATTAATACAATTGTCGTGCAAAATACGACAACACAAATACTGTGAGTTTAAATATAAATATTGTCTTCTAGATGATATCCACACTCAAATAAGTCCTCATTACACTTATTGATACACCGGCTAGTTCCTGCTAAATTCTCACCTCCTGAGAAGAAAAATGGAACAAAAAGGAAAAAGAGTGAGTTCAACTAGCCCAGTAAAGAATATTATGACTAAATTAATATACAACAAATTATTCTTAGTCTTCAACAGGGAAAAATCTAATAGAATATAACAGACAACAAGTTTTAGATCAACAACTGCAGCAGAAACAACAATTCATTAGAAGAGTTAAGTAGAGAATGAAATCTACTATCATCTATGAATTTAAAAGTCCATCATCAATATTTTATCCCTGTAACATCAATCAATATACATCTTGAATCAAATATTCATCTTTGCACTACGGGCCAAAGATATTCATTTGTATCACCAGTTGGTCATGTTCATCTCAACATCTGTTCATCTTTGTACTACGGGCCAAAAATATTCATCAGGTAATCATTCACCTTTGCACTACAGGCCAAAGATATTCATCAAGTATCATCATTAAGGACTGAGGATGATGAAAAACATTTTAGAGAACGAATCCAATAAGATAAAAGGACAAAGATTAGAGATTCATACTTTAGATAATCCAAGTTCAAAAACACTCCATAATAAACCATAATGGAGTAAAATTCAAGAATGAAGATCAAAACATGGATACAATCAAAAATAACCATATTAGAAATCTGGGACGAAAAAGAGAAAATTTTATTTTTCGGTGAATAGTGTCGTATTTGTGAATAGTGTCGTATACGTGAATAGTAACTCCGACACAAAAAGGTAGAAATTTCACAATAAAATTCATATCAATATTTTAACATAATGATATTGAAGAAAATAATATCATTTACGAAGAAAATAACATCCCTTACCTCAAAAGAACAGTATTTCTGATCAGAATATCGAATGTAAAGCCGAAGAAAACTTGCACTGAATAACAACTCTCAAACTATCTAAATACTCACAAAAATACGCTCGACAATATAGAGAGAGAAAACTTATGTTTCTGGTGTGATTTTCAATTCTAACTTAAGCGCCTATTTATAGGAAAATCCTAGAACGCCATAGGAGACTAAAATAATAAAATATTAGTATTATTATTATTTTTCTTACGCATGCCAAGCTAGACCAAAACTTCAGCCACCACAAGTGGGGCCCACCAAAAACCAGCCACTTTTCCCAACAACCAAAAGTGGGTCCCACATTCTAGAAATCTCCACCAAAATAAAATAATTTCTGAATCATCACCTCTTAAAATTCATAACAAATCATGCGTTAATTTTTAATGGTTCAAAATTTATGGACATATACTCAACTTATATATGTATAACATATCCAAAAATCACAACGATCCAACAGTCGGATTAAAATTTATAACTCACGCAATATAGCTTAAGAACACTGATTTTTCGGACTATGAGTCCTTTGGACCAGTTTCATTCAAACAGTAACCACAAAAAATCCAAAAAGAATTTTTGGGTGATTCCAATTTCTACGGTTAGCTTACTTCCAGGGCTTTCTTTTGATATATGGCTCATCTCCTAACTCATTATACACAAAGAGTTATGGATTTTACAAAATCAAGTAATAAACTAATTTTCTGAAAATTTTCAAATTTCGTTCTTCATTTCGACAAAATACTAATAAAATACCTCAGCATTAATTCCTTTATTTATATCCATATAAAAATATATATTTCCTTATCATATAAATCAATAATTAATTATTCATAAATAATATTACGAGAATCACAATAATAATGACAACCGGTAGTTCTGGAAAAAGGGGATTTAGATAAGGATTTCTCCTTACTATGCAAGCAATTAGGTGACCAAACCTCTTCTTGATGTAACTTTCTAGACATTGCCAATAATGTTATCTAATAATATTATTCAAATAATATGAATTATTGATCCGATAATGGAAATCTACATGCAAAGTGACAATTATTGAAACAACAATAATATAAAATATCAACGCATCAATTATTGAACCAATAAAATAAAATATTGAACAATAATTACTGTAAAAATTATTGAGTAATGCCTTCATACGTAAGAATCAATAATTCAAAAAAAATGCTGTCACATACTGGTATCTTATGTATAACCGACCAGACATCATTGTATTTTAACCACCGTGTAATCTAATGATTGTTAATTGGTAACAATTACGCTAATTATTTATAAAAACTCAAACTTGTTGTTTTCTTCATCAATACAGTTATTACATTATGGGGCCCACAAATGGATGCGCCGTCGTACGAATATTCCCCGACAACAAGAATATTTCACGACCAAACGAATATTCCCCGACAAAAATGAATATTTTATAACCACTTATTTATTTTGCAAAATTTGCACATTTAACCCATAACCAAAGTATTATATCAAATTATCACCTTATTATTTCAAGATAATAAATAGAGAAAATTTAATTTTATTTATATTAAGTTGGGGTCTTACATAATATGTATATAATGTAATATGTATAATGTATATGTGTTATATAAGAATGTAATGTACGTAATAATGCATACATGTTAGTGTACAGTAAAACCCTAATTAATACTCTATATAAGAATAACCACTATAATATTATAAAAAAAATTGGTCCCAATTTAGGCCAGTTATAAATAGGAATAACCTTTAAATTATATGTTATATACTTTTTAAGTCCCGTATTAAGAAACTATACCTCTATATAGTAATAATTTTATGAGAGAGAGACAATATTAATTTTAAAAGACTATATTTTCTATAAAAAACTACACTTCCTATAAAGAACTACATTTTCCTATAAAGACTACATTTTCTATAAAGGACTATATTTTCCTATAAAAGACTATATTTCCTATAAAAGACCACATTTCCTATAAAAGACTACATTTTTCTAGTTTGAAAATCTAAATAATTTATATTTGCTTTAATTTTTGTTATAAATCTATAAAATCTATTTTTATTAAAGTGAATATTTTTGGGTGTTTAAAAAATATTTTGTACCAATACCTTTATTTAGTAATAACCTCTCAATTAGAATACAAATAGTTTGGTCCCAAGTCTATTCCTAAATAGAGATTTTATTATATTAGCTTTACAAAGTGCAAAAAATTATTACAAACAAATATGGGTCAAAACTAGTTAAACTAGATCCAATCTATATTTGTAATAATAAATATATATGGGTTCAAAATCAAACGAATCCATAACATAAAAATTAGTTAACCAACCTAATAGATCCAAGTGATTTTAGTTAACCAGGAGTGAGTCTTTTAAATAGGAATGCTATTTAAGGGAGTAATGTTATTTAAGTGTACTACTCTTGAACGGGGTAGTATATATATATATATATATATATATATATAAGATGTTTGTGTGATAAGTAATATTAAGTATATGTATTTTTGTAGTGAATATGTATAAGTAGTATATATAAAGAAAAATATGCAATTACATGAATTTTAAAATGTGAATAATTAAATATTATTTTTATTCAATTTATACTATTAAAGTTGTGAAGTTACATATTAATGAAGTTAAAAGTTGTTAGAATTAATTTTGGGTTTTGCTACCTAATAAGAAAGGGAAAAAGAAGAAAAATAATTAATATCGTAGTGAAAGAGTGAATGGAATGAAAAATAGCATACTTAGGGAGTTTTTGATAGAAATTGAATGAATCTGAATCTGAATGAAAAAAGTTGTTTTATAATTGATATGTCTGAAATATTTGAATAATAATTTTTTATTATTTTACCCTTTTTAAAAAATTCAACATTATTGTAAATTTATTTAATATTACTTAATATAATAGTTAATATTTTAAAAAAAAAACTTCATTCGGCCCTCATTCAGCCTATTTAGCCAAAAAAAATGACCCTAAACCATTCAGCTCAAATCGTCTGAATGGCTGACCAATTCAGCCATTCAAACGATTATTTTTTCAAAACAAATTCACTGAATGGCTGACTGATTCAACCAATCAGTCTTAAACAAACAGTTCCTTACATTACACTTTATGTATTTTATTTCATTTTTTAAAAAATAAAAAAAGTGTACATTTAATCATCCTTCTGAGTACGAAAAAAAAAATTAATTTGTGAACCACCCTTACAATACTAATCAATCTCATATATTAATATTTTTTACGATTGTAATTCGAAATAAAACAATTCACAATACGTCATATCCAAACATAATCATCCATTCAAAGTATGTTAAATATGGGACAACATTTATTACCTTATTTAAATCTGTTATGAGTCAAATATTGACTACCTTTGTATTGGACGGGGCTGCTTGACCGTAAAATTCTTGCATCATAGGCATATAACTAGAGGGTAAAATATAAATATGACCACTGAACTTTAGGCTGCTGACGAAGACATTTTCCAATTAATTGTCAAAAATTTGGTGAAACCTAAGATTCGAACTCAAAACCTTAACTTTGAAACTTTGGTCATAAGACCACCTAAGCACCCAAACCTAACAATTAAACTGTCTCAATGACTAAGTTTTGTACTAAATCAATTCATTTCCTTTAACAAAATATATTTTATTTTAAGAAATAAAATAAAATAAATAAATATTAAAATAATTAAAACACACACTAACACACCAAGAACACACATACAAATTCAAACACACTAATTTTGACGCACCCAAATTCAGACAATCATATCTCGAATTTGATTCGTCACGTACTAATTCCAATCATCATACTAAAATCATCAACAACGAAAATAATAGAATAATTTACATTGATATAATATAAATATTCGCGTCCCCAAGGTATCGTACGTAACCGTTACTACAACAATCCAGTAATTAAACTTAAACATAATTTAATCATCCTTAATACATCATTATAAGCATCATCATCATCATCATAATAATAATAATAATAATAATAATAATAATAATAATAATCCTACACTTAAAGGACTAAGCTATTCTGTAGCCTTGCCATTTTCTTTGTCCTTTCCTGATGTACCGCCTTGCTCTGCCTTAATTGTAATATTTTTAGGAAAACAAGAATGAGCAACAAGTTTGCCCAATAAGTAATATAGCAATAAGAATAAGCAGCTATAACGTTTGAATCTTCAAAAGTATAACAGTAATTTGTAGTTCAAGGATATCAAGAAGTATCAAGAGTTTTCAATAAGTGTCGCTATAGACTGAAGGATATCAACGAAATTTCAAAGTTTATTCATTTCAAAGTTCAATAAGAATGAACAATGAGTAGTCACTAAGGACTAAGAACTCTTACTAGAATTAACAGTATTATACTGTAAATCAAATATAAACGAGTACAACAGGTGTTCAGTCTAAAGTACCCTACATTATGCAAAACATTTAATCATACTCATGTGCGCACGTTGTAAGACCCCAACTTATTATAAATAAAATTAAATTTATCTATTCATTATCTTGAAATAATAAGGAATTAATTTGATATAATGCTTTGGTTATGGGTGAAATGTGCAAATTTTACAAAATAAGCAAGTGATTATAAAATAATCATTGTTGTCGGGGAATATTCGTTTGGTCGTGAAATATTCTTTTTATCGGGAATATCAAAGACTGACGACGCAGCTCATTCATTTATTTTACCCCATAATGAATAACGGTCGGATGAAGAAAATGACAAATTTGAGTTTTTATAAATAACGGTGTAATCGTTACCGTTAACACTATTGGAATACCTGGTGGTTAAAATATAGTAATACGCGTGGTTGCACAGTAGCACACGGTATTACACAATATTTTTTTGAATTTTTGATTCTTACGTAAGAAGGCACTACTCAATAATTGTTACACGATAATTCTTTGTTCAATATTTTATTTTATTGATTCAATATTTCTTTGCGTTGATATTTTATATTATTGTTGTTTCAATAATTGTCACACGACAAGATGATTTCCCATTATCAAATCAATAATTCATACTATTTGAATAATATTATTAGATAGCATTATTGGCAATGTCTAGAAAGTTCTATCAAGGATAGGTTTGATCACCTAATGCAAGGCCAAGAGAAGAGAAAATCTTATCGGAAAACCCCTCTTTCACGGAACGCAGTGCGGTTATCATTATTGTGATTCTATAATATTATTTGTGAATAATTAATTATTGATTTATATGATAAGGAAATATTTATTTTATGTAGATGAATTTGATATTATAAATGCATGTGATGACTAAGTGTGAAACAATTGTATTATGAAATCAAATATTTTTATCCGAACTTGGAATTTAGTAACTATTGGCTATTAATAAAATAATGGGATGAAGAAATTTTGTTCAGTAGCTTGCATTAAGTCTTGTTAGGTGTGTTAAGAATGAAAAAGAATGTTTATTATATTATGATTGGTGGAACATGAATTTGTATGTTTGCAGGTGACTTATATTATAATGGTATTATATCATTACTAATCAACCTTGGCCACCTTTTTAGCAACTTTGCAATTATTTCATACACATTTGTTTTGATTTTAAACGCAAACTTTTTAATAATGCAACAGTTTGTCAAAGTTGGCATGTTAAAATTCTATATCAGCCAAAATTTTCAAACTTGGCGTAATAGGATTTTCATCTGATGGAGTTTGTCAAATGAGGCGTGCTAACCATTCTCCTATAAATAGGTGCTTAGGTTAGAATTGAAAACCACACCAGAAACCTAAGTTTTCTCTCTCTATATTATCGAGCGTATTTTTGTGAGTATTTCTTTTGAGAATAAGAATACTTTGAGCGTAGTTTTTCTGCAAGATTTTCTCAGAATAATATCCTATATTCCAAGCAAATCCAGTTTCTACTAAGGTAAAGGATATTATTTTATTGCTTCTATAATTCCTGAAATGATCGTTTCATCTAATATCCTTTCATAGAAATATTGGTCTGAACTTTTTAATCAAATTTAGAACTTTTCATGCCTGAGTACTGTGACGCCCCCAAAATAGGTATACAACACCCATTCTGAGTCACCAAATACATGGTACAAAAAGCAAACTACAACTTCAATAATACAATTGTCGTGCAAAATACGACAACACATACTGTGAGTTTAAATACAAATATTGTCTTCTAGACAATATCAACACTCAAATAAGTCCTCATTACAATTATTCATACACTATTTTACAGAAATAGTGAGGACTGCTAAAACATCTTTCTAGAACCATCATTCCATACCCCGACTCAATCCTGTTATGTTCTCACCTCCTGAGAAGAAAAATGGAACAAAAAGGAAAAGGGTGAGCTCAACTAGCCCAGTAAAGAATATTATGACTAAGATAATATACAAAAAATTATCATTAGTCTTCAACAGAAAAATCGATAGAATATAATGAAATAACAAGTTTTAGATCAACAAATGCACGTTGAAAGCAAAGAATCCATTAGAAGAGTCACATAGAGAATGAATTCTACTATCTTCTAAGATTTAAAAGTCCATCATCAATATTTTATCCCCAGTAACATCAATCAATAAACATCTTTTATCAAATATTCATCTTTTGCACTACAGCCAAAGATATTCATTTATATCACCAAATTTGGCCATGTTCATCTCAACACTTGTTCATCTTTGCACTCCACGGCCAAAGATATTCATCGATTAATCATTCATCTTTGCACTACAGCCAAAGATATTCAATAATATCATCATTTAAGACCGAGAATGATGAAAATATTTTTAAAAAACGAATCCGGTGAGACGGAAGGACAAATATTAGGGATTCAGTATAACGGTTTATCCAAGATCAATAATACTTCATAATAACCAATTGTGAAGCGAGAATTCAAAAATAAAGATCAAAATATGGATACAATCAAAGATAGTAACCATAATAGACATCTTGGACAAAAGGAAAAATTTTATTTTCTATGAATAATAGTGTCGATTCGTGAATAAAGGCCGTGAGTATCACGTGAATAGTAACTTAGGACACAAAAAGTTCTAAATTTGATTAAAAAGTTCAAACCAATATTTCGACATAATGATATTGAAGAAAATAATATCATTTAAGAAGAAAATAACATCCCTTACCTCAAAATAACCGTACTTCTGACTGAATTTTGAATATAGTGCTGACAGAAAGTTGCACTGAATACCAACTCTCAAAGTATCAAAATACTCACAAAAATACGCTCGATAATCTAGAGAGAAAGAAAACTTATTTCTGGTGTGATTTTCAATTCTAACCTAAGCGTCTATTTATAGGAAAATGCTAGAACGTCATAGGAGACTAAAATAATAAAATAATATTATTTCTCATTCTTTCTTCTACGCATGCATCAATTGAACAAGCTAGCCACCAATTCTGAAAAATTTCAGCAGTCCACAACACCAACCAAAAAGTGGGTCCCACCCATAATTTAATAAAAATTATTTTATTTTTTAAAACTTCAGTAATTCATAGAAAATAGCCCGTTTATCAGAAAAATACGAATTTTATGTCCATTCCATACGAAATCGAATTCTCTAAAACTTTGTAACTTTGTGTTTTTTCAAATTCCAAATAAAAAATATCTGAAATTCATAAACGAGTGATTTTTAATACCTCCATTCTGACAAAATACTGATAAAACACCTCAGCATTAATTCCTTCATTTATAACCACATAAATAAATCCATCATTAATATCCACATCAAATAAATATTTCCTTATCATATAAATTAATAATTAATTATTCACAAATAATATTACAGAATCACAATTATGACAACCAGGCAGTTCTCAGGAAAGAGGGGGCTTTCCAATAAGGATTTCTCCATACTGGCGCGCAATTAGGTGACCAAACCTCTCCTTGACAGAACTTTCTAGACATTGCCAATAATCCTATCTAATAATATTATTCAAATAATATGAATTATTGATCCGATAATGAAAAATCATGTGGCAAGATGACAATTATTGAAACAACAATAATATAAACTATCAACGCAAAGAATTATTGAATCAATAAAATAAAATATTGAATGGTAACTATTGTAACAATTATTGAGTAGTGGCCTTCACGCATTTAATTAATAATTCAACAATCATGCAATACCGCAGCGCCAATTTCTTTGTGCCTGCCAGACATCTTGTATTTTAACCACCAAGTAACCCAACAGTGTTAACGGTAACAATTACGTTGTTATTCATAAAAACTCAAACTTTGTCGTTTTCCTTCATCCAACCGTTTTCCGTTATAGGGCCCACAAATGGTCGGTCAAGGCTGTCGCATTTAATATTCCCGATAAAAAGAATATTCCACGACCAAACGAATATTTCCCAACAGAAATGAATATTTTATAACCACTTGCTTATTTTGTAAAATTTGCACATTTCACCCATAACCAAAGCATTATATCAAATTAACACCTTATTAATTTAGAATAATGAATAGAGGAAAATTTTAATTTTATTTATAATAAGTTGGGGTCTTAGGTAGTAATTGTTCACGATTCATCGTTCATGGTTATCATTTCACGATTCATCGCTTCACTTGCATCTTTTCACAAAAAAAAAAATATTTTTTTTCTCTCCTTCTAAGTTATATGTTGTGACCCTTATTCTTGAAATTGAATCCATGTTTTGATCTTCATTCTTGAATTTTACTCCACTATGGTTTATTATGGAGTATTTTTGGACATGGATAAACCGAAGTACGAATCCCTAATCTTTGTCCTTTTATCTTACTAGATTCGTTCTCTAAAATGTTTTTCATCATTCTCAGTCTTTAATGGTGATACTTGATGAATATCTTTGGCCTGTAGTGCAAAGATGAATGATTACCTGATGAATATCTTTGGCCCGTAGTGCAAAGATGAACATGTGTTGAGATGAACATGACCAACTAGTGATACTTGATGAATATCTTTGGCCCGTAGTGCAAAGATGAATGTTTGATGCAAGATGTATATTGATTGATGTTACAGGGATAAAATATAAATGATGGACTTCTAAATTCTTAAGATGATAGTAGATTTCATTCTCTACTAAACTCTTCTAAAGAATTGTTATTTTCGCTGCGAATATTGATCTAAAACTTGTTGTCCATTATATTTTATCTGAATTGTTGAAGGCTAACGATAATTTGTTGTTCATTATCTTAGTCATAATATTCTTTACTGGGCTAGTTGAGCTCACCCTTTTCCTTTTGTTCTATTTTCCTTCTCAAGAAGCGAGAATATAGCGGGGAGTAGTCGGGGTGTGGAGTGATGATTCCATGGCAGTTGTTATAGTAGTCCTCACTATTTGTATAATAGTATATCAATAATTATAATGAGGACTTATTTGAGTGTAGATATTGTCTAGAGGACAATATTTGTATTTAAACTCACAGTATTTGTGTTGTCGTATTTTGCGCGACAATTGTATTAATGATGTTGTAGTTGTTTCTATACCATATTTTTGGCGACTCAAAATGGATGATGTATACCTATTTTGGGGGCGTCATACACGTCGGTTCCCTGAAAATATAAAATTTTCCCTTTTAAGAGGGTTGTTCATCTCAGTAGATTTATAAGAGTCCGCACCAAGTTGATTGGTTTGGATAGCTTCCTAACACATGATCTTTTGTCTAACCGAATCGGATAGCTTAGATAACCTTTAAGAACATTGAGTTCAATTCTCGTAACATGAATCAAGATATAAAATTCAACTTCCAATTAGGAATCATAATCATACGAATGTAGATATTTGTTCAATATATGTATGTTTGATAGAACAATAATTCGGAGTTTCACAATAAGAAATAAGGTTTAAATACTTGCATTCAATTATAAGAATAAAGTTAGGAAACTTGCAATAAAGTAGGAAGTTTAAGATTAGATACTTGCACAATATTTAAAGTCGTGTAAGTTAGAAAACTTGCTTAATCATAGATTCCTTGCATAAAGTAAATGCATAGGTTAGGATATTTGCCTTTAGCGTTGATTACCACTTATAGCATAAAATGACCTCAATGAACTATATTATCCTATTCATGTATGTATAGGTATTCATTAGTCACACACACCTTTACATACATATTCACATACATTTATCACACATATATAAACTTATGTAGGCTACACACAGTTAAACTCATAGATGTATAATTCACATTATTCTTACTTTTAAAATCTTTAGAAACATTTTTAAATCTCTTATACTCATCTCATATGTGAAACATTACTTAACTTACTCATTCTAGTTTAAGTTGTTTCACAAATACATGTTAAAGAACCTTTAAGCTAAGTTTGGCCCCTTTCTATTTACTTTCGGCAAATGTTAAATTTACTCACAAATTTCTATTTTACAAAGTTAAAAGAGTTCATTATATCAATTACTAATCATAGCGTTCATTAAACCACAAAACATTGCCGACAACCTCCTTCTACCCATGCTTACATATATTAGATTTATTTATATGTAATTAGTATAGCTTTTTACTTAGAAACTCTTTTAGTTCATGCTTGTGTAGTTTATAGCCTGTTTAACTAGATGTGCGAATATGTTGGTTATCTCTAGAGGCATAAAGCATGTGAGATCCCAAATTTTATGAAATAAAAGTATTCAATTTTCTTATAATTATTATTCTATTTATTAAATGGTTAAATTGAGAAAGGGTAAAAGTTAAGGGTGATATGTGAAAATTTTGAAAAGTAAGCAAGTTGATATAAAATATTCGTTGTGTCGGGGAATATTCGATTAGTCGGGGAATATTTATTTTAACAGAGAATATTCGTACGACGACATAATCATTGGTGGACCCCACAACGAAAGTATTGTTGTAGTTAGAAAACGACAAAAATATCTTTTTATAAAAATAACGGCGAAAGTTTTGTCGTTAAACTGTTGAACTACCCGGTAGTAAAAGTACAGTAATACGCGTGGTTGCATAGTAGCACACGGTATTAATTATTGATGTTTACATGAGAAGTCACCCAGTTATACTCAATTAATATTCCTACATAATATCTCTCATATTATTGATTCAATTATTGCCACAGTATCATCTGCATAATAGTTTATATTATTAAATTAATAATTGAGACGACAAAATTATTCATATTATTATTTGTAATATTGACGATGTCTAGAAAGTTCTGTCGAGGAAAGGGGTTTGGTCACCTAATCTTGGCAATATCAGGAGAAATCATTATCGGAAAGCCCCCTTCACGAGAATGATCCGTTGTTAAATATTGTGAGTTATAATATTAATGATGAATAAGTTCGTGTTGATTAAAGATGAAATTGATAGTTCCATTGTGTTGGGATTATTAGTGTTAGTAGAAATCGACATTTATTTCGATAATAATTGATTTCTAGAGGTTATATTGACCAATTGGGTAATTAATCAAATAAATGAGCAATTAATTGCTATTAATTCACATGCTTGTAACTATTTGTTCACATGTGTGTACTATAAATTCACATGTATGTACTATTAGGGGAGGTGGTGCAAGATTGATAATACTTGCATGACTAAATTAAAAATGAAGGTATAGATGAAGGTACTATACTGTAATTATTTTTTTCACATGTATAAAACTATTGAGTCACATGATTGTACTATTAATTCACATGATATACTATTAGGGGAGGTGGTGCAAGTTTGATAATACTTGCAGGACTAAATTAAAAATAAATAAAAGGATGAAGGTATTGTAATATAATATTTCGAGCCCCAAAACGTGCAATTATCAAAACTATATTTTCCTATAAATAGAAGTTCATTCTTCCTTCATTCTCACCAATTCACTAAGAATCACAAGAGCAATTATAGAGAGAGAAGCTATAGAGAGAGAAAAGAAGAAGAGAAGTCTGCTACTTCCTTATTCCAAAGATCCAGTCTTCTTTCCGAGGTAAAGGGGTATTATTTATTTCATATTTCAAGAGATATTATTTTTATATTCGTTATGAATATTATTTTCGTTCAATATTCATAAAGAATATTATCTTCGTTCAATATTCGTAGGAATATTATCTTTGTTAAATATTCGTTGGAATATTATTTTCGTTCAACAGTTGTAAGGGTTGTTATTTTTGTTCAATATTCGCTTGAAATAATATTTTCTTTCATACTCTGTAGTATGTAAGTAATATTATTTTGTTTCAGATTTGGAATTCTATACTCATTTTGTTGAAGTTTTGGCTTCTATACTCCATTAAATTTGTAGAATATCCTTGATATTTGAGCTTCATCCAATATCTTTTCATGGAAATATTATTCTGAGCTTTCTTGATAATTATTGATATTTTCATGATGGAGTACTATTCACTGGTTACTATTCACCCGGTTACTATTCACTCAAATATTATTCACTCGGGTATTTGGGGCAATTTTTATGTCGGAGTACTATTCTCGAGTTACTATTCACGGGTTACTATTCACCCATTTACTATTCACTCGGGTATTTAGGGATAGTTTTCATGTCGGGGTACTATTCCCGAGTTACTATTCCCGAAGTACTATTCACGGGGTACTATTTACCCAAAAAATACATTTCTTTTCTGTCCAAATTATTTTTTGTACATGAATATTATTCTTGAATTTTACTCCATAAAGCAGTATCATGTTGAGAATTTAGATATTTTTAAACTCTGGATAAATTTAAAGTCTTTAATATTTATCCTTGATTTCGTTTGATTTGATTTCGTTTGATTATTGCTTATATCATTGTCATCATCCTCATGCTTATATTGTGATGAAATTCATCTTTGGCTTACGTGCATAGATGGACTGTTGATTGGTATGATTATGACCAGGGATCATTCGATATAATCATGACCCGTAATGTTACAAATTATATGGTAAAAGTCCTCATTGCCCTGTAGTGTATTGATGGACAGTTGTTGGTATGATTATGACCAGAGATTATTCGGTATAATCATGACCATTGATGATTACATGAATATCCTTGGCCCGTAGTGCAGGGATGATTCGATGATGTGGTTTATTTATTAAGCTGAGTCTTAGCGATAAAGTTGATGAAAAACTTTTTAAAGCATAGAAGATAGTAGATATCATACTCTACTTGACTCTTCTAATGGATTGCTTATTCCGCTGCAGTTGTTAATCTAAAACTTGTTGTCTATTATATTCTATCAGTTGTTATACTGTTGAAGGCTAAGGATAATTTATTTTGCATTATCTTAGTCATAATATTTCTTACTAGGCTAGTTGAGCTCACCCTTTTCTTTCATTGTTCTCTTCAGGAAATGAGAATACAACTGGGACGAGTCGGGAAATTGAGTGATGGTCCAGGATAAATGGCTTTAGTAGTCCTCACTGTAAGACCCCAACTTATTATAAATAAAATCAAATTTCCTCTATTTATTATTTTGAAATAGTAAGGGTTGATTTGATTAATGTGGTTAGTTATGGGTAAAATGCGCAAATATTTCAAATGTGCAAGTGGTTATAAAATATTCATTTTTATCGGAGAATATTCGTTTGGTCGTGAAATATTCTTACTGTCGGAGAATATTCGTACGACGGCACAGCCTTGTGTGGGCCCCATAACGGAAAGAGTTTGGATGAAGAAAATGACAAGTATAAGTTGTTTATAAATAACGGCGTAGTTATTACTAATTAATATTGTTGGAATACCGGTGGTTAAAACACAAGAAGACACCTGTATTGCACCAATTATTGACTCTTACGTAGGAAGGCATTACTCAATAATTGTTACAGTAGTTACTGTTCAATATTTTATTTTATTGATTCAATAATTGCTACATTGATATTTTATATTATTGTTGTTTTAATAATTGTCACTACACAGTATTTTCATTATCAGATCAATAATTCATATTATTTGAATAATATTATTAGATAACATTATTCGCAATGTCTAGAAAGTTCTATCTAAGGAGAGGTTTGGTCACCTAATTGCGCGCCAGTAAGGAGAAATCCTTATTGGAAAGCCCCCTCTTTCCTGGGAACGGCCTGGTTGTCAGTATTGTGATTCTGTAATATTATTTGTGTATAATTAATTATTGATTTATATGGTAAGGAAAATATTCATTTTATGTGGATATAGATGGAGAAAATTTTAAAGTGACAATTGTTGAAAAAGTGATATTTTATCTTTTCTGATAAATAATTCATTTAAATATATTATTAATAATATAATAATAGTGATATTTTTATAATGAATGTGGGATATATGAGTATATGAGGAGGAGGAGTATTTTTGTTACTAAAAATATTTAAAACTTGTTAAACATGTTTGTGGACCCCATTTCTTGACTGAAATTTGATTATAGCCTGTAAAATCGCCTATTTGTGGATTTCGGTCAATTTTTGTTTGGAATTTGGAAAAACTTTTTTCTGCAAAGTTGTAGATAATGGAATTTTCTATGAAAAAGACATAAGGTTCGAATTTTTCTAATAAAAGAGCTATTTATTATGAATTATTGAAGTTCCGAAATAATTAATTTTTGGAAGTTTTAATTATTTATTTTATTAAAAACGTTTTTCTTACTTTTTCTAGAAGGTGGGCATGTGGGAAATCTGATTTCAAAGGATGCGTATGAATTTTGTTATTAATAATAATATTTTATTAATTTTTCTGCTTTGGTGTTCTAAGCATTTTCCTATAAATAGGGTGCTTAGGTTAGAATTGAAAATCACACCAGAAACTGAAATTTTCTCTCTCTATATTATTGAGCGTCTTTTAGTGAGTATTTTGATACTTTGAGTGTTGCTATACGGTGCAAGTTCCTTCAAAGACTATATCCAATTATTCGATGTAAAATCTTAGTCTTTTCAAGGTAAGGGATATTATTTTTTTTAAAATGATATTATTTCTTCTAATATTGTTATACCGAATTATTGGTAAGATCTTTTTTGTGAAATTCTTGTCTTTTAGTGTTGGGGTTACTATTCATGTATACGGCACTATTCACGAATACGGCACTATTCACAGGAAGATTAAATTTTCATTTTTTTCCAAAATATCTATTATGGATACTAGCTTTGATTGTATCCCTGTTTTGATCATTCTTGAATTTTACTTCACTATGATTATTAATGAAGTATTTTTGAACTTGGACTGTTTAAAGTACGAATCCTTAATATTTGCTCTTTTGTTTCACTGGATTCATTTTTTTTAAAATATTTTTCATCATCCTCAGTCCTAAATGATGGTATTACTGAATATCTTTGGCCTGTAGTGCAAAGATGAATGAATTTTTGATGAATATCTTTGGCCTGAAGTGCAAAGATGAATATTGATTGATGTTACAGGGATAAAATATTGATGATGGACTTTTGAATTCATAGATAAAAGTAGATTTCATTCTCTACGTTACTCTTCTATGAATTATTATTTCTGCTGCGAATATTGATCTGAAACTTGTTGTCTATTGTATTTTGTCAGATTTTTCCCTGTTGAAGACTAACGATAATTTGTTCTAACGATAAATGTGGGTCAACCTAGGATAATTCTATGAGCATATGATATCTATCATAACCTAGATGCATGGCCTCCCATGTACGAAGGTTTCCTTGAGCACTTCCCAAGGATTTTAATTTCTAAAACAGTTATTGACTGTACCTTTATGTAAGGTGCCATTGTGACGTGCTATCCAAGGTTGAGACATGAGTCACAGTTGGTATATTTTTGTATCAAAACTCACAACATATGTGTTGTTGTAGTAATAAAGTTGTAGTTGTTTTCTGTACCATGTATTTGGCGACTCAGAATAGGTTGGATGGATTGGACCTATTTTGGGGGCGTCACAGTTGGTATCAGAGCTTAGGGATGTGATCTCTGGCGGAGATCCGGGATTAGAACTAGGAGGGGAGATACGAGTAATATCCTTTGCTAGTGTGTGTCCTACCTAAGCTTATTTGTTGGTCAGTCATAATATCGGGATATTATGTGATATGTTAATTTGTTCAATTAACCCTTGTTTTGAAGCTGTATTCTAAAATGATATCTGAAATACAGGAGATGAGCAATGGAGAAATCATGATGACAGAGAAGATGGAATCTGAAATGAAAGTAAGGTATTCTCAACTCTTTGAAATACCAGGTACGTAAATTTCGGGGACGAAATTTCATAAGGATGGGAGATTGTAAGACCCCGAATTTTATGAAATAAAAGTATTCAATTTTCCTATTTAGTAAATGGTTAAATTGATAAAAAAAGTAAAGTTAAGGGTGATATATGAATTTTTTTCAAAATAAGCAAGTGGCTATAAAATACTTATTGTTGTCGGGGAATATTTGTTCGGTCGGGGAATATTCTTATTGTCGGGGAATATTAAATGCAATGACACATGACCCGTTTTGGGCCCCATAATGTAATAACCTGCATCGGATGAAGAAAATGACAAGTTTAAGTTTTATAAATAAACGACTTAGTTATTACTGATTAATAATCGTTGGAATACGTGGTGGTTAAAATATATTAATACTGGCGTTGTTGCACAAAGATAGCACACCAGTATTACTGCAATATTTTGAATTATTGATTCTTACGTAAGAAGGCACTACTCAATAATTGTTACAGAATTATTTGCTCAATATTTTATTTTATTGATTCAATAATTGCTGCGTTGATGTTATGTAGTATTGTTGTTTCAATAATTGTCACTGCACAGTATTTTCCATTATCAGATCAATAATTCATATTATTTGAATAATATTATTAGATAGCATTATTGGCAATGTCTAGAAAGTTCTGTCAAGGAGAGGTTTGGTCACCTAATTGCGCGCCAGTAAGGAGAAATCCTTATCGGAAAGCCCCCTCTTTCCTGGGAACTTCCTGGTTGTCATTGTTGTGATTCTGTAATATGATTTGTGAATAATTAATTATTGATAAGGAAATATTTATTTGATGCGGATATAAATGATGAATTTATTTATGTGGTTATAAATGAAGGAATTAATGCTGAAGTGTTTTATTAGTATTTTGTCGAAATGAAGAACAAAATATGGGATTTTCAGAAAAATTAGTTTATTACTTGATTTTGTAAAATCTATAACTCTTTGTGTATAATGAGTTAGGAGATGAGCCATATATCAAAAGAAAGCCCTGGAAGTAATCTAAATGTAGAAATTTGAATCACCCAAAAATCATTTGTAGATTTATCGTGGTGAATTTTTGAATGAAATTGGTCCGAAGGAATAATAATCCAAAAAATCAGTGTTCTTGAGATATATTGCGTGAGTTATAATTTTTAATCCGACCATTGGATCGTTGTGATTTTTGGTTATGTTATACATATATAAGTTGAGTATATGTCCACAAATGTTGAACCGTTAAAAATTAACGTATGATTTGTTATGAATTTTAAGAGGTGACTGATTCAGAAATTGTTTTTATAAATGTTTTTAGTGGAAAATTCTAGATGGCGGGCCCCACTTTTTGGTTGGTGATTGAATGCATGTGCTGAATTGGATTTTCAAAGGTGATGGCTGCCATGTTTTTTCAAAATGGTATGCGTATAAAATAAATTAATATTTTATTAATCTAGTCTCCTTTGACGTTCTAGCATTTTCCTATAAATAGGTGTTTATGTTAGAATTAAAAATCACACCAAAAACATAAGTTTTCTCTCTCTATATTATCGAGCGTATTTTTGTGAGTATTTAGATACTTTTAGAGTTGCTATTCAGTGTAAGTTTCCTTCGGCTTTATATCCGATATTTCGGTCAGAAGTACTGTTCTTTTGAGGTAAGGGATTTTTCAGAGTTATTATGTTTTTCAGTTTCGTACTTTTTCGGACCTTCAAAAATTCTGGAAAAATTTGAAATGATAATTTGATGAGTTTTATTGATTGTGTCCAAAAATGGCGATTTTTGGATGTATAGATTAGGAGTTATGAATTTTATGGGAAAAGACTATTTTAAAAGTAAACCCTTATAAATCCTTGTAGTTAACTCCAAAATTGATGAAATTTTTATTGGGAGTACATCTATATAATATCAGTATACCCTATAAATTTTGGAATTTTTGGACAAAAGTAAAATTTATGATAAATGTCTAAATATTCGACAGTTTTGGCCATGTGAAAAATAGTAAATGAATTTTAAAATTCCGAGAAAAATATATGTTCAATATGGGACTATATTCTGCTAAATCCCAGAAAAGAAATATTTTTAGAAATGATTTGGTATTTTTTATGAAAATGGACTAGTTATGAGTAAATGAATTAAATATGTTATGTGAAGTAAGAAAATTGGAAAATAAGATTTTATGGCTTGAGAATCCTATATGAGGTATATGCAGATTTTTGATGAGAGTTTTGGTTATTGGTGATGAAATCTTATGAGTTTGGTATTTTAGGATGATTAAATGCATTAATTAGTAAAGTGTAAATAATTGAAATAAATTATTTATATGTTTAAGAAATGTTATTCTTTCAATATCATTATACCGAAATATTGGTATGGATTTTATTGTGGAATTTATACTTTTTTTCATGTCGGGGTTACAATTTATGAGTTACTATTCATGAATTACTATTCACGAGTTACTATTCATGGGGTACTATTTACGACAAAATTGGTTTCTTTTTCTGACCAAGTTATTGTTGATTTATGATTCTTACTCTTGAAATTAAATCTATATTTTGATCATATTATTTTTATTATCATATATAACATTTTTATAATCCTGGTGAAGAAATTTCTCTTTGACTGAAGTGTAAAGATGGGTAGATTATCGGTATGATCGTGACTATGAGTTCTCTTTGGCTAGTAGTGAAAAGATGAATTGTTGACTGGTATGATCATGACCATTGAATTTATAATTGAATATTTTTAGCTTAAGTGCAAAGGTGAATTGATCAACATGGTTATAATTATGGTTTATATAAATTCGAAATGATTAATGTATTCCTTTGGATATTAATATCTTTGGCCCGTAGTGCAAAGATGAATTATTGATGAATATCTTTTGGCCTGTAGTGCAAAGATGATATGTTGTTGAATATCTTTGGCCCGTAGTGCAAAGATGACTTGTTGTTGAATATCTTTGGCCTGTAGCGAAAAGATGAACTGTTAATGAATATCTTTGGCCCGTAGTGCAAAGATGAATTTATTAGTATGATTATGAACATGAACTGTGATTTGGTATAACCATGATCTTTGATGTTTCAGGTAAAGACAGATGATGAAAATTATCTTGTCCTGGGTGCGAAGAGGAATTTAGAATCACAATTATGATTATGAGTTATTCACATAATCATGGACAGGATCTGTTGATTGATATTACAGGGATAAAACATGGTTGGTGGACTTTTAATGTGGAGAAGATAATATACTTTATGGTCTATTTGACTCTTCTAATGGATTGCTCGTTCCGCTGCAACTATGGTTGAAAAGTTTTATCATCTACCATATGTTCTAAATCTCGATTTATTCTCGTGAAGGCTATTGATAATTTAATTATCTTTAGTCATGATATTCTTTACTGAGCTATTTGTGCTCACCCTTTTGCTTCACAATTCCTTTCAGGTAATAAGAGTGTAGCTGGGTCGAGCGGGGATAACAAGGGATTAATAGAACGGTGGTCTATAGCTGTTGAGGTTCTCCCTAAATAGTATGAAAATAATTTTATTGAGAACTTTAGATAAATGTGTGGTATTGTATACGTCATTTGATATTTAATTTTGGTGAACCGAATAGGGTGAGGTGAACCCAACTTTGGAAGGGTGTTTTGCCACTATCATACAAGATGTCTAATGACATGCAATCTCGTGTTATCATAAGACAGGGTTGTGCACATCCACTTGCCGAGTATATCTACGAGCACTACCTATATGACCTTGGAGTTTGGTTGAAACATAATGCTCAACTGACAGTGGAGATAGTTATATGTCAAGAGAAGACTCACCACTGAAAAGAATATGATAGTAATCTTCTCGTTTTTCTTTGGGGTCTATTGGGTCAACCTAGGATAATTCTGTGGGCATATGATATCTATCATAACCTAGATGTATGGCCTCCCATGTACGAAGGTTTCCTTGAGCACTTCCCAAGGATTTTAATTTCTAAAACAGTTATTGACTGTACCTTTATGTAAGGTGACATTGTGATGTGCTATCCAAGGTTGAGACATGAGTCACAGTTGGTATATTTTTGTATCAAAACTCACAACATATATGTTGTTGTAGTAATAAAGTTGTAGTTATTTTCTGTACCATGTATTTGGCAACTCAGAATAGGTTGGATGGATTGGACCTATTTTGGGGGCGTCACACATGTTATGAATTTGAATAAAGACACGTCAGATTTGAATAATATTCCTGTTGTTTGTAAATTTCCTGACGTGTTTCCTGAAGAACTTCCCGGTCTACCCCCAAAACATGAAGTTGAATTCTTTATTGATCTTGAACATGGTACAAAGCCCATTTCTAAAACCCCATATCGAATGGCTCCTATTGAACTTCAGGAGTTAAAGGTCCAACTACAGGAGTTGTTGGACATTAGTTTCATTCATCCTAGTACATCTCCTTGGGGTGCTCCTGTTTTATTTGTAAAGAAGAAAGACGGGAGTATGCGACTTTGTATTGACTATCGAGAATTGAACCATGTCACTATCAAGAATAGGTATCCGCTACCACGTATTGATGACCTGTTTAACCAGTTGCAAGGAGCACAATTCTTTTCAAAAATCGATCTTCGTTCTGGATATCATCGGTGAAGATTAGAGGCGAGGATATTCCAAAGGCGCCTTTGTAACTCCCAGACGGGCATTATGAATTCTTAGTCATTTCTTTTGGATTGACTAATGCTCCTACGGATTTCATGGATATGATGAACCGAGTATTCAAGGACTATTTGGAACTGTTCGTTGTTGTCTTTATTGATGACATTCTCATATATTCCAAAAGCCGTGAAGATCATGAGCACCATTTAAAGCTGGTACTCCAAAGGCTTCGTGAAAACAAGTTATATGCCAAGTTGAAGAAATGCGAATTCTGGCTTGAGGAAGTAGCATTCCTTGGGCACGTGGTGTCAAAACATGGAGTATCTGTTGACCCGGCGAAGATTGAGGCAATACAAAGTTGGGAGCAACAGAAGACGGTGACCGAAGTACGTAGCTTTTTGGGCTTAGCTGGTTATTACCGGAGATTCGTGGAAGAATTTTCTCGAATCGCTACTCCGTTAACTCAGCTGACTCAGAAAGATACAAAATTCGTATGAAGTGAGGAATGCGAGAAGAGTTTCCAAGAGCTCAAGAGGAGACTCATTTCGGCACTTGTTCTGACAATACCATCTGGTTCAGATGGATTTATTATCTACAGCGATGCTTCAGGCAAAGGGTTAGGATGTTTTCTCATGCAACGTGGGAAAGTCATAGCCTATGCCTCGCGACAACTTAAAGAATATGAGAGGAATTATCCTACTCATGATCTAGAGTTGGCAGCAGTTGTTTTCGCGCTAAAGATCTGGAGGCACTATCTATATGGAGAGAAAGTGGAGATATATTCAGACCATAAAAGCCTCAAATATTTCTTCACCCAAAAGGAACTCAACATGCGACAACGACGTTGGCTCGAGCTGTTAAAAGATTATGACCACACCATTCAATACCATCCTGGAAAAGCAAACGTGGTAGCTGACGCGTTGAGTAGAAGATCATATGCAGGAATGAGTGCGATGATGTCAAGTATACAAATAGAACCAACTTTAATTGATGAAGTTAAAGTTGCTCTAGCCACAGACTCGGAGCTGTTGCGTATGAAGAAGAAAGTACAAGAGGCTGTTATTCCAGAAGCAAGAATCGATGAAGAGGGAATACTTCGAGTCCACTCCAGACATTGTGTTCCTAATGATTCTGATTTAAAGAACAAGATCATGATGGAGGCACACAATACACCATTTGAAATCCATCATAGAAGTACCAAAATGTATCGTGATCTTCGACATACATTTTGGTGGAACAATATGAAGAGAGAGATCGCGAAGTTTATCTTGAGGTGTTTAACTTGTCAACGTGTAAAGGCGGAGCATCAAGTGCCTAAGGGTCCATTGCAACCACTTGAGATTCCAAAATGGAAGTGGGAACACATTACCATGTATTTCGTTATGGGTCTTCCCACGGTTTCTCAAGGCATAAATGTTATTTGGTTATTGTTGATAGATTAACCAAGTCTGCTCATTTCTTGCCGATACGGGAGACTTATTCCCTTGAACGTCTTGCTCATATGTATGTAAATGAGATTATGAGATTACATGGTATGCCAATATCCATAGTTTCGGATCGTGACCCAAGATTTACTTCACGATTTTGGGTTAGCTTGCAAAAAGTTATGGGCATGGATTTACGATTCAGTTTGGCATACCATCCTCAAACGGACGGACAATTAGAGAGGACTATTCAAACTCTTGAAGATCTATTAAGACTCTGTGTCCTAGATTTCAAAGGGAGTTGGGTTAAGTATTTACCATTTGTGGAATTCTCCTACAACAACAGTTATCAGGCAAGTATAGGTGTGGCTCCATTCAAAGCATTGTATGGACGAAAGTGTCGCTCTCCAATATGTTGGGATGAGGTGGGTGAAGCAACATTGTTGGAACCCGAGTTGGTACGCTTGACTAAGGAAAATATCCAAATGATTCGACAACATATACAAACGGCTCAAGATCAACAAAAGAGTTATGTGGATCTTCATCGAGAGGACGTGGAATTTAGTATTGGGGATCATGTATTATTGTGTGTTGCCCCATGAAAGGGAGTTACAAGATTCGGGAAGAGGGGAAAGCTCAATCCACGATTTATTGGTCCATTTCAGATTCTTGACCGAGTAGAAAATGTAGCCTATAGAGTTGCGTTATCTCCAAGTATGTCTCGTGTTCATAATATTTTTTATATATCTGTGCTTCGTAAATATGTGAAAGACCCGAACCACGTTATTGAGTTAGAACCGGATGAGATAGCCAAAGATTTAACGTACGAGGAGGTACCTGTCAAGATCTTGGATAGGAAGGAGCATGTCTTACGTACAAAGGTCATACCACAAGTTAAAGTTTTATAGAGAAACCATGCTATTGAGGAAATGACCTGGGAGTTGGAAACGGGAATGAAAGTGAGGTATCCTCACCTTTTTCAAAATACCAGGTACGTACGTCAATTTCGAGGACAAAATTTCATAAGGAGTGGAGGTTGTAAGACCCCAACTTATTATAAATAAATCAAATTTCCTCTATTTATTATTTTGAAATAGTAAGGGTTGATTTGATTAATGTGGTTAGTTATGGGTAAAATGCGCAAATATTTCAAATATGCAAGTGGTTATAAAATATTCATTTTTATCGGAGAATATTCGTTTGGTCGTGGAATATTCTTATTGTCGTGAATATTCGACGACACAAGCGCATCCTTGTGTGGGCCCCATAACTGAAAAAAGCGATTGGATGAAGAAAACGACAAGTATAAGTTGTTTATAAATAATGGCGTAGTTGTTACCATTAATCTTTGTTGGAATACCCGGTGGTAAAAAACAAAGATTATCACTGCAGTATTACACCAATTATTGACTCTTACGTGGAAGGCATTACTCAATAATTATTACGGTGAATTATTGTTCAATATTTTATTTTATTGATTCAATAATTGCTACATTGATGATATTTTATATTATTGTTGTTTTAATAATTGTCACTACACAAGATTTTCATTATTAGATCAATAATTCATATTATTTGAATAATATTATTAGATAACATTATTGGCAATGTCTAGAAAGTTACATCAAGGAGAGGTTTGGTCACCTAATTGCTGGCATGAAGAAGGAGAAATCCTTATTGGAAAGCCCCATCTTTCCTAGAACTACACAGTTGTCCAAAGATTGTGATTCTGTAATATTATTTGTGAATAATTAATTATTTATTTATATGATAAGGAAAATATTCATTTTATGTGGATATAGATGGAGAAAATTTTAAAGTGACAATTGTTGAAAATTGATATTTTATATTTTCTGATAAATAATTTATTTAAATATATTATTATATTTTAATAATATAATAATGGTGATATTTTTACAATGAATGTGGGATATATGAGTATATGAGGAGGAGGAGTATTTTTGTTACTAAAAATATTTAAAACATGTTAAACATGTTTGTGGACCCCATTTCTTGACTGAAATTTGATTATAGCTTGTAAAATTGCCTATTTGTGGATTTCGATCAATTTTTGTTTAGAATTTGGAAAAACTTTCTTCCGCAAAGTTGTAGATAATGGAATTTCCTATGAAAAAGACATAAGGTTTGAATTTTTCTGATAAAAAAAACTATTTATTATGAATTATTGAAGTTCCGAAATAATTGATTTTTGGAAGTTTTAATTATTTATTTTATGAAAAACGTTTTTCTTACTTTTTCTAGAAGGTGGGCATGTGGGAAATCTGATTTCAAAGGATGCGTATGAATTTTGTTATTAATAATAATATTTTATTAAATTTTCTGCTTTGGTGTTCTAAGCATTTTCCTATAAATAGGGTGCTTAGGTTAGAATTAAAAATCACACTAGAAACTAAAATTTTCTCTCTCTATATTTTCGAGCATATTCTAGTGAGTCTTTTGATACTTTGAGTGTTGCTATACGGTGCAAGTTCCTTCAAAGATTATATCCAAAGATTAAATAAATACCGTCTTTTCGAGGTAAGGGATATTATTTTTTTAAAATGATATTATTTCTTTTAATATCATTATACCGGATTATTGGTAAGATCTTTCTTGTAAAATTCTTGTCTTTTAGTGTCGGGGTTACTATTCACGTATACGACACTATTCACGAATACGGCACTATTCACAGAAAAATAAAATTTTCATTTTTTTGTCCAAAATATCTATTATGGATACTAGCTTTGATTGTATCCATGTTTTGATCATTCTTGAATTTTACTTCACTATGATTATTAATGAAGTATTTTTGAATTTGAATTCATTTAAAGTACGAATCCTTAATATTTGCTCTTTTGTTTCACTGGATTCATTTTCTTTAAAATATTTTTCATCATCCTCAGTCCTAAATGATGGTATTACTGAATATCTTTGGCCTGTAGTGCAAAGATGAATGAATTTTTGATGAATATCTTTGGCCTGTAGTGCAAAGATGTACAGGTGTTGAGATGAACATGACCGACTGATGAATATCTTTGGCCTGAAGTGCAAAGATGAATATTGATTGATGTTACAGGGATAAAATATTGATGATGGACTTTTAAATTCATAGATAAAAGTAGATTTCATTCTCTACGTTACTCTTCTATGAATTATTATTTCTGCTGCGAATATTGATCTGAAACTTGTTGTCAATTGTATTTTGTCAGATTTTTCCCTGTTGAAGACTAACGATAATTTGTTCTATATTATCTTAGTCATAATATTCTTTACTGGGCTAGTTGAGCTCACCCTTTTCCTTTTTGTTCCATTTTTCTTCTCAGGAGGCGAGAATGTAGCGAGTTCTAGTCGGGGTGTGGAATGATGATTCTAGAAAGTTGTTTTAATAGTCCTCACCATTTTTATAAAATAATGTACCAATAATTGTAATGAGGACTTATTTGGGTGTGAATATTGTCTAGACGGCAATATTTGTATTTAAACTCTGATTTTCATGTTGTATTAATAAAGTTGTAGTTGTTTCTGTACCATGTTATTGACGACTCAGAATGGATGATG
Source organism: Panax ginseng (assembly GCA_020205605.1). Lineage (NCBI taxonomy): Eukaryota > Viridiplantae > Streptophyta > Magnoliopsida > Apiales > Araliaceae > Panax > Panax ginseng. Next base: position 41,916,973 of record CM035132.1, read on the forward strand.
TATACCTATTTTGGGGGCGTCACACTCACTATTCTGTGAAATAGTGTGATAATAATTGTAATGAGGACTCCATTGAGAGTGGATATTGTCTAGAAGGAAATATTCTTGTTTAAAACTCTCAGCTATGTTTTGTCGTATATTACCCGACAGTTGTATAATTAAGTTTGTATTTGATTTATGTACCATGTATTTGGCGACTCAAGATGGGTGATGTATACCTATTTTGGGGGCGTCACAGTTGGTATCAAAGCTTAGGGATATGATCCTTGGCTGAGATGTGAGACTAAAACTAGGAGGGGAGAGACGGGTTAATCCTTCACTAGTATGACCTACCAAAGCTTATGTGTTATTTAATTGGTCGGTCAAAATATAGGGATAATATGTGGCATGTCAAATAACCCTTATTTTTAAACTATATTCTAGAATGATATCTGAAATACAGGAGATGAGAAATGGAAAAATCATGATAGAGAGGAAATAACCGGGAAGGTACAATCCGAAAAGAAAGCAAGATATTCTCATCTCTTCAAACTACCAGGTACGTAAATTTTGAGGGCAAAATTTCATAAGAAAGAGAGATTGTGAGATCCCGAATTTTATGAAATGAAAGTATTCAATTTTCTTATAATTATTATTCTATTTAGTAAATGGTTAAATTGAGAAAGGGTTAAAGTTAAGAGTGATATGTGAAAATTTTGAAAAGTAAGCAAGTTGATATAAAATATTCGTTGTGTCAGGGAATATTCGATTGGTCGGGGAATATTTATTTTAACAGGAATATTAAATTTACGGCAAGATAATCATTGGTGGACCCCACAACGGCATACTCGAATTGACGTAAATATCTTTTATAAAAATAACTACGAAAGTTTTACCGTTAAACCGTATTGAACTACCCGGTAGTAAAAGTATAGTAATACGCGTGATTGCATAGTAGCACATGGTATTAATTATTGATGCTTACATGAGAAGTCACCCAGTTATACTCAATTAATATTGCTGAATAATATCTCTCATATTATTGATTCAATTATTATCACAGTATCATCCGCATAATAGTTTATATTATTAAATTAATAATTGAGACAACAAATTTATTCAGATTATTATTTGTAATATTGACGATGTCTAGAAAGTTCTGTCGAGAAAAGGGGTTTGGTCACCTAATTGCGCGCCAATAGGCAGAAATCCTTATTGAAAAGCCCCCTCTTTCCTGGGAATGATATGGTTGTTAAATATTGTGAGTTATAATATTAATGATGAATAAGTTCGTGTTGATTAAAGATGAAATTGATAGTTCCATTGTGTTGGGATTATTAGTGTTAGTGGAAATCGACATTTATTTCGATAATAATTGATTTCTGGAGGTTATATTGACCAATCGGGTAATTAATCGGATAAATGAGCAATTAATTGTTATTAATTCACATGCTTATAACTATTTGTTCACATATGTGTATTATTGATTCACATGTATGCACTATTAGGGGAGGTGGTGCAAGATTGATAATACTTGCATGACTAAATTAAAAATGAAGGTATAGATGAAGGTACTATACTGTAATTATTTTTTCACATGTATAAAACTATTGAGTCACATGATTGTACTATTAATTCACATGATATACTATTAGGGGAGGTGGTGCAAGTTTGATAATACTTGCAGGACTAAATTAAAAATAAATAAAAAGATGAAGGTATTGTAATATAATATTTCGAGCCTCAAAACGTGCAATTATCAAAACTATATTTTTCTATAAATAGAAATTCATTATTCCTTCATTCTCACCAATTCACTAAGACTCACAAGAGAAATTATAGAGAGAGAAGCTATAGGGAGAAAGAATAAGAGTAGTCTGCTACTTCACTACTCCAGTATCCAGTCTTCTTCTGAGGTAAGGGGTATTATTTATTTCATATTCTAAAGAGATATTATTTTTCATATTCGTATGAATATTATTTTCGTTCAATATTCATAAAGAATATTATCTTCGTTCAATATTCGTAGGAATATTATCTTCGTTAAGAATATTATTTTCGTTCAACAGTTGTAAGGGATGTTATTTTTGTTCAATATTCGCTTGAAATAATATTTTCTTCCATACTCTGTAGTATGTAAATAATATTATTTCATTTCAGATTTTGAATTCTATACTCATTTTGTTGAAGTTTTGGCTTCTATACTCCATGAAATTAGTAGAATATCCTTGATATTTACTATTCACTCGAATATTATTCACTCGGGTATTTATGGGTAGTTTTCATGCCGGGGTAATATTCCCGAGGTACTATTCCCGAAGTACTATTTACATGGTACTATTCACGGGGTACTATTTACCCAAAAAATACATTTCTTTTTTGTCCAAATTATTTTTTGTACATGAATAGTATTCTTGAATTTTACTCCACAAAGAAGTATCATGTTGAGAATTTGGATATTTTTAAACTCTGGATAAATTTAAATTCTTTAATATTTATCCTTGATTTCGTTTGATTATTGCTTATATCATTGTCATCATCCTCATGCTTATATTGTGATGAAAGTCATCTTTGGCTTACGTGCATAGATGGACTATTGATTGGTATGATTATAACCAGAGATCATTCGGTATAATCATGACCCGTAATGTTACAAATGATGTGGTAAAAGTCCTCATTGGCCCGTAGTGCATTAATGGACAGTTGTTGGTAGGATTATGACAAGGGATTATTCGGTATAATCATGACCATTGATGATTACATGAATATCCTTGGCCCGTAGTGCAAGGATGATTTTATGATGTGGTTTATTTATTAACTTGAGTCTCAGCGATAAAGTTGATGAAAAACTTTGTAAATCATAGAAGATAGTAGATATCATGCTCTACTTGACTCTTCTAATGGATTGTTTATTCCGCTGCAGTTGTTGATCTAAAACTTGTTGTCTATTATATTCTATCAGTTGTTATACTATTGAAGGCTAATGATAATTTATTATGCATTATCTTAGTCATAATATTTCTTACTGGGCTAGTTGAGCTCACCATTTTCTTTCATTGTTCTCTTCAGGAAATGAGAATATAGCTGGGACGAGTCGGGAAATGGAGTGATAATCCAGGATAAGTGGCTTTAGTAGTCCTCACTATTCTGTGAAACAGTGTTATAATAATTATAATGAGGACTCCGTTGAGAGTGGATATTGTCTAGAAGGCAATATTCTTGTTTAAACTCTCAGCTATGTTTTGTCGTATATTACCCGACAGTTGTATAATTAAGTTTGTATTTGATATATGTACCATATATTTGGTGACTCAAGATGGGTGATGTATACCTGTTTTGGGGACGTCACAAAGCATCCTATCATAGTTGTTCAAAAGTTCACAACACAAGTCGTAGAGTTTTCAACTCAATTGGTTTTCAAATCTTAAAATTTCATGACAAACAACTAAGCATGCAAAGTACCTTGATTTCAAATTTCATATGTGTTTATAAAACTAACTAAGTTGCGAATTAATGCTTAAAAGGTTAGAATTAACTAAGTTTTCGTCTTTTAACTTTTCTTTTAAAAGATTATAACTTAAACTCTAAACCCACTAAATCATCTTACAATACATATTGACACATGTTCAAAGATTATGTATTCTCTTTAAGTTAAGTTACATGAGGTTAATTTAGGGCTTCTTATGTCGAACAACAAAAAAATTTAAGTTATCGCTTGACCCCTTCGCTTGTATGGGCCTATTTACATCAAGATAACCCCTCTCGGCGGGCCCTTTTGTACTACAAGACCCCTGATCTGTGTATGCCTAACATCTGCTTTGTTTAAATGCCACTCCCCTGCTACGAACTAACATGCCAACATCTCAACCACACAGCAATGTAATGATACCCAATTGATATAAATTTAGTACCAAACATCCCTAGCATACTTCTAACAATTCCAATCACATAAACAATCAAATTCAAGAATCAAATTCAAGATATATGCCATTTTTCCAAAGTTTAACACGTTTAGCGATTCTCTTCACTACGGATTCGTTACTTGACCAAATTACTTCGTTTAACTTTCATTGATTTCGTATTCAACCATATTAACAATGTCTAGCATCAATTGACAGATTTTATCATGCTTCAACCATAAATTTTCTAACTCAAAACAAGTATTTTAGCACTTTTCTAAGAACTTTGCAAAACTTGAATTTAAGAACATATAAAAGGATATTACCTTCTGAAGTTGTGAAGTAAATTCTTTGCTTTCAATCTCAAGTTTCCTCTCCAACTCAACAACACTCACACACAAATTTCTGAACTTCACAGAGTAATCAACAAGAAGTCTGAGAATGAGAATAGCTTCATTTATAGGGAACCTTGTTGACCAAAATTGGGACTTTGCTCAATGAAATGAAGAAGAAACTAATGGTTCATGGGAAGTTGGTGGAAAATCAAATCCTACACAATATTCAACCCACTCCCCTCTTCATCATTTGGAAGCTATGAAATTAGGAAGAAGAAAAAGTAAGCAAACTAGCCTTTTAGTATTTTACGTAAATGAAGAGATGACTCTTAATTTGGGACACTACTCTTAAAACTTAGCATTTCATATTACTATTAACATACTTAGGTTTATTTGGTATTTGTCCACAATTGAGCATACATATACACCCACTCATGCATTACACATAGAATTATATAATCCATGTACATTGGTTTATTTCAAAGGATATTTACATTAGACTAGAATATAATTTAGTTGGGTACCAATATTATTTATCATTCTAATTCTATTAAAATAATCATTTAATATTAATTATTGATTTAGTCAAAGTTAATTTCTCTCATAGATTTAAAATACCCTTTTAATTTCTCCCACACACATTATGATGTCACATAAGACTCTTTTATACAACTTAGTAATTTACATAAGTTAAGCTTACTTTTATCATATAGTTTTAAATAATAATTATTCACATTCCAATGTCACACCTCATTTTACATTGAAGGAAAAACCTTATTATATATGATTTCTCCTTACATGCTATTGTCCATGATAATAGGAATTAGTCAATCACATTATATAATTATTTATTTATTAATATTACTAATTAATTTAATCCATTTATCATTAATTTAATTAGTACTTTCTTATTTCACCACTTTGCCACACTAGGCATAATTTCACAAGCTTAAAATAAGTTTCTCATCACTTCTACTATATTGCTTAATTATCACATGTTTATTCAATTAAATTAGTTACCACAACTCATGCCAACACTATATATATTTATATTCACATAAATATTCAAAAAATCTTTATTCTCAATATTAATATAATTTATTTAAAATTCGCGGTTATCACACTAACACACGAAGAACACACATACAAATTGAAACACACACACACAAACTAACACACCAAGAACACACACACACCAATACACAATAATTAACCAAATAAAATTTCACCTTTACTGTAATAATAGTAAGTTAATTATCCATAACTAATAGCTACAACATCAGTTCAAGCGCACCAAACATGATTCCCACAATAAATTAAAGCACAACAGCATAATTAACTTTAATAAATAATGTTCTAATAAATCGCAGTACTTGTTAGTTTCATTATTAATGACTTTTATAGTGTTTTATGTATATACATATACATACATATATATATATATATGAACACACACTCACATAAGAAAAACCAAAAAATATATTAAGAGCTTTTTCATGTTGCATTAAACGTATTTTACAACTTTTAAATTCAAAAAAAACACACTAACACACCAAGAACACATACAAATTCAAACACACACACACACACACTAACACACCAATAAACAATAATTAACCAAATAAAACATAAAATTAAATATATAATTCACTTGAATTATAAATAATCTAACTTAACAATTAAAACTAATCAAATCGTGAAAGCCCGTAAATCCTTTAACGTATTCAATTATCGGGCCTAATTGTGGATGTTGCCCACAACATGATCAAGTCGGTTGATGCCAAAGTCCAAGTCAGGATACGACGAAGTTGGATCCATGGGTTCGAATTACGATAAAAATAAATTGGGGTTAGGGTTTGATTGTTGATTGAAGTTGATGTATCGTAAAACGACATCACCATACAAGGGCGTGGTCATTTAATTGGATGGGTGGGGAATATGGCTTGGCGTCATGGGAGATTTTGGCGGAGTAGGCAAGGGCGGCCGTCATCGACTTCGATGGCGATGGAGCGGACATCGAGACCGTGGGTGGCAGCTAACAGAGGGATCTCAGATCATCCAAATTTCAATTTCCAAATCAAATCTAATCTGAGACCATCCAAATTTCAATTTCCCTCCATAATTCCTTCTATTTCTCCAATTTTCAATTCCTCTCCCAAAACCCCAAACTAAGGGCTCAATCTCTCTCCTCACATAATTTTAATTACTACTAAAATTACACAATTTCATTATGTCGACTTCTCGAGCTTCGAATCAACCATCGGAGCAGATTTTAATGAAACCGTCGTTTGAATATTACCACCATTTTTCTTTTGGCGGCCGTCGTACTCAAGTCACCTGTAAGTTGGGGAATTTTTTTTATGATCTGCTATGTGTGAATTTTGTAAATTGGGGAATTTTATTATGATCTGCATACTTTCGTAGTAAACTTTTGAGTATTGACGATTTTATATTTGTTGGAATGTTAAAAGGTTTGACTTTTATGTTGTTTACAGAAAATGATAATCGAAATGAATTGTCTTATTTTATTAAATTTAATTTTAATAATTTTTATAATTCAAGTGAATTATAATATGCTTAATTTATGTTTTATTTGGTTAATTATTGTATATTGGTGTGTGTGTGTGTGTGTGTGTGTGTTTGAATTTGTATGTGTTCTTGGTGTGTTAGTGTGTGTGTTTGAATTTGTATGTGTGTTCTTGGTGTGTTACGGTGTTTTAATTATTTTAATATTTATTTGTTTTATTTTATTTCTTAAAATGAAATATATTTTGTTTGGGAAAATGAATTGATTTAGTACAAAACTTAATCTTTGAGATAGTTTAATTGTTAGGCTTGGGTACTTAAGTGGGCTCATGACCAATATTTCAAAATTAAGGTTTTGAGTTCAAATCTTAGGCTTCACCAAATTTTTGGCAATTAATTGGAAAATGTCCACGTCAGTACTGCCTCGATTTGCATTGACCAAAAGAAAGTGACTCAATACCCAAAAACACCTAAAGTTTAGTGGTCATATTTGCATTTTACCCTATAACTAGATTATGTTTGTTTGCAAGAATTATATTTAGGATATGACTATTAATTTAAGTGTCTTGTTTATTTTTAAATTTAGATTTAGGATTATTAATCTAGGGATTATTAAATGGTTTAGTAGTCTTGAAATTAAAATCTCATGGATTATTATTTCGGGATTATAATTCTTGTAAACAAACATAACAGAAGTATATTATACAATTCTACAAAAATCTACTGCCTCTATTTCAAAAATTTTAAAATTTTACAAATTGAATCTAAAAAGTCAATATATATATATATATTGACTTTTTAGAGTCAATTTGTAAAATTTTAAAAATAAAAAATGATATAATTTGATTTAAATTTTGAAAACAACAAAGGTGATGATTAGCAGTATTTATGTAAGATCCCAACTTTTATGAAATAAAAGTCTAATTTAATTTATAATTATTATTTTAAAAACTGCAAATGTTAAATTGATAAATGCTCAAACGGATAATTAATTGAATAAGTGAGTTAATAAATAAGGAAATGAGATAATTTTTTTTAGAAGAGCAGCTCATGTGGGCGGCTGAAATCTGATACGAGAGAGAAAGTTGATGAAAAAGAAAAATAATTAAGAAGGGAGAGAAGAAGGGGGACATGAGGGGAAGGAAAAGAAAAAAAGGAAGAAAAGGAGGAAAGAAATGAAAAGAATGAAAAAGGAAAAAATTAATATACTCCCTCCCATCTTCATTTTTTTCCTACGTCAACTTCAGCAGAAGAGAAAGAAGAGAAGAGAGAGAAAAAGAGAAGAAAAAGAAAAGAAAAAGGAGAAGGAAAAAATGAAGAAATTAAGAAAAAGTATGTTTAAAAATCTTTGATTTATTCTTAGATTTAAGTTTTTATGGATTTTATGTAAAGAGTACATATTTATGTATGTATTGAATGATTTAAACTTGCATAAATATGAATCAAATGAGAGAAATCAAGAAATCAAATGAAAAACGAAATCTGGAAATTTTCAGAAAAAATTAGTTTACTACTTGATTTTGTAAAATCCATAACTCTTTGTGTATAATGAGTTAAGAGCTGAGCCTTATATCAAAAGAAAGCCCTGGAAGTAAGGTAAACACAAAAACTAGAATCACCCAAAAATTCCTTGTGGATTTTTCGTGGTGACTGTTTGAATGAAACTGGTACGAAGGACTCATAGTCCGAAAAAATCAGTATTCTTAAGCTCTATTGCGTGAATTATAATTTTTAATCTGACCGTTGGATCTTTGTAATTTTTGAATATGTTATACATAAATAAGTTGAGTATATGTCCACAAATTTTGAACCGTTAAAGATTAACGTATGATTTGTTATAAATTTTAAGAGGTGATTGATTCAGAATTTTTGTAGCATAATTTTTTGGTAAGCCAGTTTCTCTATGTTAGATGCGAAATTTGGAAAAACTTTCTTCTACAAAGTTTTAGAGAATTAAATTTCACATGGAAAGGACATAAGATCCGTAATTTTCTGATAAAAGGGCTAATTATTATGAATTATTGAAGTTTCTGAATATTGGATTTTATAATTAAGTTATTAGAAAAATTATTTGGGCTAAAATATTTTTTTACAAAATTCTTATAATATCATCTTAGAATTTCTATAAATTTTGATGAATTATTGAAAAACATAAGTAATTATTGTAATTTTAAATTATTTATAGTTAGTTTGAAAATAGAAGAAATTCATAGAAAATTCTATGAATGATGAAAAATTATGAAGCTTGGTAAAAAATCTTATAATATTATTCTATAATTTTTGGACATTTTGAAAATTTATTGAATAATATAAATATTTATTGTATTTTTAAATTATTATAGTTAGTTTAAACATAGAGAAAATTCATAAAAATTCTATAAATGGTGGAAAATTATGAAATTTGCTGAAAAATATTATAATAATATAAGATTAATATTGATGATATTTAAAAGATATAAAAGTATGTGGAGTTAGTATTTCTATTTTGAAGCTGTTAAATGATATTTTTATAAATAAAAATAATTATAGAAAATTGTTGGATAATCCAAAAAATGTGAAAAATATATGAAGTGAACTGTTGTCAAGAAATATTCGTTTGGTCAGAGAATATTCTTTTTGTCGGGGAATATTCGTACGACGACGGAATCATTGGTGGACCACATAACGGAATAACTGTCGGATATAATAAAAAGCGACAGAAATAACCTTTTTATAAAAAAATAATGGCAATCTTTTACCGTTAAACTGTTGAAATACCGAATAATAAAAATATAGTAATGCGCATGATTCCACAGTAGTTCAAGGTATTCCACAGTAGCACACAGTATTACACAGTGATTCATATTATTGATTCTTACGTAAGAAGTCACTATGTCTTTTATTCAATAATTATCACAGTAGTTATTACACAGTAACTCATATTATTTGATATGATATAATTATACCAGTTGGAAGTATTGTGAGTCTATGTTAATAATTGTGAATAATTGTTGAAAGATTGAAAATGTGTAAATAATTGATGAATAAAAGGTGTTGATTAAAGATAAGTATGATATGCAGATGTTTGTTCAATTATTATTTTTTTACAAAAATAAGTTTAGCAGGACTTGCCACACTCTACTTTTCCTAAAGTTGTATGGACCACAACTCTATTATTGAACAAATTTTGTTAAAACATGTACAAGTGGGTTTAATTATCTCTGTGGGATCATAAATTCCACTACCATTATTTTACGCAGCTCATTTGGTTATTTTGTCAAAACTTGTGTGCTAATTGTTTTTTCAATTTTCAGTATAAATAGGTTACTCGGTTTAGCAACTAAATACACACCATCACTACACTAAAAATATAAAATTATTTTACTATAATATTGTGAGTATTTCTGTTGAGTGTAAGGTTACTCCAATTGTAGATAAGGAATGCAAGCATCGTTTAAGTTGATCAATTTCACAAAAAGCAGAATCAAGTCACATGTTAAGGTAAGGGGTATCATTTTTTATGGTAAAGGGATATCATTTTCTTTCATACTCCATATTATGGTAAGATATTATTATTCGTTTATTCAGCTTATCATTAAATGGTGAAAAGTCCTGAAATGATTAAAATATCCTTAATAGTTTGTGCTTCATATAATATCTTGACCTGAATCTTTCTATTCAGTTTTAAGTTATTATATTTGAGCCGGGAACTTCACATTTACTTGAACTTTATATTCTATCAGGAATTATAATCGATTTTCTAGATATCATGTTGGCAATTTGGACTCTGGATAATTAAGTTAAAAATCACTAAGATTTATCTTATCTTATTATTCTGATTATTTTTGTCCATTCATTATATATATCATTGTCATCATCCTCATGCTTTTATTGTGGTGAAAGTCATCTTTGGCTCGTAATGTATAGATGGATTGTTGATTGGTATGATTATGACCAAGAATTGTGCATTGGTATAATCATGACCTATAATGTTGCAGACAAATATTGTGGTGAAAGTCCTATTTGGCCCGTAGTGCAAAGATGGACTGTTGATTATTGGTTTTACAGTTGTATATCTTTGGCCCGTAGTGCAAAGATAGACTGTTGATTATTGGTTTTCTGATTGTATATCTTTTGACTGTAGTGCGAAGATGGATTTATTGATTATTGGTTTTACAGTTGTATATCTTTGGCCCGTAGTGCAAAAATAAACTGTTGATTATTGGTTTTACAGTTGTATATCTTTGGCCCGTAGTACAAAGATGGACTATTGATTATTAGTTTTACAGTTGTATGTCTTTGCCCCGTAGTGCAAAGATGGACTGTTGATTATTGGTTTTATAGTTGTATGTCTTTGGCCGTAGTGCAAAGATGAATTTAATGGCATAATTATAAAGATGAACTGTGAATTGGTATAACCATGAGCTTTGTGTTTCAGGTAAAAACAGGTGGTGAAAGTTCTCTTTATCTTGGGTACAACGAAGAACTGTTGATTAGTGTTACATGAATAAAATATTTATGATGGACTTTTAATTTGGAGAAGATAGTAGACATTATGTTCTACTTGACTCTTCTAATGGATTGTTGATTCCGCTGCAATTATGGTTGAAAATTCTTATCATCTACCATATGTTCTAAATATCTAAATATCTGATTTATTACTGATGAAGGCTATTGAAAATTTAATTATCTTAAGTCATGATATTCTTTACTGGGCTATTTGTGCTCACCCTTTCACTTCACAACTCCTTTCAGGTAATAAAAGTGTAGCTGAGACTAGCAGAGAGAACATGGGTATAAAGTGGTGTTTCGAATTAGTCGCAATCCTAATCAAGTTATGAAACGACGTGACATAGTAATTGCACTGAGAACTTAAAATGTTTGTGTCGTATTTTATACGTCATTTAATATTTAATTTTGGTAAACAACAATAGGGTGAGATGAACTCGAATTTGGAAGCGTCAAAAATGCACTTCATTAGAATAAGGAGAACAGAAATCTTCTCGTGTTCCTTGGGGACTTGAAATATTTACTGTTGTATTTTATATGGCATTGTAATAATTTGAGTATGGATATTATCGTATTATTTACTTTACAATATTTGTATTGAAACTCACAGTATATGATTCGTTGCATTTTGCACGACAGTTCAATAGTTGTAATAGAAGAGTTCGCGTTAGTAGTGTTGTATTTCTGACGACCCAATATGGGTTGTGTGGACTGATTTTGGGGGCGTCACAACTTAATAGTTACTTTATAGTGCTCCCACTTGCTTTTCTTTTATTTATAAAAATTCCACCCGCGGCTCCACTTATTTTTTAAAAGAGAATCCAAAACGACGTAGTTTTAATAAAAGAGTGCTATTTAAGAGAGAGTGTTATTTAAGAGGAGTATTTTAGATCCGTCGTCTATATATATATATATATATATATATATATATATATATATATCTTAAATAGCATTCTTTTGTGATTAAAGTGTATCTGTGCATGTTCTATGGTTAAACAGATTTGCCTCATCTGTCATTCAACTATGGAAGCTAATAATGGCATATTAGATCACATGGAAACTTATTTGGAAACAATCCTTCTGTATCAATTTTCTATCCTCAAGTAATTGGTGAACTCACTCCCTTCCAAGGTCAACAATTTGAAACATTAGAAGAAGTGTATAACTTTTACAATCATTATGCAAGGGAAGCTGGGTTTAGCGTTCGATCATACTCTAGTAAGAAGAGTAAAGACGGAGAGGTCATACGGAAGGAGTACGTTTGCAATAAAGAGGGAAGTTGGTCAACTGAAATAAGTGGTCGATCTTGTAAAAAGGCGTCGTGGAGTAGGCAAAGAGTCTTATAAGGCGTGACTAATAGTTGTTAAATCAAAATATGGTGGATACGTAGTCACGATATTTGAAGAGGCTCATACTCATCCAATGAGTACCCCGCGAAGACGCCATTTATTAAAGTCTCATCATCGAATTTCTGGGGTTGATCAACTTATAGCACAACAACTAATATCTGTAAACGTATCCACGCACCAACAATATGACATTCTAGCAACGCAAGTAGGAAGAATTGAAAATTTTGGTTTTACTCAACAAGATATGTACAACTCCAATAGAGATAGACGTATGAAGATCAAGGGTCATTTCCTGAATGAGCAAGAAAAAAATTCAAGGTTGAGACAAATATTGAACACAAGATTACTCGATGTTTTTGGGCTGATGCAATCTCTAGGCAATCGTACAAGTTTTATGGTGATGCGGTTATCTTCGACACTACCTACAACACCAATCAATATTGTATGATTTTTGCACCAATTATGGGAGTAAACAACCATGGTCAGACAATTATTTTTTCTGGGGCATTCTTAAGTGACGACACTACAGACTCCTTCATTTGGTTGTTTAGAGAATTTTTGAGGGCTATGCTAGGTGATGCTCCGAAAATTATTATAACTAATCAGGATCCCGCAATGACAAAAGTCATTTCAGAAGCTCTTCCAAACACATTTCACAGGTATTGTAGCTGGCATATTTTGAATAAATTTTCTGACAAGCCCGAGTGTATTATTCACTATCAACAATTTAGAGACTGTTTGGGATTCTGAGAGTAAAGATGAGTTTGACTTGAGATGGAAGAGTATTGTTGAGAACAACGGGTTAAATGAAGATACATGGTTGCAATCAATATTTAATATTCGATCTAAATGGGTGCCAGCTTATGTGAACCACATTTTCTCATGTGGAATGTCTAGTAGTCAACGAGCAGAAAGTGGGCATGCATTTTTCAAGAGGTATGTATCAAAAAACAATTCCTTGGTGGACTTTCTGGTTCAATTTAATAGAGGAGTTTTACACCAACGACACTTGGAATTGATGGCAGATCACATTGATATCAATGAGAAGGCAAAAACTAAGTGCCCTATAATGATGGATAGACAAATGGCTAATATATACACACGTACTTACTTCTATAAATTTCAAGATCAGTTGTGGGAGAGTTATTGCAACAATGTTGAGCTTACAGAAGAGAATGCCACTCACTACGTATATAAAGTTGTACACATGGATGACAAAAATAAAAAAAAAACGGCTGATTGTTTATGACAAATATGCAGATTTTGCATCATGTAGTTGTCATATGTTTGAGAGTTTGGGAATCCCATGCGGCCATACTTTAGCATATTTGCACAAAATACATCAGTTTCATGAATTGCCAGATCAATATATTTTGAAGAGATGGACTAGATTTGCTAAATCTGATCTTCTGGTAGACAATGATGGTGTTGAGATATCTGTTGACAATTCCTTAATAGGAAAGCACAGTTCATTATTCCAACGATATTCACATGTGATTGATAAAGTCATCTTAAGTGATGAGGCTAGTCAGATCTTCTATGAGGCATTGGATTCATTGATTGGGAGGATTAAACCATTGCTTCATGGTGTCGAAGAAGTACTACCTTCTGCAAGAAGAAGTATTGCTTTTGAAACTAGTTTAAATGAACCAAATCATGTTAAAGCAAAAGGAAGTGGAAAAAGACTTAAGGGCAGAAAAGAGTTGGCAAGAGAAAAATACAAAGGTCAGCGTTGTAACGGGTATGAAAAATATGGACAAACACACGACAAAAGGAATTGTCCTATGCTTCAAAAATCGTAAGAATGCAAACTTATTTGTATTTTTCCTTTCTTATTATTATGTATAAACCTATGTGTAACTTTGTGATGTTATCTTTGACCATGATAGATCTTCAATTATTGACAAAGATGCTTTTAATGGCATGGATAATAGTTCTTCGTCACAGGTAATTATAATTATTAACAGAACTTATATGGAGTATTTTGTTGATGAAATGGATAGTAATTCTTCCACCTATATAACTTGCTTGTTATTGAGAACGATAAATTTTTACTTGTTTTTTCATTTACTTTGTCATGTCAGGATGATGAGTTTTTTGGACGACGTTTTGAGCTCCAGTGATTCCACCTATTAAGGTGTCTGCAACAACACAAGACATATGTGTTCTTTTTTGGTCAAATTCGAATATTGTTCCTTCCACTAAAAGGAAGTGTTTAGTTTTTTTTTTCATCATGTACATGTAAAACGAAACTCAATTTTCAAGTGTCAATAAATTGTTCGTAATTATTTATTCAAATGTTTCTAGACTGTTGCAAAGAGTTAAATCCAAAGTACAACAGATGGTCCAACTTCGGGACTGACATAAACGAACAAGTTTACTCCATTAAAAACCTGCAATGCTAGAAAAAAAACCCAGAAAAAATGAGACTATAATTCTAGTATGGTTTCACTACAACCACACGATCAATTGAGAAACCAATAACAGTAATTGCTTTTCTTTTTTGTTGTTGACGTATAAGTTCAAAATCTCTGCTCCTAAATGATTTCAAGAAAAAATAAACCAGCATTTGATTTGTCTATGCTTCTAAGGACATTATAATTATAGAAATATTTCATCTGTTTCTATTGATTAAATGAGTGTATAATATCTCTATATGTGCACAGCTTGTTAGAGACTTAGAATAAACAAACACAGTGAAGTGCAAAAAAGTACAGGATCAAATTTTGATCAAATCAAGAATTGCCCATTATAACTTATATCATGAATTTATCATTAGAACCCAAATCAAGAATTGAACACAAATTAAAAATTACCCATTCGAACTTATACCAAGAATTTATCAATGGAACCCAAATTAAGAACTACCCATTAGAACCTATATCTGAAATAAAGAATTACCCATTAGATGTTTGATTCTCTTGCTTCGTGTCTCTTGATTTTTCTTTTAATATTCGTGTGGCTGCAATCAATTTTAAAACTCAGATTCAAAACTCATATCAGATAACACCACCACAACAACAATAATAAGTAAATCACATTAACCCATATCAAATCTGGAGATGTAATTTCAACTTTTCGTAGAAATCTTCAAATCAATTTTTTTTTAAAAACCATGTCAGATACCTGAACAACTCAACAATAATAAGTCACACGAATTTTTACAAACCCATATTAAATCTGGAGATGTAATCTCAACTCAAATTTAAAAAACACATAAATCTACAAGCCCAATTTGAAAAACCCTCGTATATCTCCAAATCAATGCCCACAACCTAGATTTTGAAAGGGAAAAAAAACTATGAGTGGATATCTTGCAAGCTGAGTTGGAAAATGGTGGGTCATCTCTTCATCTCAAAAGAGTGAGTCTTCTCTTAGGCTCTTCCTATTCCTTCGTTTCTCTTCTGCGAGCCTGCGTGCCTTAGGTTTTCTCCAGCATTGGATGTGTTGGGTTATTTGGCAGAAAACAAGTTAAAAGATGTAAAACAATCTCAGCCACATAAAGTCATTAAAACAGATCCAAATGGTTGAAATATTCTATCCCTCAAATAACACTATTTGAGAGATCCTCAACTGAAGGGATATATATATATATATATATATATATATATATATATATATATATTTACATAAGGTGGTTCTTGTTCCACAACATACGTTAGTTAGATAATATTTTAACTAACAGATATGTGATCGTCCATGAAATGAATTGAGCACTGAGATTAAATTTGGCCGAAATCCAGTCGCACCTCCTACCTGCTGCGGGTACAACTCCTTCTTTGACCAGACCATTACCAAATTGTCCCTATTATTTTTTTTGCCTTTTAGCACTAAGGTGCGGCCTTTCCTAAAAAACATTGCTAGCATCTTGTCAACGAAAACTATATACGTAATCTTTTAAATAAAACATAATATTTATTAGCTAACTCAATACAAATTAACTTAACGCTACATGAATTGTTAGCTATTTTCTCTATATAGTATATGTTTCTTTAGTTAATTCATATTTTCTGAATAAAATTTAAAATTTTCGTAACACCATTGTTATTGTACTTGTGAGTTTTAAAAATTAGAGAAAAGAAAAGAGAATTAGGAAAATTTAGAAAATAAATCAAAATACTTTTTTGTTTGAGAGTTTTTTAAGGAGAAAAAAAAGAATGAATTTTTTTAAAAAAAATTACTCTCAAAAATTTCATCCCAAACTTGGAAAGATTTAGAAAAATTTTTATTAAAAATATTAGACGACTTATTAAAATATTAGAAATATCTTTTTAATAGTTCTCAAATGTAATTTTATACATGCAAAATAATAATATATTTTTTATGTTAAAATTTCTTTCCGAAATTTACAAATTATAAATTTTTTTTTCTCTCTCACACTCATTCCTCTTATAAATTTTATTTATTTTGCCTCCCTCTTTAAACCCACTAGGCCACAAACACAAACCGAAATGGACTCATATTTAATATGAGCGAGAATTAATGCTAAATGATTTAGTTCCAAAATTCACAATTACCTTGAAGGAGATGAACTCAATGAAACCTTCATTCCGTTCTCAAACTCAAATCGTAAACCAAGTCCTAGCCGCTATGATCCAAAATCGCCCATTTGATTTCCAGCTTGCTGCAACAGGCAGCACAAATCCTTTTTTAAATCAAACATGGAGTTCTGAACTAGTCTCCGAGGTACTAAGATCTATACCCAGATTCTTCTTCCAATCCCCAAGGTCTATTGGTACTCAAAAAGGCTTTCGCCACCGTGCTCCGCTCAAACAGAGAAATCTCTTGGAAGAAATGAAAAGATCTCAAAAGGGTGTGCTTGTTCTTGGTCCAGCTTCTTATAGAGACCCCCAAAAGGTAAAATTAGGATTGGACAAAGCAATGGAGTTTTACTATTGGGTTGAAAAGAAATTTGGGTTTACCCATAATGAATTGACTTGCAGAGAGATGGCTTGTGTTTTGGCTAAAGGGAATAAGGTGAAATCTCTATGGGATTTTCTGAAAGAAATGTCAAGGAGAGAAAATGGTGGGCTTGTGACAACTTCTACCGTTACGTGTTTGATAAAAGTCCTAGGAGAAGAGGGCTTAGTGGATGCAGCATTGGCAGCGTTCTACCGGATGAAGCAATTTCACTGTAAGCCAGATGTATATGCTTATAATACAATCATTCATGCTCTTTGTAGAGTTGGGAATTTTAAAAAAGCAAAGTTTTTGTTGGAGCAAATGGAGTTACCAGGGTTTAGGTGTCCACCGGATACTTTCACTTACACTATATTGATTAGTTCTTATTGTAAGCATAGCTTGCTGACTGGATGCAGAAAAGCCATTAGGAGAAGGTTATGGGAAGCGAATCATTTGTTTCGTATTATGCTCTTTAAGGGTTTTGTTCCTGATGTTGTGACTTATAATTGTTTGATTGATGGTTGTTGTAAAACTTACAGAATCGAGAGGGCTCTGGAACTCTTTCATGATATGGTTAAAAGGGGTTGTCCCCCAAATCGGGTCACTTATAATTCTTTCATTAGATACTATAGTACTGTTAATGAGATTGATAAAGCTGTTGAGATGTTGCAAATGATGCAAAGTATGAATCATGGGTTGCCCACCACTAGTTCTTATACTCCAATAGTCCATGCCCTATGTGAAGTAGGAAGAGTGACGGAGGCATGGGATTTTCTTGTTCAGTTGGTTGAAAGAGGTTCGATTCCAAGAGAATATACTTACAGATTAGTTTGTGGCTTGCTGAAATCAGCAGGTGAGACTAATTTGTTAGATGATGAATTGTGTCAAAGGATAGAAGATGGAATTAGGAATAGATATAGGGATGTGATGACAGTGAAACCAATGATGAGTCAAAGTCCTAGGTTGGGTGAAGTTTGATGTCTAGGTGGAAGGAGGAATGAAGTCTGTAAGTCAAGAATATTTGTGTCAAAAAATCTACACGTAGATACCTTTGGTTCTTCAGGTGAGAACAAGAAAGTTAAATTCTGTTTCAATTTTGTCTTAGTTACTGTTATTTATCTCATTGAGTTAAGGATACTTTTTCTTCATCTCTTGGGCATTTATGTTTGCTACTACACGTGCATTTTTAATTCCACTACACGTGCTTTACATGAACCATCACTTTTTTCAAAGATACTGATAAAAAATACATTCTGATTAAATGAATAATTACGTAAAGATTTCAATTTAAAAGTGATGTCAAAAGGCAATGGTTTACTTTTAAGTCCTAATTAAATGAATAATTGAATATTCTTTTTCCTCATTTCCCCTTATTAATAATATGACTTGCAGCGTGCTTGATGTGATATCAAGACATGCTAAGAAGTAAGAACTGAAAGTTGTGTTATTTATTCTCAACCTCTGTTGTTGCATGTGGTAGTTTTCAGTATTTGCTATAAGAATTCAAATTGTTCATTCAGGCTCTGATTTATTTATTTTTTTGATACTTTGATATGACTCTGAATAAGGGACAAGGCAAATCATAACGGCTCAATACTTTTTTAAAGTTTAGTTTTCCAAAATTGATTCCAGTTTTAAATCCACAAGTCATTTTCCTAAAATGTTTTCATTGAAAACAAACGGAGACCAATTTAGTGGCATTTGTACAACCTCATTTTTGGCTTATAGTTAAGTAAAACATCTTTGTCAACTCTCCGATTTTTACAAGTACATGTGCTATATACTTTTAAGTACAATTGTGTTTCAATTAGTTTAGGTAACTAGTATCTTTCTTAGCTACTTATTACCATGTGTTTGTTTGTCAAAAAAAAATTGTTTTTGCAGGTCATGCGGAATGCAATCCATGTTGTATCAGCTATTGACAGTAACAATCCACAGGAACAAGAAGGTCATCAAACCTCAGCTGTAACCACAGCAGCGTCACAACAATACCACAACTGCAGGACAGCAGTTGCAGTGCATCACAGCTGCAGAACAGCTACAGCAACATCAGCAGCACCAGCAGTTCAACGCAAAGCTCGTGCAGTGTTTCAAACACACATAACTAACTGGAAAGCTTGCTGGGGTTAGGACTGCCATGTGTTCAATAGGTCAGTTAGTCAATTAGGACAACTGACTATGGTTAACTAACTATAGTTAGATTGTTAACTTAATTAATAAGCATTTTGTTTTTGGGGTTAATACTTTGTGTTTAATTATGAGATTAGATTTTCTTAATAGGTAAAAAAAATGCTTAGACCTTGAGAAAGAAAGATGCAGAATTGAAGGTGAGATCACTGGATCGATCCACATCGTCTTCTGAGAGCCTTTTGGTTGAGCAAACAGTGCCGGATATAGAGATAATTGATACATTTTTCAGAAATGCTACAAATAGTGCAAATCCACTCTCAATTAAAAAGTATTTACATATCTTCACAAAAAAAAAGGTTATATTTTCTTACAATCGTAACTCTCATTTATAAAATTGTGATTCTTTTGTATAGATTGCGGATTTTAAATTGTCTAGAATCGAATTTCAAATGGTCTTAAATGGAGAGTAGGTAATCCATAAATTAGTTGAGCATTTAAGAGGAGAAGAAATGATAAGGCATGACAAGGGCACCTGGCATCTCTGATAGGACTGAGCAAGTAACTAAATTAAAATTGAAATCGCATTAAAAATTGTACGAACTGTACCAATTAAAATTGCACTAACGGTTTCGGCGTATATGACGATTTTAGGTAGATTGAATAACCAAATTTACGATTCCGGTTTGGTTACTAGCTAAAACTGCACGCTCGAAATCGTATCATGTGTGTGTATGTATGAATGTATTATCTCTAGTAATATCTAAAGTTAATTTTTATTTGAACACGTTCAGAAAAAACCCCAGTCTTGTATTGTTATTTTTTCACCAATTGAAAAAAGATGATTAGAGGTTATAGAGACAAAAATTAAGCATTTGGGTTTTGAAATTTCGAATTTGTTTGATGCGTTATTAGAGGGGCTTATAGCTGAGGGGCCAAATTTATTAGTTCGAGCACTTGATGCATTGGTTAAGGTCTATGCTATAGTAGTAATAGTCTAATAATTTATTTTTCAAAATAGGTACAGTTAAGATTATATTCTATAAGTCTTCACTGCAATATATAAAATAGAATTTTATTATATCTCTAGTATATATTTTTAATTTTTGGGGAACTAGATAAACCTTATTGTTTGTTATCGAATATATGGTCTCCGTTGTTATATATAACGTATGTTTTAGTTTTAAAGCATCATTTCTTTATTATAAACTAAAACTATTTTATGTGTCTCACTGTTCTATGATTTGATGGTGAATTTGGCATGTTTGGCAGAAGGAGCTTTGGTTCTATGATTGATATAATTCCCATTGTTGATTCTGTCACTAAGTTAATTGCTCGATGTGAGCTTTGTATTAAATTCTATTGAAGGCTTAGACCTTTTTGTTGTTTCAATTAATTTTGGAATCGAAACCACACCAATTAAAACCGTACCGCACAGTTTAAAACCGCACCGCACCAATCACAAGCAGTTTCGTGTGCGATTTTGGATTTGTCAAACCGCACCTAAGCGGTTTCGATTTCGGTTTGGACTTCAAACCGCACCAAACCGCACCATGCTCACCCCTACGCTGTGGAATCGTAGCCTTAGTTTAGGGATAAACATTCCCTTGATTACATCTTCTGCAGGAGGCTGTACATAACTCAGTTCTCCAAAAAAGCATGTCGCCATCACTGAAGGGATTTAATATGTATGCTATTAATATATTTACACATAATAAGAGGATCAAAGACATATCTCTTGAAGCGTGATTAAACTTTTGATGCGAAAAACCTTTTGCCGTTCTTTTTTAACCCAACAGCGTCTTCGAACTACGATCAAGAACGGAGCACTAACTCACGATACGTAATAATTAGGGTTTGGTCTATAATTTGGGAGCACTCTATATTTGACCAACTGAATGAATTGCGTGTTAATTGATCGTATCACGTTGAACTGAGTATTTAATAACAGAAGTGGTTAAACCCACTTCCCTGTAAATTCTCCAACTCCCATCACGTAACGTCAATAAATCCAACGTCTAATTGAGTTGGTCAGTTGGATGGGTTATTTGATAAAACCAAATGGGTCGGACC
This sequence comes from Panax ginseng, assembly GCA_020205605.1. NCBI lineage: Eukaryota > Viridiplantae > Streptophyta > Magnoliopsida > Apiales > Araliaceae > Panax > Panax ginseng. The sequence continues at coordinate 41,938,651 of CM035132.1, forward strand.
CTCCATGGGCGCCCCATTTAGATACCCAAATTCTAACATCTCACACTCGCCCATGGCAGGGACGACATAATCCTCATATCTGCCAAAATCAATTCAAACCAAAACATGCAAACCTCTAATTTCTGAATCGTGCGACTGTTGAGTTCACCTGCAATGCGGGAGCTCTATATCAAACTCGTTAGGGCCAATATAGAGACATCTACCCTTTTAAAGAAAAAATAATACAGGAGCTCTCACGCCAAACTCAATTAGTTCACGTATAAACTACAACCCATAAACTCAGAGTACCCCAAACACATTTGAATTTTCACTAGATTAAGTATCTCTAATCCCTCAAAGAGCCTTACTTAACCACCTTTGGGCCCAAGTCCATTTCGTATCTCACTTATTACTATGTCGCTATCAAAGCGCTATAGTTGTCGACAATAAGTGCAGAACGAGGTGAAATCAAATTGTCTTCCCTTTGCCCTAATACTCCTCAAAAATGAGTCAACTACTTTCCCAGAATCAGTCCTTATAGTCTCATAAATCCCAGCCTTGGGAATCGAAACCAAAGTAGCAACATTAATTCATGTCTTTGCAGTATAGTCAAAGATCACAAAGAGTACTTGATGTAGGAACAAAACATGTCCTACAGGACTCACACGGTGAGGAAATAGGGATTCATTCTCTCACCTCCTTTACATGGTCGCTGAGCACATGTAACTCGCTCACAACATTCTAATATATAGCCTTGTTGTGTGGACCTTAGAACATTTCAAATTACTCGCTTATCTGAGCGCCACATTTGAAACTTATCCCACCAAATAAGGAAACACAATCTTATTTTAATAAGGACTCTCTCGCTGTCAAAATAAATATATTATGGGTCAACACCAAATATAGACCATTAAATAAATTGCGTTACACCTTGGCTAGACCCAAATAATCACACTCCAACATTTCCCCCCAGTCTCTTATTTATAAGGAACTTATTTATAAGAAAGTATTCAAAAAGTCTCCTCGGGATTTTTATCCACGGGATTTTTATCCTCGGGATTTTTATCCTCCGAATTTTTATCCGTAGAATGTTCATCCTTTCGGGAGATCAAAACTTTCTCGAAGGAAGTTTGGTTCTATTGCTGCTTGGTCCGCCGTCGAACCACGTTTGCGCCGTTTTTAATCCCAGCTAACTCGAAGATTGGAAATCGTGCATCATGCATAGCTGTCGGCTGCCACTTTAATTTATTGAAAAATAATTTTGTGGGCATGTCCCTACAGTATGTGGTTGATGATGAAACTGAAGCCGCCTTTAAAGCACTTCAATGATATAAAAGCTTAAACTTTTATCTTTGTGTTTGGTGAATTACATTACTAGTGCAAATGACTCAAAGACCGGTTTATCATCACCTGGACCAAAGTGTTAATGTTTAGATTTTACATGCATCATGTGAATACTACCACTACATGCATAATATAAGTGAGAGAGTATGTAAAGTTGTATCAATAATCAATTACGATCATACTTCAATTGCTATTGGCATAATACATATATACACACGTACAAGTGTATATTTAATTTAATAAAAAAGAATCACTTATCTCCTTCGGTGAATCGGTGATTTTAAATTGACACTAGAACAAGTGTCTTGTTTCCCTAATATGGCGCATGCCAATGTTAACATAAATTTTGTAACGTCCCGATGAAATCACCAAAACAAAGAAGTCAAAATCGCGCCAACAGTTGATTATATTGTTAAATACACTCACATAAGCATAAATAAAGGAATATATGAACACAAGATTAACGTGAAAATCCAATTGGGAAAAAACCACGGAGAGAGAGAGAGAGAGTAATCCACTATAATAATATCGGAAGTACAAGTTGTGTATTTGTGTTGTATCTCTTGTGTCATATCCTCCCCTGTCTCCTCCCCTTATTGTTGTATTTATAGATGCCATATCCACCTGAATCCAACTAGGAGTAGGAGTCCTTCATAGAATCACCTTATAACAACAATTAATGGTTGATATATTCCTTCCCAAATTAAATCTCTTTATCCCAGCAAATAAGGAAACACAATCACACCAAATATAGATCATTAAATAAATTGGGTTACACCTTGGCTAGACCCAAATAATCACACTCCAACAAGCATAATCAAAAAATTAAATAACTTATATTACATACCTCCTGCTTTGTTGTAGCACAATGTAGAATTTTTTATTTATTCTAATGAAGACTTTTCCTCCCTCCTGATCTTCCTCTCTGTGACCCTTATTTTGATATTACGTACTTTTCTGAGTGTGGGCTCAAGGGCTCAAAATACTGCAAAGTGATATCATATATAGAGTTCTCAACTTCTTGATATTTATCAGGATAATTTGAAAATTTTTCTGATATATTTTATCCTACTATTTTGTTATATCTTAATAAGAGCTAGAGTGGGGATCAAGTAGGATTCTACAATTCTAGCTTCAATATAATACTAATTTCTGATTAACTCTTTAATCAATTAGAATTATATTAATTATAACTAATTCCACTAAATAGTTATAATTGCACTCTAGAATTAATAGAATTAAAATTAATTAATTAAATCATTTCACTATTAGTATCTTGAAAAAATACTCCTCTACAATAATATCCATAAACGCGTGTAGGAATAAAATTGTTAACCCACTACGTTTACTGCTTATATCCTTGACTACATAATTTATACACTTTTGATCACACATTAATTTAATAAATTAACTTAATACTTTAGTAATTTGAATTACTAAATTATACTTGGCCAAGATTGTGGTGATCAACCAATAAATTATATCAAGGGGATATTATAATTTAATTGTAGAATTTCATCTTGAAAAATACATGTTCCTAATTTCATAACATATATCACCCAACATATTGAGGTATTGATTGTATTTAAAATATCACTCTTTAATATATTAAAGTGACATACATAATAAAATTAAGTTCATTATTCTCTCAGGATTAAGAGTAATTGCACATTAATAGTAATTGAAAATTATTTATAATAACAGTATTGAACAAATAATTTTTCGTAACGATCCAGTTGTATGTATTTCAAAAATACACCAATACACTAGATTAAAGTCTTCACTTTACATGACTAAGACAAATCATCCAATCAAGTGTATTACAATCTACTAGAAGGATTTGTCCATTTCCATCTAAGATTGAGAACAATATATTTCTTTAATTATACATAACATATAGTTTATGTCTTCTATATATGATACTCCTTCATATACATAAATTATAAAATATATAATTATGGACAAAATTTATGACACATTTAATTATGCAAAATGAAATTAAATTTTATTATTAAAATAATAAAATAAATATCAACATTAGGTTTTTCTGGGCTTAAAACCTTACAGTTGCAGCCTAGGAAATCAAAGAATTATCATAGGATGCCCATGATTGGGAAATCAAGGATCTTATTCAATGACAAGATTTACATCCCCAATCAATCTACATTGAAAACCACTCTTCTCAAGGAGTTTCACAATTCACCTACAGGAGGGCATGGGGGCATACATAAGACACTCATGAGGATTAATTAGTACAAGTTTTTACTGGAATCATAGGAGGCAAGATGTCATTGATTTTATAAAGCTTTGTGTGATTTGTCAACAAACCAAAATTGTAAATATTAGTCCTTATGGCCTATTACAACCCTTGGAAATCCCACAATAAATTTAGGAAGAAGTCAACATGGATTTCATAACACATTTGTCTCCTTCACAATGGTATCCATTATAAGTGACAGAGACCCCATCTTTTTATTCATGTTTTGGCAAAATTTATTTCTTTTTCACGGAATTACTTTTAAAATGTCTTCAGTCTACCATCCCCAAACTGATGGTTAATCTGAGATTGTCAACAAGTGTGTTAGAAAAATATCTCAAATGCTTTCTCTCTGAAGAACCTTAGTTATGGAATAAATTTTTAGGTTTGGCAGGGTGGAACTATAATTCTTCCTAGGCCTGGCAAAATATGGTTATGGGCGTGGAGTGACTGAGTAGGGGGTGGGGGTGGGTGGGGGTGGGTGGGTGGGGGGGGTGGGTGGGTGGGGGGGAGTGGGGTGGGGTGGGGTTGGAGTTGGTGTGGGTGGGGTGGGGTGGGGTGGGGTGGGGTGGTGGGTGCGTGGGTGAACTTCTTGAATATGTAAATATGGGTGGAAAGAATTTTTGATTTAGATTTGGAATAAAATATGGGTCGAAAAATGGTTAATCGGGTTGGAACTATATTTCTTTTTTAAAATATGGTTCCAAACTTTACCCACTCCAAATAAATAAAAATGGTTAACCAACCCATTTGGTTTCAGTTAATATGGGTTGACCCGACAGTTAACCAACTATATTGTCAGGTCTAATTCTTCCTATCATTCTACTATTAAAAAGTCTCCATTTGAGGCTGTGTTTGGTAGACCACCTCCTGTTCTTGCCAACTACATCTCTGAAACTACACCAAATTAAGATGTGGATGTTACATTATAAACAAGAGTTCAGGTCCTAAAATCCACACTGAAATCTACCCAACTCAAAATGAAAACTAAAGCTGACAAGAAGATGACTGATTACTCTTTCAATGTGGGAGACTTGGTATTGGTTAAGTTGCAACCTTATCGACAACACAGTACAACACCTAGAGCATCACAAAAGTTTAGTAAAAGGTATTTTGGGCCATTTTCTATTATTGAAAAAATAAGCAAAGTTGCCTATAAATTATAATTGTCTGCTACATCAAAGATTCACCCTATTTTTCATATAGCCTTATTGAAGAAATTAGTAGGAAATAACACAATATCATTTTCCTTTCTACCCACAACTACATTGGATAACTAACCATCACTACAACCTGTTGATATACTTTATTAAAGAGTTAAAAAGGTTCGAAATCACTGGGATACTCAGTATTTGATTGAATGGGAATGTTTGCCTCTTGAGGAAGTCACTTGAGTGAATTCTCAACAGCTAAAGCAAATGCACCCAACCCTACACCTTGAGGACAAAGTGTTTGTTGAAGGGATGTGTATTGTTACAAACAATGATCCAACTATTAGTCCCCTAGACTTGAAAATGTACAACCATTCAAGGATCAAGATATTTTAGACACAAGGCTTGTTAATGAAACTGTTAACGCCAAGTTTCGTCGGCGCATCCAATCACAGAATACACGCACTAGAACCTGCACAATAACAGATCACACAGAAGCTTGACAGCTTGTGCCGCCGGGGGATAGCTCCGGTGTGAGAATAAGTACAGGCCGTTCACAAGGTTTAACAATGGAGGTTAAGTGTTTAGTGCTCAAAAGTAGGTATTACCTCTTAATCGTAACATTGGCCTTGTATTTATAGTGCTCCCACCACCCAAGAACCCCTCTCTGAGTTGGATTAGGACTCCTAAACATGGTAGATACCATCATTTGGGTCCAACACAATCCCCTTAAAAGGTGCAAGTGGAATCCAATCCAATCACTACCTTTGGATTTACCTTATTTAAATACGGTTAAGACTCCAGACTCTGTACGCAGGACAGCCCAATGTACAGGCCCAATCCAACCAAACTCACTACATGGTCCGGATTTCGGCCCAGAGGACTCGAAGACCCGACCCCGAACATCAACCCTCCAGATTAGGGTTCCGACCCAAAGGACTCGGATACCCGAACCCGAACACCTTATCTCGAATGGGACTCCGGTCCCGAGGACTCGGATGTCCGAACCCCTTCAACACCCTGGGGAGCTTCGGCCCAATGAGCTTAACATCCCCTTCTAATACCAGGCCTTCAGCCCATTTGCAGGTCGGTGAAATGCTTCCGAACAGAAACAAAAGCAGATGGTCCAAGATTATGGAGACCATGCTAAAGTGAAGGAGAATTCAGCTATTAATGAATATGGGCACCACATGGAAGATGAGTATGGGGACCATATGGAAGATGAGTTGGAGGAATTGAGAACTTTGGATGGTCTGAGAAAATTTAGAAGGCCAACTAGAGAATCAGTATGGATGAGTAGCTATGTTAAGGGCAAGAAAGGAAAAGGCAAATACAAGTAGTGACCTGTCCTCTCTGGAAATAGCTTCTATTAGCTTATGTAAGTGAACATGTGCTCATCCATGTGCTTGGTTATGTACTACAAATTAATACTCAGTCTATGAATTGCATAAGGCATGATAAAATAAATTAACTTCCTTCCTATTTCTCTCTTCTTCCCATTTTCTTTCTCTGCATGAAATTGAAGTCCAGTAATTGGCTTCATATGAATTCATATCAATGTGTTTTAATATTACACAAAAGTTAAGGGTCTCAATTTTTTCAAATACACATCCAACATTATATTTGTTTAATATCATGGTGGTTCCTAAGAATTTCATTACATATCAATCCAACAATATCCAATTAAATATTATAATTAGGCTTAAATATAATCTAATTATATAAATTTGAGAATTTGGTTGTCATAATCTAATTAGGCTTAAATATGAATTATTAACCTAAACTATTGACGTTTTTTCTATTTCGATAATCGATCTTTCAATTTTTACAATCGGGTGATCAAAATTTTAATTTTGTTTACTTACGTTTAATTAGACATGTCATGTCATTAAATTAATGACATAACCATGACTATGCCAAATTAATGCTTATGTAATAAACTAGAACATGCGACTGTACAAAGTAAAAGAATAGGTCTTAAATATTATCACCTTTAAAATTATACTAGAGTTACAATTAAAATCATGGTAAGAGTGTATTTGGGATCACTTATAAGCAGTCAAACATGCTTATAATTAAAAAAATGTTTTATAACCTGACTATTTATAATAATAAAGTTTGACCAAGTATATTACTAATTTAATTCAATCTATTGCCCATATTTACTTTTCAAAACATTCATTGTTTAATTTACATTTGAAATAAGTTATTAACAAAAAAAATTATACCAAACACCTTTTACTTTTTACTAGTTTAAGTGTTTTTTATTTAGCAAACACGACCTACTTTTGTAAAAAAACTAATTATAATAAAAAATAGTAATTATAATTGATAATCATATTTTTTAAGCAATCTTAAAGATACTCTAACGGGATATTTATTATAGGTCATTATAATATTCACCTAAACACAAATTATTGGGTATTTGATTTTTAGAAAATAGTCATATTATGTCATTTCTGTTTAGTAAAAAGATATATGATTATCGATAATTATTACTATGAGTATTTGGTATGAATTTAAGATTACTGTGTATATTTTTATAGTATTGATCATTTACTAAATATCCATGTACTAATTTTAGTTGCATGATTCTTCCATATGATAATTTACTAAATGTTTATAAAATTACAATTCATGATTTATTCAATTATTAAACATAAAATTCTTAAGTATGTCGTTAATTATAAATTAAACTTATAATAATAAATAACAAACAAAATCAAATACTTTGTATGGACAATTAGTTATTTTAGCTAAATTAAACATGTCGACAAACAAAAAAAAATAAACAATTTAAAAATAAATGTAAATTATGTGACTCATAATAATATTTATGTCCCAATTATTAAATATAAAAGTTATTTTTGTCTAAATAAAAATTTCAAGATGACCACTGTGAGACCCCGAATTTTATAAAATGAGAGTATTCAATTTTCTTATAATTATTATTTTATTTAGTAAATGGTTAAATTGATAAAAGGTTAAAGTTAAGGGTGATATTTGAAAATTTTGCAAGTAAGCAAGTTGATATAAAATATTCGTTGTGTTGGAGAATATTCGTTTGGTCGAGGAATATTCTTTCTTCGGGGAATATTCGTTCGACGACACCATCATTGGTGGACTCCACAACGGAAGTATTGTCGTAGTTAGAAAATGACAGAAATATCTTTTTATAAAAATAACTATGAAAGTTTTTATTGTTGAACTATCCAAATTGGTAAAATATCTGATAATATCGTGGTTGCATAGTAGCACACACAGTATTGATTATTGATGCTTACGTGAGAAGTCACTCGGTTATACTCAATTATTACTCTGATAATTCTTTGATAGTATCTCACGTTATTTGATTCAACTATTGTCACAGTATTAATATTTTATATTATTAAATCAATAATTGAGTCGACAAAGTTATTCATATTATTATTTGCAATATTGACGATGTCTAGAAAGTTTTGTCGAGGAGAGGTTTGGTCACCTAATTGCGCGCCAATAGGAAGAAATCCTTATCGGAAAGCCTCTTCTTTTCTGGGAATGATCTGCTTGTTACATATTGTGAGTTATAATATTAATGATGAATAATTGTTGAAGTATTAAGAATGTGTTTATTGAAAATAAGTGATTTACAAAAGTTAGAAGGGAATAATGCAAATTTGAAAAACTTTATGGGTACCAAAGTGTAATAAGTTAAATTAATCTGGACCACTGATGGTGGTTTTAATAGTAAATCAATCTGGACCGTCGGTGGTGGTTTTAATAGTAAATCAATTTGGATCGTCGGTGGTGGTTTTAATAATAAATCAATCTGGACCATCGGTGGTGGTTTTAAAAGTAAATCAATCTGGACCGTCCGTTCTAATAGTAAATTAATCTGTACCGTTCATGAATTAGTTACTATTTAGTCCATTCTCCTATAAATAGAAGTTTAATCCTTCTTTCATTCTCACCAATTCACTGAGATTCACAAGAGAAACTATAGAGAGCAAGAAGAAGAGTATTCTGCTACTTCACTATTGCAGTATCCAGCCTTCTACTAAGGTAAGAGATATTATTTGTTGTATTCCTAAGGGATGTTATTTTCGTTTGGTAAGGGATATTATTTGTTGTATTCGTAAGGGGTATTATTTCTTTCGTATTCATAAGGAATACTATTTTTCGTATTCATCCTTTAATATGCCGGAATAACTTTGTCTACGCGGATTACGTCATCGTATTACGGTGAAAATCCATTCTTGAGCCAGTATGTTATTTCTTTTCATATTTTTAAATCTAAACTTACTATGGTAAGTATTGCTTCTATAAATATCCTTGAAATTAGTGGAATATCCTTGAGTTTTGCGCTTCATCCAGTATCGTTTCATTGAAATATTGATCTGAACTTTCATATTAAATATCAATATTTTCACCCGGGGTACTATTCACAGGTTACTATTCACTATAATATTATTCACTCGGGTATTCGGGGTACTATTCATGAGTTACTATTCACCCGATTACTATTCACTCAAATATTATTCACTCGGGTATTCGGGGTACTATTCACGGGGTACTATTCACAGGGTACTATTCACGGGGTACTATTCACCAAAAAAATTATTTATTTTCTGTCAAAATTATTTTTGATACATGGATATTATTCTTGAATTTTACTCCACAAAGCAGTATCATGTTGATAATTTGGTTATTATTGAATTCTGGATAAATTAAGTTATAAATCTTTAAAAATTTATCCTTTACTTTCTTTTAATTGAATTCTTATATCATTGTCATCATCCTCATGCTTATAGTGTGATCAAAGTCATCTTCGGTCAAGGGTGCAAAGATGAACTGTTGATTGGTATGATTATGACCGGGATCATTCGGTATAATCATGACCCGTAATGTTACAAATGATGTGGTAAAAGTCCTCATTGGCCCGTAGTTCATTGATGGACAATTGTTGGTATGATTATGACCAGGGATTATTCGGTATAATCATGACCATTGGCGAAATCACGAATATCCTTGGCCCGTAGTGCATGGATAATTCGTGGTCGTGATACTAATGAATATCCTTAGTTGTAGTGCAAGGATGATTCGATAATGTGGATTATTTATTAAGATGAGTCAGCGATAAAATATTGATAATAAACTTTTAATTCATAGAAGATAGTAGGTATCATGTTCTACTTGACTCTTCTAAAAATACAGTTGAATGTCTTTGGCTTATAGTGCAAAGATGAATTTATTAGTATGATTATGAATAGGAACTATGATTTGGTATAACCATGATCTTTGATGTTTCAGGTAAAGACAGGTGATGAAAATTATCTTCGTCCTGGGTGCGAAGAGGAATTTAGAATCACAATTATGATTATGAGTTATTCACATAATCATGGACAGAATCTGTTGATTGATATTACAGGGATAAAACATGGTTGGTGAACTTTTAACATGGAGAAGATAATAGACTTTATGGTCTATTTGACTCTTCTAATGAATTGCTCGTTCCGCTGCAACTATGGTTGAAAAGTTTTATTATCTACCATATGTTCTAAATCTCTGATTTATTACTGACGAAGGCTATTGATAATTTAATTATCTTTAGTCATGATATTCTTTACTGGGCTAGTTGTGCTCACCCTTTTGCTTCACAATTCCTTTCAGGTAATAAGAGTGTAGATGGGTCGAGCGGGGGTAATAGGAGAATAGAATGATGGTCTATAGTTGTTGAGGTTTCCCCTAAAATAGTATAAAAATAATTTTATTGAGAATTATAGATAAATGTGTCGTATTTTATACGTCATTTTAACCGTTGATTTTGGTGAACCGAATAGGGTGAGGTGAACCCAACTTTGGAAGGGCGTTTTGCCACTATCATAGAAGATGTCTAATGACAGACGACCTCGTGTTATCATAAGACAGGGTTGTGCACATGCACTTGCTGATTATATCTATGAGCACTACCTATATAATCTTGGAGTTTGGTTGAAATATAATTCTCACTTAAAGACAATGAAGATAATTATATGTCAAAAGAAGACTCACCATTGGAAAGAACATGATAGTTATCTTCTCGTTTTTCTTTGGGGTCTATTGGGTCAACCAAGGATAATTCTCGAGTCATATAATATCTATCATAACTTAGATGCATGGCCTCCCATGTACGAAGGTTTCCTTGAGCATTTTCCAAAGATTTTAATTTCTAAAACAGTTTATCGACTGTATTTTTATGTAAAGTACCATTGTAAGGTGTTGTGGTCGAGACACCATGAGAGTTACATATATTTGTATTAAAACTCACAGCTTATGTATTGTCGTACTCGCATCTGACGATTCAACAACAGTATAAATGAAGTTTGTATTTGATTTACGTAATGTGATATCTGGCGACTCAGAATGGGTCGTGTGAACCTATTTTGGAGGCGTCACAACCACTATATGGTAGGGGTGCTCATCGGTAAAAACCGAACTGTCTGCATGAAAATACCGAACCAAAGATCGATCCAAAATTATCGAATAACAAGAATCAAATCGATATAGAATTATCGGTTTGATGCAGGATTCGATACAAAATCAATGCGATTTTTTGGTTCGGTTATATCGCATGGTAATATATATAATTATTACTAATAATTAAATAATTTTTTTATATATATTAATAATTTTTTTAAAAACTAAGAAATCATTAACTATTAATAATAATTAATATATAAAATAAAACTACAAAACATTATTAATATATATATAAATTAATAAAACTACTATTATATAGAAATTATTAATATATAAAACAAATTATTTAATATATAAAATTACAAAACATTAACTATTAATTATTAAATTATTAAATTTTGGTATTTTTGGTATTTCTATTTTTACCGAATTTAAAAAAGTCATTACCGCTATCGGTACCGAAAAGTGTTAAAATATCAAAAAATTGGTATCGAAAAAAACCGGTACAGCCGATTCAATAAAAAACTAAAAATTTTGAGCACCCCTACTATAAAAATATTATATTACCATCTATTTTTTAGTCATTTGATTACTGAGAATCTTGTGTAACAAACGCGACCTATAAAGATAACCGTTCATATTATCGGATATAATTTAAGATGACTACTTTAATGACATGTAACAAACTTGAGATTTTTTTGAAATATATAATTTCTTTAATATTTATTTAAATAATTCCCCAAATTGCGGAAATGAACTTCCATCTTTACACCTATTCAACGCCCAAGATTGGTAACAAACCCAACCAACGATCAGGATCTCCCGTTAATTCAAACTGCTTCTTTACCCGCCCCAAAGCCTGAAACAATAAATAAAATAATTCGTTACTATCCTCTCTCCAATTCAGACAACTGTATCTGTATTATCCCTGTAAAACCCTACCAAAATCTCCATTTCAATATTTTACTTCAAATTTCAAAAGCCTAATTTCCACAAAGGTATGTCAAATTTACAAATTCGCACGCACTAATACACCATCAAAAGCTCACGACTGAACCACAAACACATTTTATATATGATGTTATTAACTTTGAGGCAATTAAGAAATTGGAGAATTGAGGTTTTTGCGGATTAGGGATTTTCATTCACCTAACCCTAAGATGGAAACGCACAATCGGCGCTCGTCGGTTTCCTCGCAATCATCGTCAATGGCGAAGTGGAATTCAACGTCGGAGAATACTTTTGTGGCAGTGAAGAAGCCCCAATTGGCGAAGAAGCCGCCGGCTCTGGCTAATCTCACAAACCAAAGAAATTCGTCTCTAAATTCTGGACGAACAGTTCTTTCAAAAACTATGGTGGTTCTCTCTCTCTCTCTATTACATGTGTATATGTGTCCATATATATTTGGGGATAGCCGCCTAAATTGTTGTGCTAGATGAAATTGATAAGGAACTATGATTGAATTTCATTGTTTGTTTGTTGAGTTGGGTGATTTTGATTTTCTTAAGATGAAATTGAACTGCAAATTTCTATTGCTTACAAATGCTGTGGTGCTTCTCTCTCTATCCAGTGTTCTAAAAATCCCCGCCTAGGCGCTAGGCCCCCCCTTGGCACCCCGCCTAGGCGCTAGGCCCCCCTTGACGTCCCGCCTAGGTCCAAGGCGGCAAAAAAATTCCTTCAAAAAATTAGGCGGGGATTAAGCGGAGAGTTTTTTTAATTTTAATAACTACCCATCTTGATATATTTATTTTTCTAATGATTTATCATATTCATAATACAGGTTGTAATATATCAAATCACAACAAGAAGTGAACAATATCAAGTCAAAATGGATAATTTTATTATAGTTGTAATTTTTTGAACTTGTACCAACTTCAAATTATATAAATATTGATACATTTGTAATATTTAGTTTAATTCAATATAATTCTTAAATTATGTTTAGTTTCTTAAGTTTTAATATTGAATTAAAATCTTAAAATTTTAAATTTTATTATTTAATAGCAATCTTATTTATGAATAAAACTAATACGTTAAAAATATGTTTGAACTTTGAACAATTGCATGTTTGTGTTTGACCTTTGACATTAGCAATATGGATATGTGTTTGAACTTTAAGCAAATGTCTTTATTATCTTTATTATAGATTGTTTTGCTTTATATTATTGTTTTGTTTGGATAAATATAAGATAAAATATTAAAATTGGCTTAAAATAAAAAATCCCGCCTAGGCCTCGCCTAGGCCCCCTAGGCGCTAGGCCTCCCTCGGCCGCCCGCCTCCCGCCTAGCGCCTTTTAGAACATTGTCTCTATCTCTATAAATAATGTTTGAAGATTTGGTTCTACATATCTATCTATATGTGGATAGAAGTCAATTTCTATTAACTTGTTTGAGTATAATTTGCTAAGTCTCTTTTGGTAATTTTCTTCTTTCTGTTTTATGTAGATTTTTGATTAAATTTTATTGAAATGGGCAACGCTGATTTTTGTTATAAAATGAAGGATGTATAAATTTGTACAAGTTTTTGTCGCCAATATTGTAATTAAGGACTTGTTCTGAGTGGTAACCTTTTTTGGTCTATATATGTAATACTAGTAAACCTTAGAACAATCTCTTTCTCACAAATATGCCATATGCAAATTTGTGTCTTTATGAAAACATTTTATTTTTGGTTAATGGTTCTCAAGATGTTCTGGACACTACTTATTAATGAATTCTACTTTCTGTGTACTGTTTCACAGATTTCAAACTTTTAGAATGTTAAAGACTTTATACTTTCAAGCAACATATGCAATTCTTTTCTCGCAGTATTAACTTGAGCGCTTATATTTGAGTGATCCTAAACAACTGAGATATTTATATAAATTATAAACTTAGTTGAACTTTTTTGCAATGTCAATTTGCATCTCACTAGTTCTAATATGTCTGTGAACTGTTCATCTCACTAGTTCTAATATGTCTGTGAACTGTTCACTTTGCATTGAATGTGGACCATAACTTCTTTCAAGTTCTACTGAAAATTAACTAAATCTTGTGTACGAAGGTGCCATGTGAGGGTAAGGTTTCCAAAATGAAGAAGAAATCTTCAAGTTCTGATGCAAGCATCCTTAAGAGTATACTGCCCAAAGCAATGAATGTGAAATCAAGTGCAGTCAATTCATCAAAAGGTACATATTTCCCCAGAAGTGATCGACCTATTGTCAATATTACCACCATAGTTGTCACGGCGCCACGGCGATAATTGACTGCCAGAACGCCTAGGCGATAAGGCACTCGCCATGGCGTTCATATGGCGACAAGTCGTTAACAATGTACAATTTATACATTATTTGTTTTACTTCAAAAGCATATTTGACAATAAAATTTTATATACATTAAAACTCAAAGCATAATAACTAACACCATAGAATACAATTAAAACACAAAAATAAAAATACTTGAAAATTAAAATTCAAAAATAAAACACTTGATATTGAAAACTAGTAGAACAAGTTAACAAACACTACGTAGAGAATAAAAGATCAACCAAGTCAACAATCATCACACATTACAAGTCTAAAAAATAATAAAAATTACACCATATAGCTAGTCCATGGGTTATGATGAGTCATGGGTACAAAATGACTAATCACTTAACTTGGGCCAGCTACCAAGGCGTAAGCCTTGGCGGCTCGACGTCCAAGGCGTTGTCTTGTTCTTCTCTAGCGCCAGGACACCTAGTCGTCACCTAGGCGACACCATGACAACTATATTTACTGCTGCGCCAACCAGTAGCTGCACGGTTGTTTCTCCTAGTCAATCAGATGGTGGGTCAGTTTCCTCTGATGAGAGCATGTCTACTTGTGATTCTTTAAAGAGTCCGAAATTTGAATTTATAGACAATTGTGATGATCCAGCAGTTACTTTTATAGAGAAGAAGACATGTGACAGTCTCAACATATCAGATCATGTGGACATACCAGGTTCTGTTTTTTTGACAGCCAGCATTTTGTTTCCAATTCAGTTGACTATTTTTTTTTTTTTTGGTTTATTAGTTTTTGAATAGATATTCTAATAGTATAGTCAAGCATTTGATGCAAAGTTTGGCCATATATCCTGCCAATTATCTTTGATCCAATAATAGTAGCAGTTACTCTCTCTAACTTCCCTAATCTAATTCTGTTTCTCAACTCTTAGGGGATATATACATGAAAAATATTCTTGTGGAAGTGAAAACAAATGTTAAAGTTGTTAATATTGATGACAATATTACAAACCCACAATTTTGTGCAACGATCGCATCTGACATCTACAAGAACTTGCGTGTATTAGAGGTTTGCCATTTTTTTGGAAAATAGTTTCGCTATATAGTAAAAATTCTGTTTCCAACTCTTGTGATGATGTCTTGAACTTCTAAGTCTTCAAACTACTACTTGTTTCTAACATTTGGAAATCAATGGACCACATTACTACACAGAAATTTTATGGATTGAAATTGACCTAGGGTAACAATATTTTATATAATTTTAAACTAACTCAGTAGAGTGGCAAGGCTATAGAATCTTGTGATTTTTTTTTTTTAAAAACCTTTCCTACCACAGATTGCTTTTATTTAGCATGATATTTATTATATGCATATCAAACTTAAAGGACGATGTGGTTACAATTAAAAAAAAATAAGAAAAAAAAGAAGAGTATACCGTGGTGTGGTTATAGTCTACTAAATTTTTGTTTATTGTCTATGAATAAAAGCTAAGAAGCACGAAATCCAAACAAGGTTGGCCTATCTGTCTTGGACACATGTCCAAGACACTTTGACAGTTATTATATTGGGAAATAAAGAAAGTAAACTGTTAGACGAGTACAAAGCTATATTTTCCAATCATAACGAATGTAAGATAAGAGTTTAGTTAACACAGTTTACAATTATATGATCTTTTCTTTCTTTCTTTTTTTAATTTGTAGGTGACTTATTAGAAGGCATTGATGTAATTTTTGTGGACAATTTTTTATATTCAAATTGTAAAGTATATATCTACATTATTTAAAAATTTTACTGTTTGATACAAAGTAAACTTTTTGAAATTGCACAATTATTAGTACAAAAATTGCAAGGTGAAAAGAACGTTGTAGCAATGTTCTAAAAGGCGGGAGGCGGACGGACGGAAGGCCTAGTGCCTAGGGGGCCTAGGCGAGATTTTTTATTTTAAGCCAATTTTAATATTTTATCTTACATTTATCCAAACAAAATAATAATATAAAGTAAAACAATATATAATAAAGATAACAAAGAACTTTGCTTAAAGTTCAAACACATATCTTTAACATATTAGTTTTATTCATAAACATGATTGCTATTAAATAATAAAATTTAAAATTTCAAGAATTCAATTCAATATTAAAACTTAAGAAACTAAACATAAATTTAAGAATTATATTGAATTAAACTAAATATTACAAATGTATCATCATTTATATAATTTGAAGTCGGTACAAGTTCAAAAAATTACAACTATAATAAAATTATCCATTTTGACACTAGCAGCAACTATAATAAAATTACAACTATAATAAAAGTATTCATTTTCTTGTTGTGATTTGATATGCTACAACCTGCATTATGAATATGGTAAATCATTAGAAAAATAAATATATCAAAAATATGGTTTGGGTAGTTAGTAAAAAAAAATCGCCTCACTTTAGCTGCGTTTAGGCTCACTTTAATTTCTTGGAAGGATTTTTGACCTGGCGAGAGGCGTCTGGGAGAACTGGGCGGCTTTTTAAACGAAGACGTTCTAGGCTAGTAGGACAGTAAATTTCAAATTCAATTGTAATTAGCAATGTTCTAAAAGGCGCTAGGCGGGAGGCGGGAGGCGGGAGGCCAGGGGCCCTGGGCGGGATTTTTTATTGTAAGTCAATTTTAATATTTTAACTTACATTTATTCAAACAAAACAATAATATAAAGCAAAACAATCTATAATAAAGATAATAAAGGTTTTTGCTTAAAGTTCAAACACGTCCATATTGCTGCTAATGTCAAAGTTCAAAAACAAACATGCAATTGTTCAAAGTTCAAACATATTTTTAACGTATTAGTTTTATTTATAAATTTATAAACAAGATTGCTATTAAATAATTAAATTTCAAATTTCAAAAATTTAATTCCATATTAAAACTTAAGAAACTAAACATAAATTTAAGAATTATATTGAATTAAACTAAATATTACAAATATATCATCATTTATATAATTTGAAGTTGGTTCAAGTTCAAAAAATTACAACTATAATAAAATTATTCATTTTGACTTGATATTGTTCACTTCTTGTTATAATTTGATATGCTACAACCTGTATTATGAATATAATAAATCATTAAAAAATAAATATATCAAGATCTGGTTTGGGTAGTTATTAAAATAAAAAAAATCTCTTTGCATAGACCCTGCCTAGGCCCCACCTAATTTCTTGGAGGGATTTTTTTGCCGCCTTAGGCCTAGGTGAGATGTCTGGGGGGCCTAGCGCCTAGGTGAGACGTTAAGGGGGCCTAGCGCCTATGCGGGGCGCCAAGGGGGGCCTAGGCGGACCTAGACGGAGATTTTTAAAAAGTGGTAATTAGATCATGGATTGAACATGAAAGACATACATATTATTAATATATTATTTTAACTTCTTTTTCTGTTTTACTGTTTGTTGAAGGGGCTTCATCCCATGTGCACATAGATTTTTGAAGTTTCATGAGATAAGTTGTCATAGTTGAATTTGATTTTGAGAATGTTAGCTTTAGTTGGTAATTTTGACAAAATTGATAATTGAATTTTCATTTGCTTTTAACTTGTAGACAAAGAACAGGCCTTCTACAGACTTCATGGAGAGGGTTCAGTCTGATATTAATGCCAGCATACGTGCTATCCTAATTGATTGGCTTGTTGAGGTAAAGACTTCTATTATTCAACCTTTTCTTATTATCCCGTGACCCCTCCAGTGATATCATATTCTCCATTCATATTTTAAGTGACCATTTTTAGTTGACAAAAGTTTTTAAGAAAGTTAGAACTTGACAAGATTTTTTTTTTTTTACCCATTATACCTTTAAATGCATTAATATGGAAATAGTGGAATAGGATCCACAAATCTTTGAAATCCCAAATTTGAAGGTGGTCACTTAGGTGGGATGCAGGGCATACATTTTAGCTTATTTGACCAGCTTCCACTATGAATTTAATTTTCATGTTTCATTATAAACAACTATAGGCTATATCAATCGCATCATGCTGCTTACAACTTTTGATGGAAGCAGTTTATAACTCCTTTAACTGTGGTGTGACATCTATATCTTTCTGTAGGTTGCTGAAGAGTACATGCTTTTACCTGAAACGTTGTTTTTGGCTGTTAACTATGTAGATCATTACCTCTCCGGTAATGACATCAACAGGCAACGATTACAATTGCTTGGTGTTGCCTGCATGTTGATAGCTTCGTAAGATATAAATTTTACCCTTCTTTGTTTCTTCTCCTTTTTCTCTCTCCCTGTTCCTCTCCCCTCTCTCTCTCTCTCTCTCTCACACACACACACACACATAGACACACATGACGAGCTAGTCTTTCTCCCAACACATTTATAATAATCAGAAACATGATATTGATGCCAATAAATATGAGGAGATTTGTGCTCCTGGGGTGAAAGAGTTCTCTTACATCATTGACAACACATACTCCAGGGATGAGGTTTGGTTTGTTCCCGTTCTTTTAAACTCGCCAATGGTAGATGCTCTTGTAAAGATTTATGTTTATAACCTGCATTTCTCAAATTAATTGCTCTAGGTCTTGCAAATGGAATCTGATGTGCTGAATTACTTGAAGTTTGAAATGTCCGCTGAAACTGCTAGATGTTTTTTGAGGTAATTATAAGCTTTTTGATCTTAATAAACGACTAATTGCCTTCTTTCCCTTTTGCTGCTTTGTTGATTGACTTGATTTACTCATGCCATGTTAAGGCGTTTTGTTCGTGCTGCTAAAGAAATTGATGAGGTAGCTATTTTGGACTTCTTATTCTGTATATTTTGGAAAATAATTGTGTATTTGTATGTTGTATTGGGTTTGATTTGGCAATGGTAGTGTGTTTGAAGTTTAGTGATGTATTAGCAATAAATGTGTCATTCTTTTTCGACAAATCTGCAAAATGAGTAATTTATGTCGGGAAATTAGTATTCAGTTGGTAAAAGCTATTCACATTAGATCATCATAGGACTCCATATATATTTAAAGCCGTCATTACTTTTGATATCAAATTTCAAGCGTGTTACTCAGACACCTAGTCAATAAAATGCAACGATTGTTTGTAAACATTTTTATTAACTTGTGTGTTGATCTGCTACCTTTAAAGGTTCCGTCCATGCAGTTGGAGTGCCTGGCTAGCTACCTTTCAGAGTTATCACTGCTGGAATACAGCATGATTCGCTATGCCCCTTCTCTAATTGCTGCTTCTGCAACTTTTTTAGCCAAATTTATTCTTAACCCTTCAATTAAGCCTTGGGTAAGTGCATGAGGAAGTATTTGACAGAATTGCTTATATATAATCAACATACATAGATTAACCGTATACATGCTTTGTTACAGACTCTAACATTGCTTTGTTACAGACTCTAACATTGAAGCATTATACACTTTACGAGCCCTCTGATCTTCGTGACTGTGTCAAGGCTTTACATAGCCTTTGTTTTAACAGCAACAATTCTGGTTTACCTGCAATCAGAGATAAATATAGTGAGCACAAGGTTAGCCAGTCTTAATAAATAAGCATCCGCCCTTTGATTAATTACAAAAATTGATGCCATATAGATATAACTAAGATGATTATAGGCCGACTGGCAAAAAAGAAAAGAAAAGAAAACATATATGCAGACCTATTTGTGGTGAATCACAATAAGATCATTCACTCTTAATAAGAGCTAGACCACTTGCTATCATTTTGTTGTACATTACCCCCCTTACTATTCATAATAGGAACTCTAATTTAACTAAAATACTCTACATTTGTTGATGTTCTTATGTTACATTTGGATTGAAGGATTGGAATTGGTGAAGAAATAGAATAGAGAACTAAGAGAAGGGAGTGGATTTGTGAGTGGAATGATTCATTTTATTCTAGTTGGAATGAATCATTCCATACCCTTCTTCAAGGAATAAAATTCACAAATTTAGCAAGAATGGGAATGACTCATTCCATTTAATTGAATAACCAAACACAATTTTATTTTCATTCTATGAGAATGAGTCATTTCATTCTTACATTCATTCCTGCAATTTAAACATAGCATTAGTCCTATTTGTTTCCTTTTGGTCAAAATGTTTTGCTAATCCATACTGATTTTTGTTATTTTGGATCAGTACAAATTTGTGGCAAAGAAGTACTGCCCGCTTTCGATCCCTCGGGAGTATTTTGCATGAGCTAAGCAATTAGACCTTCACTTTTCTTCCTTTTCCCCCCCACCCAACCCCCAACCCCCCCAAAAAAAAAAAAAAAAAAATTCTTTTGGATCTACACAAATTTATATGTTCCAATCTTGTTTTTTTTTATTTTTTTTCAATGTAAAAAAGTTTCATTCTCTCCTATTTTAATATGAATTTGTCTCCAACAGTTTTGTGTATAATGTTGGAGTTGCTTTCCCCTTCTGCTATCTCAAGGACATAATTTTACAACAGAAATAAATAAATAAATAAATAAAGAGACTACATTTTGGATTCAGTTGATTTTAATACAGTGATAAAGTTTTTTTTTTCTCCACAAGTTCAATAACTTAATTTGGAAGTGAGAGTTACTAGTTTTTAAGAATTAAAGGTTCACTCCTTTATTTTTTTGCTAAATTAAAGGTTTACTTTTAGATGTTTAAATGGATTTTGATTTTGATAGTAATTGTTGGTTATATTAATATTTATAAGTGTTGACTTCTCAAATGAGTAGGTTTATCAATGAATAGAAAGATTTCAGCATGAAAGTGCCTTTTGGACTGCAGTTTTGTAATATTTATAGAAACAAAGGTTGGCAAAATCATACTTTGAACACCACATACTGAAAAATGTTTTTTTTTTTTTTTTATCAAAAAACAAGTGCTTGATCAAAATTATTTCACATACAATATTGATATTTCCACATGATCAATCTCACATATGTATATAAATAATAAATGGGTCTCACCTCAAGACCCATGTAAAAAATATTAGTTTAACATATGAAAGTATAAATTTACTTTTTTATTTTATTTTTTTCGAATTCCAATAGTACAAAAGATCCTAATGTTAGGTGAGCCCTTTTCTCCAGATGTGGAGGCAGTATCTCCTAAATTTAGCCAAGGAGTAATAGAGGCTGCTGGTCCATCTGTGAATTATGCTCCCAATAAAAAGAGAGACTAGACTGCAGCATCTCTTTAATAAATATACCGTTTAGGTCACTAGTTTAATGGGATTCGATTAGTATAAAATTTATTTTTTAGTAAATTGGTCAATTAGTCAATAGAATGTCGACACACACACAGCCTCGCCTGCGTGTCAGCACTCTATTAGCCAATTAACCAACTTACTCAAAAATAAACTTTATGCTAACCACTTTCATTTAATGGAGGCTACAAACAACCACCATCACAACCCACTGCACCAATGCCCTCTTCCCTTACCTGAACATTTGCCTTCTAATGTATTGTGTAAAAAAATGATATTTTTTCCACACAAGTGTAGGACTCGTTCACTGTTCACGTATCATATAACATAATTAAATTGAGGAGTCGAGCTTATTACTATTTAAATTTAGCTGCTACAAGTTTCATGTAGAATCGAAATGAATCTGAATTCAAATTGTCTTGCAAAATAAGAATATGATAGTTACAAATTAGAAACGGTTACTTTTTTATTTAGCAATTAGGTAAATAATAATAATAATATTTTTTTTTCAAAAAAGAAAAGAGGGAAATTTTGCAAGAAAATATTTGTTTGGAAAATAGTTTTTTTGTATTTCTAACATACCTGACAAAAAGTCTCCCACTTTGACATACACAATTTGGCTGTAGTGAAATTGCATTCTTTTGTGCCTACTTTGGTAAAAGGGTAAAGACAGATCAACTTATTAATAACGTTAAAATTCAAATTCAAAATTTAAATACTAACACAACTGCCTGTGACGTAGTAACCAATAACAAACCAATCACTCAAAGCCATCTCAGATAATCGTTAAAAACACAATTCTACTTCTGACTCCTGACGGGCGACGCCTGGCGGACGCTAACTGAACTGAACTGAACAAATTTCAAATAGTCTCCCTCATGTGGGCCCACCCGTAGTCCGCTCCTAACGAATACCAAGTGGATCCGACGGCCAGGATCCGATCTGTCCCTCAATTCAAATCACCCCTTTGCCCGCCTCAAAAGTATCATAAAAGTAATATTTATATATATATGTACAAGTTATATAACACTTCACCCCATTTCTCTACAAGAACCTGAAAATTCTTCAAGAACCCATGGAATCAATCTCCAATTTTAATCTTTAAAAAAGGCTCAAAATCTATTCTTGTGATTACCCTTTTTTGAGATTTCTCGCTTGATTTTTAGCAAGAAATTCAGTTTCTTGGAGGGAAAAAATTAGGTTTTTTTTGGGTTGAGGCTGAAGAAAAATGTCTACCCAGAACAGGCATTCTTCGATTACATCATCACAGACATCTTCTTTGGCTAAACGGCAAGCGGAGAATCTCGGAAAGGCGGCAGCTTTGCTGCCTCAAATGGCGAAGAAAAGGCCGGCGTTAGCTAATGTGACTAATCAGAGGCATGGTTCTGAGAATGGTTCAAGAAGCTCAACGAATTTGGTATGTGATTTTGTCTAGTTTCTTGTTTGTGTTCATTTGTTTTTTGGGTGTTGGATAACTTGAATCTAAAATTTGAATGGAATAATAAATGACAAATGAAGTGTTAATAAAATTATATGTAAAATGTTTGATTCTGTTTATGAATTGTTATTTGATTTGCTAGTTTTAAGTTTGTATCTTTTTAAAATTGTTATATAATGCTCTTGCTTAGTTAATTCCATTTGACTTCAAGTAGGTGAGGTTGACTCAATTTTCTCATGCAGAAGAATGTGGATCCTAAAAATCTGCATTCTTAGAGAATTTGTAGAAACAGATGAATATTTAAAAGTTTTATAATAAGAAAACTAAAGTCACACTCGAAAATTTTAGTTTTAAGAAAGATCAAGATTTACCTCAAGTAACTATCAGTTATTGTTGAAATCTACCACAAAGCTGAAAATTTTGTTCAAAATTAAATTGGATGTAGATTTATGGAATGACAAAGTTCTAACTTCGGATAAAATATTTATAGACTACAGAAGATCTTTGTGCATTCCTAGCCTTTCTTCATAAATCTTAAATTGCTTTTCATGGTGAAATTCTTGAATTCTTACTTAAATCACTATAGTCTAGCTTTATCATTAAGGCAAGGACCTTAGGAATAGTTGCTTTATCCCCAATATATCTAAACTTGCACTTAAATACTGATATACACAAAAAAAAAAATCATAGAAGTCAATGTTTGTTCACTTGTTGTTTATTTATTCATAATCAAATGTAACATTCATAGGGGTGTGTGTATGGTAATATAATCTAATTGTGTTGTTGTTGTAAATAGCTTTTCCATACTAAGATTTAGATGTCTGATTTACAATGAAAGTGAGAAGAAAGTGCATGTAATGCTAAAATGCCTTTCATTGTGATATTTGTGCTTCCATAGGACACAGAGGTTTCAATTTTTTAGCTACTTATTTTAGAATAAATTATTCATTATCTGAATTTCGTGTGAAGGTACCATGTCCAGCTAAAATTGACAATGCCAAGAAGGGAACTTCGGCCTACATTACTAATGCAGGCTTCACCAGGAGTACTTTTCCACAATCCTCGAAATCATGTGCAGTCGTTTCCCATAAGGATTCATCTTTGCCAAAATGTGATGTAACTCTCTCCAGGATTATTGCCCCTCCAGCCCCATGCAGCATACATGTATCTCCAGTTCAATCAGATGGCTTATCCGTTTCTATGGATGAAAGTATGTCCACTTGTGATTCCTTGAACAGTCCGGAAGTTGAGTATATAGACAACAGTGATGTGGCAGCAGTTGATTCAATTGAAAGAAAGGCGTGCAGCAAACTTTATATTTCGGAGAATGTGGAAACAGAAGGTTTGCAATTTCTATCAGACTTCATGTTGTTTTGGTGTCTTTTTTGGTTAGAATTTTGTTAAGTTTTCTGTTTCAATTGATTATCTAAGTCAATTCTTTTCCTATATGGACACAGGAAATATCTGCAAGAGAGACATACTTGCTGAAATGGAAACAAGTGATAAGATTGTTGATGTTGATGACAATTTTATGGACCCACAATTATGTGCAACCATGGCTTGTGATATTTACAAGCACTTGAGAGCATCTGAGGTTCACTGCTTACAATTTTAGAGCATATGCTTTATTGTTATATGCATTTTCCATGTCCTTTGAGAGCAAGTATTACATATTTCAAAAATTTTGACTTTCCTTTTTGTTGATAATAAAAAGTTTACATGGTTGAAATGACGTATTATTAGTCCTCTTTGATAGACAGTATCTCACTACAGATTAAATGCTTTCATTCAAATGATTAGTTGATATAGGGTGTTTCAATAAACGTGTGGTTAAGGACACTTGGTTTTAGATCCATGGTTTTATATGAGATGAGCATTTTAGTCTTGTAAAATTTGATCTGTAGGACTATGCCTAGTTGTATATGACATGGTATGCATGATATATAACTTTAGGGCAATTCTTATTGTTTCTAATTATATTGAAGTTTCTAATTTAAATGACTTGTAGTGATTAAACATCATAACACCATAAAAGAGTTTAGTTTGTGGATATCATCATTTACTTATTAAATTGTAGTAAAACAATGTTGCCATCAAAGAAAGATTAGTGGTTTATATGATCGCTTGTTGAATTCTGTAGTACCCAAATAAAATAGTTCTCTTAACTTCTGTAGTACTGTCCTTGTGATGGACCAATATATGAACAAGATAGATAGAATCATATAAGAAGATATGTTTGTTGTAAGACTATAATTCCCTTTTTTGGAATTTGAGCTTAAGCTCTTGCATGATTTTGGAGGGATATAGACATATAGTTGATCTTTCTTTGTTTTATTAGATGTACTGTGTACATATACTGCTGGTTGCATTATCAACTGTACAAATGAATTTGAGATTGATTTATAAATTATTTGTTCTTCCTTCTAACTTTCTTTTGTATAATTATAGGTGAAGAAAAGGCCTGCCATTGACTTCATGGAGAAGGTTCAGAAAGACATTAATACCAGCATGCGTGCAATATTAGTTGACTGGCTTGTTGAGGTAAATGTGGTGGGATAGATAACCATTAATACCAGCATACATATTCTGATTGGGTATCTTGATGTTATAGTATCTAAACTCTACAAAGAAAAGTTGATGCTAGATGGGATAATTGCACTCTCTCTCGCCATATGATTGCCTATTCTGTGAGCTGAGAGTGTATTTAATTCTATTTCATACTGGCGAACTTAATGCCTAACTATAAATATATAATTACAGGTTGCTGAAGAATACAGGCTTGTCCCAGATACTTTGTACCTGACTGTTAACTACATAGACCGGTATCTTTCTGGCAATATGATGGACAGGCAACGCTTACAGTTGCTTGGTGTTGCATGCATGATGATTGCCTGGTAATATATATATCTGCCCCCTCCTTATTTCTATGTCCTTTTCTACTTGACCTCTTTCTATCTCTTTCACGCTATGTGTATGTAGTACGCATTCAAAGTATTGACATAATCTAACTTGATATTGGCAGCAAATATGAGGAGATTTGTCCTCCCCAAGTGGAAGAGTTCTGCTACATCACTGATAACACATACTTTAAGGAAGAGGTGCCTGTCCTATTTCCGTGTAGCTTAATTATCCATCACCCATATGCTGTGAAATTTTGTATAGGCACTAAGAAATAGGGCTGCTGCAGGTATTGCAAATGGAATCTGATGTTCTGAATTTCTTGAAATTCGAAATGACAGCGCCAACAGCGAAATGCTTTTTGAGGTAATGGCTAGACCCCACTAGATTCTAGATTTTAACTGGAAATACTTTTCTGTCTTTCATGTTTGCTACTCGTCATTTTGACTTTCGACATTCATTTATGGACACTTTTGTAGGCGATTTGTTCGCGCTTCTCAAGGGGTCACTGAGGTATCATCACTTAAACTTGTCATTGAATTTTTACATTAAAGTTAGAAAAAAAACTCATGCGTAATAATTCTTTTGCCTTTGCATTTCCTTCTCAAATAATACAAGCCTTGTTTGTCATTTTGTGCTCAAATTCAAAAAACATGTCAGTGTCCTGATTTAGTAGTAGTTAAAAATAGCTGAATCACGTCTACAATGTCACTGCCACTACTTATTCTATTTACACTTGCACTGTCAATTAAAAAAAATATGTATGCAATATTACTGAACTTTATGTTTTTAGTAACAATTTACATTAAGAAGGCAATTAATCAACACCGGTATCTTTATGGTTTCTTGATCTTTTCCAGGCTCCATCAATGCAGCTAGAGTGCATGGCCAACTACTTGGCGGAGCTATCTCTTCTAGAGTATAGCATGCTTTGCTATGCCCCATCACTTATTGCTGCATCAGCAATATTCTTGGCCAAATATATACTTTCTCCATCAAGAAGACCTTGGGTATGTGTCAATAGTATTCAATCAAATTTGCTTGTAGACATATTAGACACGCTTCATCTTATTCTCATTTGACACGAGTTCTTTCTCTACATTCCCTTGATGTATTTCAATCTGTTTTCATTCAATACAGAATGCCACCTTGCAGCATTACACACATTATGAGCCTTCAGATTTGCACGAATGTGTTCAAGCACTGCATAGCCTTGGCTGCAACAGCCTCAATTCTAATTTGCCTGCAATCAGGGAGAAATACAGTCAGCATAAAGTGAGGAAACTTTCTTATGCCATATACTTGATCTATATGTTAATATTTTCTGTATGTTTGTTCAATGTTCAATTTTTATATATGAATCTATACACCGTTTTGCCTGTAGGAGTTGAGATAACCTTAGTCATACCAAGAATAGTAGATACCTTGGAGGAAATTCTGTATCTTACCATGTTAAGAAATTATGACTGCTGTTTATTCCAATCTAACAATTAAAATGCAAAAAGCATGTGAGCTATATTTGGGCCTTAAAACAAGCACAACACAAAAGGAAGAGATGAAAGTAAATTGTTATTTCCACATCAAAAGTGTCGCTATAGATCCCATAGCGACGGTTTTCACCGTCGCTATACATCTACAACGACACTTTTGTTATGGAAATAACAAAGTGTTGTGGATTTAACAATTTCCTAAATTTAATATGAAGCTAAAAGACATTACAAACAAAGTCATGACTATGTTTTTTCAGATTTAACACAGTTACATTGGCGTAGTCTACGACATGGGTTGTTGGAATTGCTTTTTAAAGATGTTGATAAATAATGACTACTGATCAATGATCGAAGAAGCTCAGGACAAGAGGCCTATTACGAAATGTATACCTCTAAAGTTACATGGGGATGAGAAATCGATTTCTCAACTTAGATTAAATTAATATACAACGCTTTGAACTACTGATACAGCATTTCCATAGGTTTGCTCAAGGAAGGGGTCCAAATATTGGAATGTGATCAGAGGTTTAATATTTAATGAATAAACATGCGTTGACAAAGTGCAAGTGTAAGGGCTATATGGCAGGCTGTCAACTTGAAGAATTTATTATGCTTGTCAAGTTATGTTTCGAGAATTTGCTCCACTTGTTAATTAGCTAGTGTCCAAAGTAGTTAATCGACTCAAAACAGATATCATTGTTTCTGTAAAGTTTGATTCGGGCAAATATCCATACATGTGTTCTGAATTTAGCTGATACATCTGCTTTTTGTGTATCAGTACAAGTTTGTTGCAAAGTACTCCTTTCCATCCATACCTCAAGAGTACTTCCTCGACGTAAGCATCTAGATATTGATGATGACTTTAGACGCAAATTCATGGAATTCAACTTGAAGTGTGCACTCCATCTGCTGTTAGCTCCCTCATTCAAATTCATGGAATTCAACTTCAATTTCGTGTTCTTATCAGTGCTCTCTATGCAATGAAGAATGGCCTCAGTTGGTTTGCCGTGTTCTATTTACCAAACCAGATTGTGTTCTCTCTCTTTTTTCCAGCTTAGATTTTCTAACTGTGGGATGAGTGTGTATAGATGAGTTCCTTACTCTTTGCTCTTTTTCTCTGTGCTCTTTGTACCAAAAAGAAAAAAAATATTAATAAAACTACCTTTTTTTCTTCCACAATGTGTGTTTGATTACAAGTCTTGAAAATGAAATTGTTTAATGAACTTGTCTTCTATCTTGGATTGAGGATGATTGTATCTCTCACCCTGGGCTGGGATGCACTTAAATAGAAGAATCTCATATGAATATTTTATAATATAATGCGTTTATAGTTTTATATAGAAAACTATTGATAAAATTATAATATACCAATTTTATTAAACTCGATGTCAGTCGGTAAAAATCGAAACCAGTCGGCTCTCCGATCCGTTCAGCTCAGTTTATTTGATTTGGTTAAAAATTAATTGATCACCGATCCAACCGGTAAAACCGGTTAATTGACCCCGAACTATTTTTTTTGTTACCAAAAAAGTTTTAATAATAAAATTAACAACTTTTAGTAATATTGTAATTAAATTTTATTATGTTTTAGTTCATAAAAAATGAGATTTTTAAAATTTTAGTTAATTACTAATAATATATATTTTTATATATTAATGACGTTACTGGGTCAATACCGGTTCGACCACTAGTTGGATCCACCCGGTACCTTTACCAGTCATCTTTTTCGGTTCAATGATCGATCTGGGTTTGAGAACCTTGTAATATACTACCTCCATTCCATATTATTTCATTATTGACTTTTTAAAATCAATTTAGGAGATTTTTAAATTATTGACATAGATTCTTTTAACAAATAAATGATGAATATTATAAACTATCTAAAAGATATTGTTTTATAATTTTTAATGAATCATCTCAATTTTAAGTTTAAAAATATAATTTAACTTTTAAAAGTCATTAATAATCATTTAATTTTGAATCGAAGGGAATATTAAAATTTAGAACATGCTAGACAGCTACTAAACACTACATATAAAACCCTGTAAACTATATTCTTCAAATTAGATCTCCATAACAAGCCTGCATAGCAAATTCTTCAGTATATAAAGTGCAATGGAATAGACAAAAAAGAACTAATGAAGGGGCAATATTTTCCACCAGAACATAGCACTACATACAAACATTTTGTGTAAGACATTCCCTTGTTATATACATTTCAACTTCCTCCCAATACTCAACAGATCTCATTTTCTTTACCCTGAAGAGTCAATTAAACTATGAAAACTAACAACTAAAATTTGAGTTTAAATTTGATACACTGACAACATATACACGAGCGATATTAAGATTATGACACGTCATTAAAATAAGGGTAGTTTTGTTCAACCAAAGTACTTCATTAATACTGGTAAAGGATCCTGCACGTAAGTTTCCGATCACACTCCATAATGGTATACCTGGAAAAATCAAATGAAAACAATGAATTAGCCATTAAAACTCTGAGATTGGGTTTAGAGTTGGCATGCTTTATATCTATTTTACAAATTCCATTAATTCATCTTCAAATCATACAAATGTGTTAATAACTTTGTAATAGAACTCAAGATAACTTAGAATGGTGCCACTGATATGACGATTATATCTCATACCTTAATTACTCTATCAGCTTGTCCAACAAAGAGAGTTCCTTGCCAGTATAACAAAGCCGTTATCACGGAATTACAAGCTATAGAGCCAATTGGAATGACATCTACTGAAGAATTATCTCCCACTAGTTCCTACAGATCAATAGCCAAGTTACTAAGTTAGTAAGCCTTTTGTGATTAAACTGAATTTAAACACTAATTTAGGAATACTCCAGGTGAAAAGATTGAATAAAGGTATGGAGAAGATAGTATCCAAATAAAAAAGGCCTTTCCAAGCAAATAAAGGACCTCCAAATGCCTAGGATAGCATGAACTCTTCACAAGAATGACATCAGCAAACTAATCAACTTGTAAAGCTGTGGGATAATAATATTCTTTGATACAGTCTATACAACTTTCAAAATAATCTGCACATGAACCTGTACAGTAACAGTCTTCCTCCAACCGCCTGTAAAAATCAATTTTCCTTCCATGCTAACAGAAAAAATTGCACCATCTTGAGCTGCTGTAGATTTCAAAAGTATGTTGTCACTCCAGATCTGAAGGAAGCAAAGAAGAAAGAATATGATTTATTAGCAAGCAAACTAGTACACATATAAGGTATTTATTTTCTTTTTCTCTCCCCATTTTTAATTTTAATGCACCGGTACATACACCAGTCCCTACGCGTATCTTTTAGTCAACATATTGAAGGGACCTTGAATCAGACATAAACTTCAAGAATGGTATTTTATATATCCATTTAAAACTTGAGAACCATGTCATCTGAGTATGCTGCAATGAAATTAGAAATATAACAAAAGAAAAAAAAATCCAAATTGCTGATTTTGATCTCAAATCTGACTTCAGTAATTTGTGAGTATCATGATTTGACATACGAAATAGTCTCTGTAGCTCATGCAGATTCTAAGTGCCAACAATTAGCATATAGTGCTGAGCTAAAGGAAGTGCAACTTACTTTTAAGTGCCCGTTCTCATGAGCCGTTATGAGTACATTCTGATCAGCAGCAAGAGATAATACAGAGGTCACAGTTCCAGGTGAATTTTCCCCCAAAACTGTCAAAGGACTGTGATCACTAAGACACCATAACCGAACAGTTCCATCCCAGCTTCCACTATAAAGAACCCCGTTACAAACTGCTAGTGTAGACACAACTGATTTATGACCAGTCAAAGTACATGACAGGGTATAGTTCTGAAGAAAAGAAGAAAACAAAAAAAAAACATCATATGTTTTCCTCTATACTAATTAAACTGGTCAGCTATAAGAATGGATCACAAGAAAAGGAGCCTTACTTGCATTGACCAGGCTTTTATTGACCTGTCTCCGTTGCCAGTATAAAAATATCCAGTTCCAGATATGGCAAGAGCGTGAATCCCACTATAGCGCCAATCCTTTTCCTCGTACAATTTCTTGATTGGTTCTTCACCAAATGGAATACTGATGCCCCAGATGCAAATGCCACCTCCACTATCACCACTTATGCACAACGGTTGCTCTTCATCCACAAAAACAACAGCCATGACTCTATGCTCATGACATTTAAATGAATGCATGTGAATAAAATCCTGCAAAGGGTGAAAGCAACAGAAAAGTTTACTACGTTATGATAAATAAAATTATCAATCAGAAATATGAAAATGAGTCCCCACATATTTATGATGTAATAATGGTTTATTTAGATCCATAATACATCTAAAAATTTCAGTTTCAGAAATTAAATGCAAGCTTAGCAGATCTAGTGCTTTAATTTAAAAAATAAAAAGAATTAGACAATTACAAGTAATTGATTCAAATGTCCTGGAATTATAAATTTGAACAGAAGCACATATGCTAGACAAGTTGACTCTTGGAAAAAACAATTAGTTGTTCTACAAGTATTTAGATCCTACAGTATCTGTGTATGAGTAAGGTGTTTTTGGAAATTTCCATAATTAAAAATAAGTGTATACCAGCAATTTTAGAGTCTGTAAGTCATCACAGAAGTTCCTCCATTGCCCCTCTTCCCAGCCTCTCTTCTTTATTTTAGGATAACTTAACCATGTCATAGTTGAAAGGAAGTTAGTTTTGGTTAACTAAATTCAAAGAAAGCTCCCTTGAAGATCGAATAAGTGAAAGATTTCAATATTTTATAGCTCTACCTTTAGGCTATGTCATAGCAAACCTTCGACTCTTGAAACTTTATCCATATTTATGCTAATTTCACACAAGGATTCACAATTAAGCATACAATTTCATATTATCCCTCAATTCCCAAAAATAAGATCATTTTTGACTTTTGAAGTTAACTGGAGATATTTTTAAATTTAAAATTGATATGAATTTATTAAATGTTAGTCAATACAATTATGAATATTGTAAACAATCTAAAAAGTACTACTCATTACAATATTTGTTATTTTAATAAATCACATCGATTTTGAATTTGAAAATGACTCGAATTGACTTCAAAAAGTCAGTATTATGTGAAATTTCATTCTAAAGTGTGTACCTGCACAAACAATACAAGTGAAGGACTCTTGGTTTTATATGATGAGAAGCTAATCACACCAATAGTCATGTATTTGTTTTAGGTGTGTACCTCAAGGGACCATACTTGAACTGTTTTATCGAATGACGAGCTGAACAAAAAACCTCCTACAACAGACAAAACAGAGACGTATTCAAACTTATAAGTTCGCAAATGGAGATGAAACTAGCAAAAAATTATGCTGAAGTAAACAAGCATCATAGCAATATTTTTCTCGCCTTAGAATGACGAGTTAAGGGACCTTCAGAAGATTAGAGAAGGAGGATAAGTAGTGGCATACGAGAAGCAGCACAATAACTGAATTGCATGTGGCATTTAAAGACGGAGATAGTTATGCTTTTACAAAGAGAATATTGGTGAAATATACTGCATTTGCGATCCTGATCCCTGAACTCCCTAAACAAAACCTAATAAAGAAAAAAACAGATAGAAAAATCACAGCCTTCATTCTACAATCATCAAAGGAGGAACTCTATTTGATTATTCATTTGTTTAAACATATGATGTAAGCAGTGGATGACAACAGTCTGCACCTTCCCTTTTTCTTGGTAACAATCAAAAAGAAACACACCACAACAAAAAAGAAGAAGTTTAGATTAGAACACAAGTCCCCCACATTGTCAGCAGGATAAATGATATTTTTAACGAATGCACTCTTGGTTAAAAAATACGTTAGTCTCTACTACTTTTATCCTCGTCTAAATACCAAAAATAATCGTCCAATAGCACCCCAACACGTGTTCACCCCTTGGGAGTTAAATAAGCCATTCCTACCCCCACGTGGGGGGTATTCTAGACAATCTGCCTCCCAGGGGCAATTCACGCATCTCCACCCGTACATGGGGGGCACCTTGGACATCTTCCATTCAGGGGGAAACTTAGTCATTCCACCATCTAATGTAACCTAAAAATACAGGCTCCACATCCTTGGCGGAGTTAAGTTCTCCCATTTACCACTTTTGTAATTCTCCCTAAGCCTTGAGAGCTTAAGCTATCCGGCCTACTCCTTTTGTCCACAACCACCCACCAGATGCTCCATTCAGTCGATCAACCTCCATAGCCTCTTTAACCCATTCATCAACCTTACACCACCATAGGTCCATAGAAGGCATCTGACGTCATACTAACACATATTCACCTCAAACACCAACCAATCCCACCTCAAACAGCCACCCAAAATCACTCCCATACCATAATCGCCTGAACTCACCTTACACCACAAGAACAACCTTAGTCTTGAGACATCCCATATATTACCAGCAACACCACTATCCAGCACCGTAACTATGCATCATTAATCCGCCCCAACACCCAATCAATTCTTAAACCACCATCACCGTAGTCCATTAACACCGCCATCAACAACCAGCTGTCAATCATTTCAGGCAAACCTTAAATTGACTTGCATGCCACAATCATCTGAGCTAACTTCTATAATAGTCATAAGTTTAGACATATGATATAAGCAGTGGATGAAAGTCAAAACCTTCACTGGTATTTGGTTTTGACAACTTTCCAATACCAAAGAAACACAAAACAATAAAGAGAAGCATTTTAGACTTCTGAACAGAAAGACCACTGCATATTCACTAGAATAATTAAACTGCCATTCTGAACTTTGAGTAGGCATGCACATTATCAAAAAAGGATAAAAGGAAAAATTTAGGAACTTTAACTTGTGGAATTACTAGGAGCAAGGAAGAATAATCTGGAATTGAATACCCAAAATAGCTGAACAGCTACCCTCCGTTCTAGAATCAAATTTGACTTTTTGAAGTCAAATTTGAGACATTTCCAAACTCAAAATGATGCAACTTGTTGAAAAATATAAATCTTGTAATTAGCGGTATGTTTTAGATAGTTTAAAATATTCGTTATTTTATGGACTAAAATTGAGTAAACCATATTAATTTTGAATTTGAAACTTTGTCAAATTGACTTCAAAGAGGCAATCTGATCTTATATTATAGAATATAGGGAGAATTAGATTATTGAATCAAAACATACACAAAAATAGTACCAAACTTGAAGTAACACATCAAAACATACCTCCAACAGCTAATCCTGAGATGCAATCAAGATGACCCTTCAAATCAATGCATTTGACATGCCCCACTGAAAGGCATTCTATGAGATCTCGGTCGATCCTTAATTTTTCAACATGATCAACATCTGTTCTACCATTTTCATCTTTCTCCTGCAAAACTCCCATCTTTGGGCTTTTTGACCCTTCATTAGTTTCCATTAGTAGTTGACATAGTTCTCCTTGAACCAAGCAGTGACTCGTTTCCTTCTTTGTAACTGTATGCCCCAAACTAACAATCATATCAAACTTTGGTACAATAATCATTCCCCTAATGCATTTCCAGATGTCGGTTACAACTGGTCGATTTCCTGGATCAAAATCTAAACATCTGAACAGACTCTCCTTCACTGAATTAAATTCCACACCCAATCCAGTTTCTAACAAATTCTTAACTTTCTCCAACCAACCCATGTACAGGACCTCACAATTAAATTCCTCTTCATCACTTAACAAAGGGACGAGGCAACAAAAATAATCATGCATCTCTACCATAAATGGTTTTCCAACAAGAAACCAAATCAGAACACAAGCCAATGACCACACATCTGAGCCATATCCAACTGCATATCTTGGGCTGCCTGAGCCTAAATCAATACCCTCTTTCTGCAATAACTCAAAGAATAGCTCTGGGCTGACAAATACAAAGCTCTCCAACAAATAATTTTTCAAGCTTGCTTCCAATTCTTTGCAATCAGTTTTCAGTTTACGTGATACAGCTTTTGTAAACATCTTATGGACTCTCATACCCATCACCAGGACCTCGTTAATTTCGATATAAGCATGAGCAAAATCATCAAAAGTAAAACAAGCTACGCCAAGAGAACCAGAAATCAATCCTTCTGAATGCAAACCCATAATTGCTTCACACATTTCCATTCCAATCATCAGAAAACCTAAAATACCACCACTATTACTAGAATCCATTTTCTCTTCATCTCTTCCTACACACCCATTTTCCAAATAATCCAAATTCTCCGAAAGCCTACAACTATAACTCTCGCAAACAATATATAAACCGTGATCATCCTCGTTATACCACAACCCATAAACCTTACAAATTCGAGACTGCTTCAAACCTGCCCTTAGAATCAAACCCAAATCATCTCTTTCACCATCCCTCATCCCATACAAAACTCTCATAATTTTCGCAACATAACTATATACAAACTTAGAATCATCATTATTCAAAAACAAACCAATCTTAGCAAGGCTCAACTTTTGATTCTCTTTCCACAAACACCTTATGGGCGATTCAAATAAACCCTCAAAATTCACCATCTTTCCATACAAAACAGAAGAACCTTCACTTGGTTCAACCAAAACGCAGTTTTTCGGCAGAATCCAGTCTTTCCAAGTAGAATAAAACTCGGGACTCCACAAATTGGGTATAAACACTTGCTGTTCAATTTCTGAAGCCAATTGCTTATTGGGTTTTCTGGGTTCTGTAGAATTGACAGAATTGGGGTCAGGGTTTTGCTGGAGGAGATAAGATAGGCGTAATAGGTCTATGTTTTTGGGTAGTGCTGAAAAGCCTTGTGGGTATGGAAATTTGACGAGTTGAGTGCAAGCTGGGCAGCGAATGGTTTGGGGGAAGGGATTGGGGAGCTGGGTGAGGCAGGTTTCGCAGGCTGAGTGGCCACAGGCGAGTACGCGAGGTGTCATAGACGCGCCGTCGTAAGGTTGCAGACATACTGGACACTCCGGCAACTCTGGCCACTCTGGTGACTCCATGGCCTGCGATTGCTTAGTTTGACTTTGTGTTTGCTGATTTGTCTTTGCTGACCGAAAGAGTACTGGCGGGTTATAACGGTTGTGAAATTTGAGGGAGATAAAAACATATTATGGAAAATTTATATTTTTAAATAGGCTTAAATATGAATTAGTACCCTAAACTATAGGTCATATTCCATTTCGGTGATCCACCTTTCAATTTTGTCAATTAGATGATTAAACTATCAATTTTTTTCAATTGTACCAAATTAAACATGTTATGTCAGAAATTGCTGACGTGACTAATTATGCGGGGCCTTAAGAAGCTTATGTGGCCAAAAAAATTATTTTTTAATCATTAAATAAATAAATCTGTTTAAATAAAGGGCAAAATGGTCAAAATCTAATTTAAACATTAACTTAAAATTCATTCCAACAGAAAATTCACATCTGCAAACCGGAAGAAGACAGAAAATTCACATCGCAGGAGAAGAAGTCGCCAAAGAAGAAGACCCGTCCTCCACACCCAAAAACGAAACGTTGAGGAAGTAAACCAAGATTCGGAGCAAATCCTCTTCTCCTACATCCTCCATACCATCAAAATCAGCAACTAACGATTTCTTTTGCACCCCATCACCAACAAAAACGACAAGGGCTCAATGAGTGAACACAAATATCAACGGCATGTAAGATGTCATCCATAAAAATTAGAGTATCCCTCAAATATCAAAAACACTGGCGGATCTTCCAATGATCACAAGACAAAAAGTCGCAACTTGGTTTCAAACGATATTAAATATTGTAATACATGACCACTACTAATCACAAGGATTCACTTCATTATCAGTCACCTCAATCTCATTCACAACATGCATTAGACCTCAAGAGATGAAAGATGATCAGATCTCATCTATAAAACACAGTTGACCATCAGATTCGAATCAATTAGAAAATAATGGACAAGAAAACTGAGTTGGAACAGATACCAGGGAACTCCGTTTTCGGATTCAATAGATCCGCCTAAACCAAAATTAGGATCTAACTTATAGCTGGTACGGGAGATCTGGACCTTGACGGCAATCTGCAAAAGTTCCAGAAATAACTCAGTTTAATATCCACATGTTCCTCTTAACAACTGTGATCGAAGAGGGCAAAATGGTTCAAACACTTAAAACTATAGATATTCTCTTTAAATACTTGTCTCCCACCGGCCACCACCACGGCCACCACCCTTCTTCTTCCGCGTCGGTTTATCAGTCGAATGAGTGAACAGAGTGAATACAGGGGCATTTGGGGAAAGAAGTAAGGAAAGGTACACTTTTGCCCTTTTAAAAATATTAAAATAATAAAATGGGTTAAGTAATTATTTTTTTAATACACATCAGCTTCTAAAGGTCCTACACAATTAGCCACGCCAGCAATTTCTGACGTGGCATGTTCAATTTGTTACAATTAGAAAAAATTGATAGTTTAATCATCTAATTGACAAAATTGAAAGGTAGATCACCGAAGTGGAATATGACCTATAGTTTAGGGTACTAATTCATATTTAAGCCTTTTAAATATGTTACTTTTATGTGGTACTTTTTTTACATGCATAATTTGTAAGACTCACATTTATGCCAAAGATATCTATGTAAAAAATATTATAATTTTATATAAAAGTATTATTTTATTAATTACGATGTTATAAAAATATTGCAGACACTCAAAATTTTGCATTCCTGTTATTAACCGTGTAGGATGGCAGAATCATCTTTAACCTTCAGAAACAACCTTGGAATTCAAAATCATCAAACCAAAATCCCAGCGACAGCACCTGAAAATCATCAAACCAGAATCTCGGCGACAACATAGGGAAATCATCAAATCAACCCCCGAAGACAACCTCGGGATATCAATCGACCTTCATAAATAACCATTAAGCATCAAATAAATCCCCTGAGATAACCCTGAGGAAAAACAGAATCAGTTGTGATCAAACCTCGAAAATAACCCCGAGAGACAGGCAAAAAGCCTCGTCAACCCTAGAGACAACACCTGGAAGGGCAAATTAGTTATTTTGACAAGTTAATTTCAACAAACATAAAACAGCTGCAAACAGGGTTGCAAAAATCCATTGCAGCACTTTCGAGCACAAACTACGCAAAACAGCTCAACGGACTTCCTGCGAAGA
Organism: Panax ginseng; assembly: GCA_020205605.1. NCBI lineage: Eukaryota > Viridiplantae > Streptophyta > Magnoliopsida > Apiales > Araliaceae > Panax > Panax ginseng. The sequence goes on from CM035132.1 coordinate 41,977,213, forward strand.
CCCGGATATGCCAATTTGATCATGGACTAATCTTCTCGGATTCGAAAAAGGGCAAGCCCTATGTCATTGTGTAGCTCTCAGAGAGAGCTTTCCGGAATAGTATGTCACATTTTCATTGGATTCCCGAATTGCAAGTTACACGCGTTTCAACGGACTGCACGTCGATCGAAGTGGCACGTACTTCGAGGTGACGTGACCCACTGGGTCCTTCCGCAGGTGTACCTACGATACCTGCGGATGGTGTGGCTTTATATACAAGCTCTCCATCAACTTGTAGGAGAAGAAGAAGAAAAAAAAAAGAGAAAGAAAAAGAGAAAGTGAAACGTCAGAAATCGCTCAAATCTTGCTTTCAAACCTGTAAACCTCACTTGTAAACTTTCATATACATATCTATTGCAACATATCAAGTTTTCACCGATGGAAATCGAGTTTAAGGGCGTTTAAAGTCGTTCGATCGTTATTCTCGTGCAAGGCCGTAAGGTTTCTTCAAATTTTTATTTTTATTGCTTATATACCTATATATAAGTAATATATATGTATATTAGTTAGTTTTACGGTTTAAATATTGATCTTTTTCTTTTCCTTGCGTTATTATATATATATATATATATATATATATATATATATATGTGTGTGTGTGTGTGTGTGTGTGTGACGCCCCCAAAATAGGTATACATCACCTATTCTAAGTCATATATATACATGGCATGTAATACAAATACAACTTAATAATACAGTTGTGGTGTAAAATACAACAAAACATTAATTGAGAGTTTTAATAAGAATATTGTCATCTAGACAATATCCACACTCAAAGGAGTCCTCATTACATTTATTGTCACACTATTTAACAGAATAGTGAGGACTACTAATACTATCATACGGATCGTCACTCCGTTCCCCTGGCCACGTTCTCATTTTAGGAGAACAAAGTTGAAAGAAAAGGGTGAGCTCAACTAGCCCAAGAAGAAATATTATGACTAAGATAATGTAGAATAAATTATCATTAGTCTTCAACAATGTTAAAGCGATAAAATATAACAAATATCAAGTTTAAGCTGCGCAGTTGAACAAGCAATCCATTAAAAGAGTCAAGTAGAGAATAAAATCTACTATCTTTTATGATTTAAAAAGGTTTTTCATCACTTTTATCGCTGAGACTCAACTTAATAAATAATCCACATCATCCCTGCACTACGGCCAAGGATATTCATTAGTATCACAACCACAAATTATCTGTGCACTACGGGCCAAAGATATTCATGTATTCATCAATGGTCATGATCATGCCAACAACTGTCCATCAATGCACTACGGGCCAATGAGGACTTTTATCACATCATTTGTAACATTACGGTCATGATTATACCGAATAATCCCTGATCATAATCATACCAAGTCCATCTATGCACAACAGGCCACAGATGACTTTCAACATAATATAAGCATGAGGATGATGATAATGACAATGATATAAGAATCCAATAAAACAAGTTCAAGAATTAATTTATCCAGAATTCAATAACGTCCAAATTGTCAACATGATACTACTTTATAGAGTAAAATTCAAGAATGCTCAGAAGAATATTTTCATGAAAAGATACTGGATGAAGCGCAAATATCAAGGATATTCCACTAATTTCATGGAGTATAGAAGTCAAAACTTTAACCAACTGAGTATAATAGAATATATGAAACTGCAAATGGATTTTCACCCGCCATGTGGTAATCCACGTATATAGATCATTTCCACAATTTAATAAGGAATGAATACAAATGATCATTCACCATGCATGTGGTAATCCACATAGACAAGTTATTCAACAGAATAATAAAGAATGGAATAACTGAAGGATTCACCATGTGCATGCGATAGATACAAGACGATGTGTTATTCCCAATGTAATAATAAAGAATGGAACCGGTCATGCGTAAATGCACATACTGAGGATATTAAGCGAATAATAAAGAAGCGGAACCAGTCGTGCAAAATTCGCTTGACCGGCGGGATATTCCATGAGTAATAATAAAGAATGGAATAACAATGAAATCACCATGCATGCGATGTAATCGCATGCATAAAAGTTATTCCAACAGAATAATAATTAATGGAACCAGGTCAGGCGTAATACGCACCGACAGGATATTCCAACTGAATAATAAAGAATATAATAAAAGAAGAATTTCACCATGTATGCGGTGATTGTATATCAAAAGTTATTCCAACATAATAATAAAGAATGGAATAATGAAGAATTTCACCAAGTATAGGGTGGCAGCGTATACATGTTATTCAATAGAATAATAAAGAATGGAATAATGTAAGTTCTCTTCATGAATACGAAAGAAATAATATCCCTTACCTTAGAAGAACCGGATATTAGAAAAGTGAGAAGTAGTGAGAATACTTTTCTTCTTTCTCTATAGTTTCTCTCTACAGAGTTTCAAATTGAATTCATAAGAAATAATGAAGGAATGAGCTTTATTTATAAGAGAATGGATGAATAAGTAATTAATTCATGAACGGTCAGATTGATTTACTTTTAAACTGGACGATCCATATTGATTTACTATGCGCAAGATTAATAAAATATTCTAATAAAACAAAATCTTTTAAATAAAATATAATATATTCTATTTATAGTCTAATAAAATAAATAACTTTATAAAAGTATTTTGTTTTATATAAAAAAATTTTACTATGCAAAAACACTATGCGAGCACTATACAAATACTATGCATAATAAAATATAATATATTCTAATTATTGTCTAATAAAATAAATAACTTTATAAAAGTATTATGTTTTATATAAAAAGATTTTACTATGCAAAAAACTACTACGGAGCCTTTATGCAAATACTATACATAATAAAATATAATATATTCTAATTATTGTCTAATAAAACAAATAACTTTATAAAAGTATTCTATTTTATATAAAAAGATTTTACTATGCAAACACTATGCAGTCTTATGCAAACACTATACATAATAAAATATATTATATTCTAATTATTGTCTAATAAAACAAATAACTTTATAAAAGTATTACTTTATATAAAAAATTTACTATGCAAAACACTATGCATAATGAAATATATTATATTCTAATTATTGTCTAATAAAATAAATAACTTTATAAAAGTATTACATTTTATATAAAAAGCTTTTTACATTTTATTACAATAATAATACTAATAAAACAAAATTTATATATATATATATATATATATATATATATATAAACTTCAAGTGACTTCATAAAAAGACACCTCAATATATTTAACAACATTTATCATCATTATTATAATTCACAATATTAATCGACCAGTCGTTCCCGGAAAGAGGGCTTTCAATAAGAATTTCTCCCTATTGGCGGCGTAATTAGGTGACCAAACCTCTCCTCGCGAACTTCCGGGCATCGTTAATATTGCAAATAATAATATTAATAACTTTGTTAACTCAATTATTGATTTAATAATATATAAAATATCAACAATAATTGAATCAAATAACGTGAGATCTTATAAAGAATTATTGTAGTAATAATTGAACAAAACCGAGTGACTTCTCACGTAAGCATCAATAATCAATCTGGTGTGCTACTCTGCAACTACGGCAGACATTCTTCGTACTTTTACTATCGAGTAGTTCAACAGTTTTAACGGTAAAACTTCCGCCGTTATTTTCATAAATATATTTTTGTCATTTTCTCAATCCGACAATAATTCCGTTGTGGGGTCCACCAATGATTGTACCATCGTACGGATATTCCCCGACAAAAAGAATATTCCCCGACCAATCGAATATTATATAACAACTTGCATACTTTGTAAAATTTATAAATACTACCCACAACTGTAACATTATCTCAAATCTACACCATAATATTCAAAAAAATATTTCGAGAAAATTAAATCTTTATTCGTAAAATTTGGGGTTTTACACACATAACCCATTTTAAGTCGCCAAAAACAACACTACTGATGCGAATTTTCTATTACAACAATTGAACTGTCGTGTAAAATACAACAAAACATAAGTTGTGAGTTTCAATATAAATATTGTAACGTATATAATACGACAATATTCATACTCAAATTATTACAATGCCATATAAAATACAACAACAAATATTTCAAGTCCTCAAAGGAATATAAGAAGAGTTCTGACCTCCTCATTCTAATGGAATGCATTTTTGACGCTTTCAAAGTCGAGTTCGCATCACCCTATTTGGTTCATCAGAATTGAATATTAAATGACGAATAAAATATGACACCTACATTTTAAGTCCTCAGTACAATTAGTATGCCACACCGTTTCATAACTTAATTAGGATTGCGACTAATTCAAAACACCACTTTATACCCATGTTCTCTCTGCTAGTCTCAGCTATACTTTATTACCTGAAAGAAATTGTGAAGCAAAAGTGTGAGCAAAAATAGCCCAGTAAAGAATGTCATGACTTAAGCTAATTAAATTATCAATAGCCTTTATCAGTAATAAATCAGATATTTCAAACATATGGTAGATGATAAAAGTTTTCAACCATAATTGCAGCGGAATCAACAATCCATTAGAAGAGTCAAGTAGAACATAATGTCTACCATCTTCTCCAAATTAAAAGTCCATCATCAATATTTTATTCATGTAACACCAATCAACAGTTCTTCGTTGTACCCAAGACAAAGAGAACTTTCACCACCTGTCTTTACCTGAAACACAAAAGATCATGGTTATACCAATTCACAGTTCATATTTTTAATTATGCCATTAAACTCATCTTTGCACTCCAGGTCAAAGACATACAACTATGAAGTCAATAATCAACAGTCCATCTTTGCACTACGGGCCAAAGACATACAACCGTAAAACCAATAATCAATAATCCATCTTTGCCGTCCATTTTTGCACTACGGCCAAAGATATACAACTGTAAAACCAATAATCAACAGTCCATCTTTGCAGTACGGGCCAAAGATATACAACTGTAAAACCAACCGTCCATCTTTGCACTACGGGCCAAAGATATACAATTATAAAACCAATAATTAATAGTCCATCTTTGCACTACGGGCCAAATATATACAACTGTAAAACTAATAATCAACAGTCCATCTTTGCACTATGGGCCAAATATGACTTTCACCATAATATAAGCATGAAGATGATGACAATGATATATATAATGAATGGACAGAAATAATCAGGATAATAAGATAAAATAAATCTTAATGATTTTTAACTTAATTATCCAGAGTCCAATTTGCCAACATGATATCTAGAAAATCGATTAGAATTCCTGATAGTATATAAATTTCAATTAATGTTAAGTTCTTGACTCAAAAACAATAACTTAAGACTGAATAGAAAAATTCAGGTCAATATATTAGATGAAGCACAAACTATTAAGGGTATTCTAATCATTTCAAGACTTTTCACCATTTAATGATAAGCTGAAGAAACGAATAATAATATCTTACCATAATATGGAGTATGAAAGAAAATGATATCTATTTACCATAAAAATGATACCCCTTACCTTAGCATGTGACTTGATTCTGTTTTTTGTGAAATTGATCAACTTAGACAATGCTTGCATTTCTTATCTACACTTGGAGTAACCTTACACTCAACAGAAATACTCACAAATATTGTAGTAAAAGAATTTTATATTTTTAGTGTAGTGATGAAGAGTCTTTAGTTGCTCAACCAAGCAACCTATTTATACTAAAAATTGTAGAAACAACTAGCATGCACGCTTTGACAAAATAACCAAATGTGGTATATAATAATGTTGGTAGTGGAATTTGTGGTCCCACAGAGAAAATTAAACAAACTCGTAAACATTTTAACAAAATTTGTTCAATAATAGAGTTGTGGTCCATACTACTTTAGGAAAAGTAGAGTGTCGGCAAGTCCTACCAAACTTACTTTTGAAAAAAAATAAATAATTGAACAAACGTTTGCATATCATACTTATCTTTAATCAACACCCTTTTCAATCTTGAACCATTATTCACAATTATTAACATAGACTTACAATATTGCCAACTGGTTTAATTATATCATATCAAATAATATGAGTTACTGTACAATAATTATTGTGGCAATTATTGAATAAAATACTGAGTGACTTCTTACGTAATTAAGAATCAATAATATGAATCACTGTGCAATAACTACTGTGACAATTATTGAATAAAATACATAGTGACTTCTTACGTAAGAATCAATAATATGAATCATTGTACAATACCATGTGCTACTAAGGAATATCGTGTACTACCGTGGCATCATGCGCATTACTATATTTTTATTAATGGTAAAAGTTTTGCCGTCAAATTTTAAAAAGGTTATTTCTGTCGCTTTTCATATCCGACAATTATTCTGTTAAAGGGCCCACCAATAATTTGTTAATTTAGCACCATCGTACGAATATTCCTCGACAAAAAGAATATTTTCTGACCAAATGAATATTTTATGACAACTTGCTTACTTTACAAAATTTACACATAACACCCATAACTATATCATTATATCAAATCAATACCTTACTAATTCTATTAAAAGTCGGGATCAACACCAAAACATATTTACCTCAAATAACATATAAACCAACTAATAATTCAACATTCATTCAAGTTGTCTTTATTTATCGCATTATATTCCTAAACTTATAAATGAATAACAAAACTAAAGAAACCCATATATGACAATTTGTTTTTAAAACATTAGTCCACTGTTATGGTATTATCACCATTAACCAAAATTTAACTATCAATTTAATTAATTTTAACAGAAACTAGACTTCAAATAATCAAATTTAACATAAAAAATCACCCAAATCGGATTTAAAATAATTAAGTTATACATTTTTTAAACTTAAAGTTTGTTGCTAAAAAATCTGCTTGAAAAATTCTGAAACAGCCACCTCACGAAATTCATAACAAATCATACGTTAATCTTTAACGGTTTAAAATTTATGGACATATACTCAACTTATATATGTATAACATATCCAGAAATTAAAACGATTCAAAGGTCGGATTAAAAATTATAACTCACGCAATAGAGCTTAAGAAAATTGATTTTTCGGACTATGAGTCCTTCGGACTAGTTTCATTCAAACAGTCATCACGAATAATCCACAAGAAATTTTTGAGTGATTCTAATTTTCGCGTTTAGCCTACTTCCAGGGCTTTCTTTTGATATATGGCTCATCTTCTAACTCATTATATACAAAGAGTTGTGGATTTTACAAAAACATGGTAACAAACTAACTTTTCTAAAAAATTTAGATTTCATTTTTTATTTAATTTCTTTGATTTCACTCATTTGATTCATGTTTATGCAAGTTTAAATCATTAAATACATACATAAATATGTACTCATAAAATCCATAAATTTAAGAATAAATCAAAGATTTTAAAAATATATTTTCTTTTAATTTCCTCTACATTTCTCATTCTTCTACATCTTCTTTTTCCTTCTTTTCCTCTTTCTCTTCATATTCTCTCTCTAATTTTCAGCAAAGTCTCTCTGTCTCTCTCTCTTCCTTCTTCTCATTTAAATTCTTCCACCGAAAGGGAATGGGAGGAGTGGAAGATGTCTCTTCCTTTATTTCATTTTTTCTTTCTCTTTCTTTTCCCTTTTCTCTCTCCCTCTTTTCTCCTTCTTTTTTTTTCTTTTCTTCCTTTCCATTTTCTTTGTCTTCCACATGTCTCCCCCCACCATTTTCCACTTACTCTCTTTCTTCTCTATTATCAACCCGTCCCTTCTCATTAGACGCCACTTGGCTACCTTCTAGAAGAATTTTAATTCACTTTCCTCTTTATTTGCTCATTTATCCGATTAATTGTTCATTTGACCATTTATCAATTTAACATTTTACAATTTTAGAATAATAATCATAAATCAAATTAGACTTTTATTTCATAAAAGTCAGGATCTTACAATTTATATATATATATATATATATATATGTTAGTTCCTAGAGGCACAATAGTTATCTAGAAGGGGGGTTGAATAAATATTTTAAAATTTTCTTTTTTAAAATATTTTGTCAGATTTGTTAATAAATTAATCACAACGGAATATATGATTTGTGTGTTCCCCTTTAAGATAAACCAAGTTAATAGGTGATAAGCAGTTATGACAGACATAACAGTTATAGCAAGAATAAGTAGCTGAGCAAGGTTTCTTTCTAGATCGTAGAGTTTAGCGTTGAGTGTTCTTCAGCTTTTTGTTGTGTACTTGCTTGTTTGTTGCATCTGTGTCTAGTTTGTATATAAAAGAGCCTTTGAAATATGCCCGTTTGAAGGCTTCCATTGAAGCATTAAATGCATCAGAAATTTCTGAGCACCAATGGTGACTTCCTGGAAATTTGTTGTTCAACCGTCTGACTCACTGACACGGCAAACTGTTATCTCACCTAACACCTAAAAAGCATTTTTTGCAGGCATGCAATCCTTTTCCTTAGCTTCTTCAATACGCTTCTTCGATACATACTAAGGATGAGCATTGGGATTCCCAAAAGTCTCAACGTCTATAATCCATTCTTTATTTTTAGTATTTTATCCTTCAGCTAATGGGCAAGGCTCGATGTTTCTGATGTTGAGAGGAGGTACACTACGATTTTTACTTGCTTATTTTTGTAGACTCTACGCTTCCGAGAGCAAACTACGATTCTTGACTTGGCTCGACAGACACTTGGACCAACCCTATGATTATGAGTAAGGCCTTCCAAAGAAGACTACGATTTGTAGCAACTTTCTCGATACTCTACGATTCTTCCTTGGCTTCTGCAATTCCTCGGCTGGCTCGACAGACTACGATTCTGTTGATGCCTATCTATTACATCTTAAAACATAGATCAACCTAACAATTTTGATCTTTTCTTCTATACATTCATTTACAGAATGATAAACATTAAGCACAGATCAACCTAACAATTTTGATCTATCACCTAAGTCCTTGTACATATGTTCTTTGAAGGACTTTACACATAAGCATGTTTATTTACTTTAACATTAAATTTTGATATGCAATTCCCAACAATCTCCCCCTATTTGATGTTGACATAACCAAGGAGATTTGTATCATAATCATCAATTTCTAAATGCGGGATGCTAGAAAGTAAATATGACTTAGTGTTTCAGTGAGTAGCTGAAATATCTAGAGAATAAGCATGAATTTATTGATGTTATAAAACAAATATTACTTTATAGCGTAGTTACATCAATAAGAAATAAATTTCAACTTATCTCTATCTCCTCTGCCTTTTGCTTCTTGGAGGATTGACATGCTCTTCAGCTCTCCTTCTCCTATTGGCTTCATCTCTCCATGCAATATCTTCCATCTCGTTTTGACTTAGCCATTCTCCGTGATCATCTTTGTTCATTAAGGTAGGGTCTCCAATCGGCATGTTTAAGCCAGCAGGGGTTACCCCTTGTGAGCTAAGAGATGGCCCTTGACTCCTTAGCGGCTGTGCCATGAGAATTGGTTAGCGCTGCTACTGTTCAGGTTATAGAGTCTGATAGCGAGGCTGTCTTGTGGGAGGACTCCTTGAAGATTGAGCAATTTATTTTCCTCTTCCTTTGCCTTTCTCTCCTTCCCCTTTATTCTCCCCCTTTATGTCAACATCAAGGGTTCGAATGTCTTCTAACAGATGATTCATGCCCTGGATAAGTTCGTGGAGCTGATTCTTGGATTGAGCAATGTCTTCGCGATTTTCTTGAACCAGAGAATCAGTTTAAGACTTGTGCTTTTGTAAAATGGCCAAAACAGTGTCTGTTTATTGTATCTGACTCATAGAGTATTCTTGGAATTCTTTAATGGAAGATCGTAGGCTTGAGAGGCTTTTCATAACAAGTTTGTTTTGAGTTTCCAGAGTCTTCTGCAGAAGGATAACTGCTTCCTTGTGTTTCCGAGCAGATTAAAAGTGAATTTGTTCCCTTTTATTTATGATGTGGATCATTTCCTTGATGATCTCTTTAAGCTTATTTGTGAGCTCAGAACTCAGATTGCTGGGAAGAGTGTTGGCAACATCTATCAAGTGGTTCAGCCTTGTATTAACAAGCAGAGAGTGAGTTTTAAGATCTTTTTGAATATTTGTTGTCACTTTCTGTGATGCACTAGACTGCTCAAATTTGGTGGGAAGATCTGAGAGAAGCTCAAGTATTTATTGAGTGTCTGGAGAAGAGGCTCTTGTATTTTGGTTTTGCAGGTTTGAGAGAGCAAGAACAAGATCAAAATAATTGTTGGTTGAGGAGGAAGGAATGTCCGAAAGAGGTGCAAGTATGGGGGTTTGAGTTGTGGGAGGAGAGGCTGTTGAAGCTGGTTGAGTAGGTGACTCTACGATTCGAGTAGGATCAATATTCGTAGAGTGAGAAATGGTCAAATGGTTGAAGACTGTATTAATATGAATTTAGGTATATTTGGTTCATTAGTTACAGAATGTTGGGATTCTATATCTGGAAATTGGTTTAGTGGATGAAGAATCACTTCTAACCATCTTGGCAATTCATAGAATTGGTTGAAGTTTGATGGAGGACAGTGATTAACTCTGAAAGAGATGGGAATTAATTGTACCTCATGCTCAATTTCTGAAGAAAGATGGTTAGTGATCAGCTTCTGAGCAAAAGTGAGGTTGCCTGAAAATCCATGAGCTAGAACTGAGATTGCCGGATAAGTTTTGAAGGTCCAGAACATGTGATCCCAGGAGTTGAGAATTTGGGCTCTATGATAGGTCATCATTGGTAAGTAGAAAAATAGCTGATTGTAGGTGGCTCTCCTATATCCATCCCAGCCTACTGCTATTATCTCAACTTCATCAATCTCTTTTTCTTCTTTGTTTTCATTTTCTTCATTGGAAATTTCCACCACTTCAAACATCTCTTCATTTCTTACCTGTTCTTCAGCTCTTTCTACCTCCATAGCTTCCACACTTTCTTGCATCTCCCCCTCAGCTGTAGCATTTTTTGGCACAGGGACTTCGAGAGGCTCCCCCTCAATCTGATCATTCATTTGTTCTTCAGGCAACTCCCCCTCAATATGAGCTGTATTCTCCTTAAAGGCTTCTGGCAGCTCTTGTTCAGCAGCTATTCTTCTATCTTCTTCCTTCGGGACTTCTTCATTGACAAGAATGTATTTCTTTACAAGCTTTCTTTTTGTCCTTCCGGTCGAGCCTCACCCGCAGCACTCTCTTGACTTCAACTCTGTCTTTGGTTGGTTCGAGATGAGATCTTTCTGACATCCACTTCTAGAGTGATTGTAAGTCTGTACTCTACGATCGGTAATGGCTCTACGATCGAGGTGAGTGAAGACTTCTTTGTTTTGTGGCTGCATTTTCCCTTCTTAAGTAGTTGAGAGATAGTGGTTGTCTTCTTCCTCTTCAGACTGCTGCTTCTTCTTCATTTCCTTCAGAATTTCAGTGCTCAAAATTTCTTGGGGCACATTAGTAGTTGAGCCTTGAGGTTCTTCTGTTGCTTGAACATTCACTTTCCTCTTACCTTTGCTTTTTCTGGTCAAAGCAATGAGTTCCTTTTGATTTACTTCTTCTTTGACTTCTTTCACAACTGACATGTTTCCTGATAGCCCAGATATCTTTGCTCCACCAGTCCTTCCACTAGATTCAGACATCATTCTTACGTTTTCTGCAGGGTTTCTTTTCCAATTTTGAAACAACTGTTGGGTCATTCTTCTGTTGGGGTTGATGGGTTCTCTTTCCTTGTCACCCAAAGCAGATTGCAAGATTATGCTTATGTACCTCTCATAGAGCATTTTTTCAGAACTCTTTGTTTTCTTTAAGCTGAGCATCCACTTCCCGATCCAATCTATGAGCAGTGCCCCATAGTTGAGTTAATTCTGAAGCAGATTGCTGTCATGAGCTTTAGTTAGACTTCATTCACAGAGTTGTCGCCAGAGCTTTTATAGCATATGCACTTTCCAACAATATCAGCCATAAATTCATATTTCTGGGGAAACTCTTTCTTCTTGTACCCCTTGACACTCTGAGACTTCGTGTGGTGCGTCTTCTTCAGACCTTCATGGAAGTCGATGACACTCATAGATGAGAGTTCCTTTGATTTAAAACCTAGGACTAGGTTTATATCTTCAGCTTTGAGTTTAACCTGCTCCCCCTTGACTCTCGTAGTGATAATGTTATCTTCAAAGACTCCATTGCTATAGAACTCTTTCACCAGCTTCGGGTAGATCCTTAGTTAAATCTATTTTTCTTTCTAGTTTATAAATATATGGCGATCACGAGACCTTAGATATGTATTTAGAGGAAACATAGAGCTTGGCTACGCGCATACAAGAATTTAACTGATGAATATCTTGTTTTGCGACGTCTAGAGTTAAATATGCATTTTATTTTAATTTATCCATTGTGCAAGCTTTTAAATAATATTCTGTGAGCCTAGGAATCACAGGATCTACAATTAAATCCATAAACCTAGATTCAGCTCCCATAATGGACATGTTTGAGTTGTATAGTTAGCTTGCAACCATTTGTAAATGTAAATAAAAGGGACCTTAAAACAGTTATCCGGATTTAAGGTCTCAACATAGTAAAATCATTGATTGTAGTGTTCGGGTCACTTCGATGGATTTTATGCCCATAAGGAGCCAGACACATATATGTATATTATTTTGTCGAAGATGCTTCGCATCTCGAGAATAAAATCAAAATAAGCCGAATATGAAATAAAATGGAAGTATCGAAGTCCTCGATTCATATTCGAGCGAAGGATTTGAAAACCATTGTGTTTTTGAAATATCATTTCAATATATATCTTGCCTAAAATGAACTTTTTGTTAAAATTAAATCATTTGTACCTAGGCGCAAAAGAGGTACAACACCACTATCAAATAAAGTCATTAGGCCCAATTAACTGCAACACACACATACACACAATTTAGGGAACAAAAAGCACGGTAACCGTGTTTCACGGCGTGTTTCATGGAAGTCGGGGGGTGTCTAACACCTTCCCACTGCTTAATTAATTCTCCGAACTCTGTGAATCTCGGTTTTCAAGACCAATTAAACAGAGTCTAATAATTGGGCCATATTGCAAAACCTTTTAAAACTCGGTTAAGTTGGTACAACCTTTTAATATGGTATCATTCACTAGTACAAAACAGTAAATAGACAACACTTAAATAACAACATTTTTATAAAAAATGTTGTGGTATTTTTTTTCCACAACATTTTTTAACAAAATTCGTAGATACATATAAAAAAACGTTATCTATTTATAAAGGTTCTTTTTGATTTTAAATAGATAACATTTTTTTAAAAAAAATATTATCTACGTAAAAAACACGGAACAAAAAAAACCGCAGAACTTAAAATTTAAAATTAAAAGGACTTTAGATCTATTTTCTTTTCCTTCTATTACTTTCCCGCATGTTGTCTCTGCCCAACTCTGTCTCTCTCATTTCACCAGCTGTGTAGAAACAAGAAGAAAAACCTCCCTCTTAACCACTTCTAGATCTGACGATGACTCCCTCTAACTCCTTATAGTTTTACGGCTTAAGATCTGCAGCTCAACTCTCTCACTCAGATATGCAGCACATCTCATTCTCCTCCCTTTCGACTCCCTCTAACCCTAGAAATAGTGGCAGCGTAGTGGTGGCGGCAGTGGCGACATAGTGGTGGCCTCTCCTTTAACTTCTCCTCCATTATTGCCCAACTGAAGGTAATTTTAATTTCCTATTTTCTTCATCTACGTTCTCTTTCCTAGGGTTATTCTCTCTCTTCAAACAGTTGACGATGGTGCAGGAGGTTGTTAATAACGGCGAGTCGCATAATGGAAACTCCAAGGTGGTGACATTCTCGGCGTTGAAGCCTCAGTTGTTCGTGGAGGCTCCGAAAGCAAGTGACGCCGTACTATTCTACAAGGAAGCATTTGGAGCCGAGGACTTCAGCAATTAGTTAAAGCTTCCATGGCTAATGAGTAATCCATTTGGTCCAAGGTATGATCAATTCCTATATTGAAGCTCTGTGTATATTTGTGTGGTAAAATACTTGTTTTGGCAGCTCGAAATTGAGTTAAAATGTTAACATATTTCTCTATCTTTAGTCAATGGCCTAGAGTATGCTTATGACTGGATAATAATTAATATGCATATGATATTTGGAATTGCAGTACTTGAATCAGATATTGACAGTAGTACTTGAGATTTTGGATGATTCTGATTCATCTATTAGAGAGTTTGCTCTTTCATTGGTAGTTGAAATGCTGAAGAATCAGGTCTGTTTATTCTCTTTCCTATGGTTCAATTTGTGATGTATTTTTGTCAATGTTGCAAAAATTTCTATTGCTGAATGTCATTTATTGTTCATGCTACTTCTTGATGAAGTTTCTGAGTTTTTTTGTCTAGAAAGATGCCATGGAGGATTTTGTTGAGATTGTAATTGAGAAACTACTTCACGTTACAAAGGATATTGTTCCAAAAGTAAACTTTATATAGATGAACTACATCAGTTTTTCTGTACTTTTTTTAACCGTGTCTTACGGTAGTTTGTTACAAATCCAGGTTGCTAATGAGGCTGAGCATTGTTTGACAATTGTTTTATCTTAATATGATCCATTCAGATGTTTGAGTGTAAGTTAATGTGTAATCATGTTTTGGAGGCATACTCTGGATTCCCGAGGACATTTTTTTTTACTCTTTCTCTGAATTTTAACCTGTACTTATTTGTTGTTTGAAGCCATTTCTTAGTCATTCTAATGATTCATAGTATGATCTCCTTCTTGTTTCTTGCTTAGATATAAAACAATATATAATTGCTGAGATGAATTGTATAGTGATTTTTGAACTCATTTACGATTTTGTTATTTCAACTTTAATGCAGCTAATAAATTTTGATTTTCGATTAGTTTTTTGTTTGATCTTCACGTCTTGATTACACTTTCTGGTTTACTCTTTAAAATTTATGGCTTGTCCGTTTATTTCCGGCTTGGTATGGTTTAGTTTTCACGGCTTCTGTTTGTGTTGACGATTTTCTATGCTATTTTCTAGTCGTTTGGAATTGAATAGCTATATATCGCCTACTTGCATCCTCCACCATTCAGAGTGATATAGCTCGCTGGTTTTTATTCAATATTTTAGCAGTTCGCAGCACATAAATCTCTTTTGCTGAAATGATGAATGGTTGTTCATGCTAAAACCTCTTATATTTTTGTCAGGATGAAGACTATTGGGACTGGATTCCAGTTCTGCCTGGAGACCCAGGAGATAGATGCTGCTGTGGAGAAGGCTGTGAAGGCCGGTGCCATTTCTGAAGGCGAAATAGCTGAAGTTGAAGGCACGTGTTGTGGCAGACGCGTAGGAAAAGTGAAGGACCCCTACGGTAACATCCGGATGATTTGCTCTCCTGCTAAGAAGTGTGGTGATGTGGAGGCATAAAACTCGTTGGATCTGATCTGTTTCTGCTTTTATTGTCTAGGCAGCAGGCAAGCAGCAGAGTTCTGTCTCTCCTAATATTCAAATCAGCTTTTAGTTTTTTTTATATTCTTGTCGAGTTAATGGAAAACTTGAAATTATGGCTTTTTTTCACTTGCAGATTTGTTAATCATGTTAACTCTTCAGCTATCTATCTATTGGTACTACTTCAGTACTTCCTATACTACTAGTCATGCCATAACTACACTAACAAAAACATAGAATACACATCATGTGCAATTGCTTTTGAGAACTAAAACCTATGTTTTGCTGCTTTAGGTCGGGGAGTTGGGATGGAGCGGAAAACACCGCCACAGGGCTATATATGCCACAGGTGCAAGGTGGCTGGTATGTTCACATTCTTGATAATTGCTGAAAGAAAAAGAACAAACTTCTTTTCTTTTGTTGTCCTTGTAGTTTTGCTTTGCTTTATTTTGTGGTTGTACATCACTAATTTTGTGAAATTATCTTATTTAGGGCGTTTTATTCACCACTGCCCCACTAATGGAGACCCAACTTTTGACATCAAAAGAGTGAAACCTCCAACTGGGATTCCAAAATCTATGTTAATGGCTACCCCAGATGGCTCATATGCATTACCTAGTGGTGTTGTTGCTGTTCTGAAACCAAATGATTAAGCTCACTTTTTTCTTCTACTAGTAGTCTTGCTACTCGTACTTCTATATGTTTATCATTTGCCAATGTGTTGACTTTTAATCTTGCTATTTATCTTGATATACACCTTTACCTTGTTCTTTTATTTCAGTGGGATAAGGAAAATGGATTAACGTACACAAAAAAATAAATTGGCGAAGTACGGGATGAGTGAGCAGCGTATGTGAGCAGCTACATGTATAGCCTCGAGTTAACGGTGGATATATACAGGGTTAGATGAATGTACATATTTTGGGATAACCTAGGCTTTTTTGCACATGCTTAGGTAGTAGCTTAATTTTATGGATAGTTTGGTTTATTTTGTGGATGTAATGAAATTCACAATTCAATATAGTAGTAATTTATATTGAAAAGTGAATTTGAGATGTATATATGGATAGTTTGGTATATATTTTGTGGATGTAGTAATTTGAAATTGTAAACGAATGGTATTATTGGGATGTATTTTGAATGGTTGATACATTTTGACTTTAAATTTAAATGAGAATTTAGACCTTTTTTAGCTATATATCATGGCATTAGCAGATTGCAGGTGCATTGGTAATATAGGTGAACGTTATATAAATTTGTCTAAATAGATGACAAATTCTAAACATTGTGTAAATGTGTCTCAACGTTGTCTGATATATTAAACTACAACATTTTTAGTCAGAAAACGTTGTGGAATCATATTATCTACAACATTTTCAAGTATTTAATAATTTTTGGACAACAAATCTACAACATTTTTTTAAAAAAAAACGTTGTATAATGTGTCAAACTACAACGTTTTAAAAACGTTGTATAAATGGTGTCAAATAGATGACACCCTTAACCACGATGTTTCTGGGATAGCAACCACAACGTTTTTTACGCGTTATCTATTTACTGTTTTGTAGTAGTGATTTATAACTCATACCAACTAGCGGCTCTATCTAATTCGAACCAATTAAATCAAATCTTTTCAAATCGTCGACATTATATGTCGGTCTTTTACTGAAAATCTCACCCTTCAGATCAAACAAATTCATATAGAAAAAATAAAGGGTAAGAAAACACATAGAAAGAGGGAGATAAAATCTTTCTGGCGTCGACAAATGTTTTTGAAAATATTTATTTGGAAAGTTGGTTGAACTTTTAAAAAAGGAAACGTTCTCTCTATGAATTGACCGAAACTGTAAGACCTTGAATTTTATGAAATAAAAGTATTTAATTTTTCTTATAATTATTATTTTATTCAATAAATAGTTAAATTAATAAAAGGTTAAAGTTAAGGGTGATACGTGTAAATTATAAAAGTGTGTCGGGGAATATTCGTTCTGTCAAAGAAAATTCGTTTTAAGTTCAGTAGCACGCGGTATTCTACAGTGACACACGACGTTCTATAGTATCACACGGTATTGCACAGTACTTCATATTATTGATTCAATAATTGTTACAATAGCGATTGCACAATATTTTATATTATTGAACTCAATAATTGCCACACTAGCAAATGCTCAATATTTCATATTATTATAATTGACACGACACAATAACTTATGTTGTCTGATATGATATTATTAAGCTAATAAACATTATTAACAATGTCTAAAAAGTTTTGTCAAGAAAATGAGTTATTTAATTGCACGTCGTTTATACGGAAGGCCCCCTCTTTCTTGGGAACGATCTGGTTGTTAATATTGTAAGTCTATAATAATTATACTCGTAATAAATTAGTGAACATTAGTCCATTGTAGCAAGCACTTAGATTTAGGGATGCCGCAATAATTGTCACAACATCTCATATTATTGAACCAATAATTGACATCCTAGCAAGGGTAGTAATGGAATGTTGCATAAATGGAAGTTACGAGTTTTAAATAGTTAGGGTGACTCATTATTTGAAGAGCAATAATATCCATGATATTAATACATTAAATCAATAATATAAAATACGGATAATATAATGATAATGGATTAATCTTTTTGAATATATAATGATAATTGAGTAATCTTTTTGATAATGAATTAATCTTTTTGAATATATAATGATAATGGAATAACCTTTTTGAATAAATAATGATAATGAAATAATCTTTTTGATAATGGATTTATCTTTTTGAATAAATATTGATAATGTAAGACCCCAATTTTTTATGAATACAAAATTAATTTTCTATAAATTTAATTTTTAATAGTAAGGTGTTGATTTGATATAATGTTATAGTTATGAGTGATATGTGTAAATTTTACAAAGTAAGCAAGTTGTTATAAAATATTCGTCTAGTCGGAGAATATTCTTTTTGTCAGGGAATATTCGTACGACGGTGCATGTAAGACCCCAACTTTTATGAATAAAGATGAATTTTCAATAAATATCATTTTTAAATATTATAGAGTAAATTTGATATAATGTTATAGTTGTGGGTAATATTTAGAAATTTTGAAAAGTATGCAAGTTATTATATAATATTCGATTGGTCGGGGAATATTCGTACGACGACACAATCATTGGTGGATCCCACAACGGAATTATTATCGGATTGAGAAAACGACAAAAATATTTTTATGAAAATAACGGTGGAAGTTTTACCATTAACTGTTGAAACACCTGGTGTTAAAAGTACAGTAATACGCGTGGTTGCATAGTAGCACACGGTATTGATTATTGATGCTTACGTGAGAAGTCACTCAGTTTTGTTCAATTATTGCTACTGAAGAATTGTTGCATAGTATCTCACGTTATTTGATTCAATTATTGTCGATATTTTATATATTATTAAATCAATAATTGAGATAATAAAGTTATTAATATTATTATTTGCAATATTAACGATGTCTAGAAGAGGTTTGGTCACCTAATTGCGCGCCAATAGGGAGAAATTCTTATTGGAAAGTCCCCTCTTTCTTGGGAACGACCTGATCGATTAATATTGTGAATTATAATAATGATGACAAATGTTGTTAAATATATTGAGGTGTCTTTTTATGAAGTCACGGAAGTTTATATATATATATATATATTATATATATATAAATTTTGTTTTATTAGTATTATTAATGTAATAAAATGAGAAAAGTTTTTTATATAAAACATAATACTTTTATAAAGTTATTTGTTTTATTAGACAATAATTAGAATATATTATATTTTATTATGCATAGTGTTTTGCATAGTGTTTTTGCATAGTAAAATCTTTTTTATATAAAATGTAATACTTTTATAAAGTTATTTGTTTTATTAGACAATAATTAGAATATAATATATTTTATTATGCATCACATTTACATAGTACTGCATAATGTTTGCATAGTAAATTTTTTATATAAAATAGAATACTTTTATAAAGTTAATTGTTTTATTAGATTTTAAATAATATATATATATATATATATATATATATATATATTATATTTTATTGTATAGTATCTTTTCTATTTTCTTATTAATAGGATGCTTAGTTAGAATTGAAATCACACCAGAAATTCATAGAATTCTCTTCTATAATCTTGAGCGTATTTCTTTAGAGTTTTAAGAAGCTTTGAGCGTAATACAAGTTTTCTTCAAGTATATCCCTCGCCTACACGCTTTTGAGAGTACTCTTCTTTATAAGGTAAGGGGTATTATTTCTTTCGTATTTATGAAGAGAACTTCTGTTATTCCATTCCTTATTATTCTGTTGGAATAACCTGTATATGCGAAGTACCGCATACATGGTGAAATTTTTCTGTTATTTCATTCCTTATTATTTTGTTGGAA
Source organism: Panax ginseng (assembly GCA_020205605.1). NCBI lineage: Eukaryota > Viridiplantae > Streptophyta > Magnoliopsida > Apiales > Araliaceae > Panax > Panax ginseng. The sequence continues at coordinate 41,997,068 of CM035132.1, forward strand.
TAAACTGTATATGCGAAGTACCGCATACATGGTGAGATTCTTCTATTATTCCATTCTTTATTATTCTGTTGGAATATCCTGTCTGTGCGTTTACGCATGACCTGGTTCCATTATTTATTATTCTGTTGAAATAACCTGTCTGTGCGGTCTATCGCATGTCTGGTGAAGTCTTTTGTTATTTCATTCTCTATTATTCTGTTGAAATATCCTGTCTGTGCGTTTACGCATGACCTGGTTCCATTATTTATTATTTTGTTAGAATATCCTGTCTATGCATTTATTCTACATTATCTTAGTCATAATATTTCTTACTGGGCTAGTTGAGCTCACCCCTTTCTTTCACCTTTTTTCTTGTGAAATGAGAACGTGAAGGGGGAACGGAGTGACGGTCCAGATGATAGTATTAGTAGTCCTCACTATTTTGTTAAATAGTGTGATAATAAATGTATTGATGACTCCTTTGAGTGTGGATATTGTCTAGATGAAAATATTCTTATTAAAACTCTCAATTTATGTCGTATTTTACACAACTGTTGTATAATTAGTTTGTATTTGTATTTAGTACCTTGTATCTGACGACCCAAGATGGGTGATGTGCACCTATTTTAGGGGCGCCACAGTTGGTATCAAAGCTTAGGGATATGACCCCTGGCTGAGATGTGAGACAAGAACTAGGAGGGGAGAGACAGGGAATTCCTTCGCTAGTATGACCTACCTAAGTTTATTTGGTATTTAATTGGTCGGTCAGAGTATAGAGATTATATGTGATATATTAATTAACCCTTGTTTTGTGGTAGTATTTGAAAATGACATCCGAAAATGTTGAGATAAGCAATGAAGCACATGAGACCGTTGAGTCACCAACGATCAATGCCCAGGGTAATGTGCAACAGGAAGACAATAATCCTCATAAAAATAATAACACCGATGAAATGGTGAACGATGGGATGTTCAGAGGCTTTATGCAATTCATGCAACATCAGGAGAAAGCGGCTCCTATCCAAAATGTAGGTGGAAACACTGACAACTCTTGGACGGTCACCGCTAAGCAGCTGGGACCACCGGAGTTTTTTGGAGAGCCAAAACCACTTAAGGCGGAGACGTGGATAAAGCAGATCAACAAGATATTTGATGTCTTGGGATGCTCCGAGGAATAAAAGCTTCCCTTTGCCACCTTCATGTTAAGGCAAGTGAGGTGATTCATGGTGGAAATCAGAAAGCGTAATCAACTGCCAGATCAAGATGTCTTGGGAGAAGTTCAAGAATTGTTCAAGGACAAGTACTTTCCCGAAAGTATTCGTCACATGAAGGAGGTGGAGTTCATCAAGCTTGAGTAAAACAATATGATCGTGGTAGCGATCGGAAGCTAAGTTTTTAAAGTTATCTCGGTTTTGCGTCCACTTAGTTGATAATGAGGAGAGAATGACGTGGATTTTTCTAAGAGGTTTGAAACCCGAGATACGCCAATACCTTATCTCTCATAAACTGTGTTTGTATTCAGATGTTGTGAATAGGGCTCAGTTATTGGAGCGCGATAATGAGTCAACCCAACCAAGAGAGAGCAGCCGACAAGTCGATAATACCAGTGGTAGCAGTCATTGAAGCGGTGACAACAAACTTGGAGGGAATCAACATGCTAGAAATGATAACCACTTCGGTGGTAATCATGGCCAAGATAATAGGAGTGGAAAGTTCAAGAAGAGAAGGTTCAAAGAAAGATGGAAAGAGCGTTAAGACCAAAGACACGCCTTTATTAAGGAAGGAACGACCACCGGTCGTATGTTACAAATGTGGAGGGGAAGGACACATAAGTCCAAACTGCACGATGCAGTCCAAAGCCTGTTACAATTGTAGAAAAGAAGGTCACCTAGCCCGATTTTGTCATGCACCAAAGTCAAGTCTAGCTGGGATGGAGGCATCCAAGGGTGTCCCAGACAAGACAAAATCGGTAGTTCAAAGGAGAGCGTTTGTCGTAACCTCCCAAAAAGCGAGAAATCTGAACGAGGTGATCACGGGTAAGATAATCATAAACTCTAGCGAAGTTTATACTTTATTTGATACCGGTTCTATCCATTCCTTTATTTCTCCTACTTACGCTCAACGTTTAAATTTGACTCCGGAGAAATTAGACTTTGATTTATCTGTTGAAACTCCGTTGGGAGAAACCTTCATTACATCCATAGTTTATAAGTCTTGTTTGATTCAAATCGGTAACCGCACGTTACCTGTCGATCTTATTTCTTTGAAAATACTTGCATTTGATGTGATTCTAGGGATTGATTGGTTAACTACTCATCGTGCAAAAATTGATTATTTTCATAAGGTTGTTAGCTTTCATATTCCTAACCAACCTATTATGCGAATTCAAGAAACCGAACCATTAAAATCCATCACTGTCATCTCAAGCCATAAAGCTATTCGTTTATTAAAAAATGGATGTCAAGTTTTTTTAACTCATGTCACGGATCTAAACAAAAATACGCTAGTTTTGAATGATATTTCTATTGTTAATGAATTTCCTGATGTATTCTCGGAAGAACTTCCTGGCCTACCCCCAGAGCGTGAAATTAAATTTTGTATCGACCTTGAACCCAGTACAAAACCCATTTCCAAAGCCCCATATCGAATGGCTCCTATTGAACTTCAGGAGTTAAAGACCCAACTGCAGGAATTGTTAGACATCGGTTTCATTAGTCCCAAGACGTCTCCTTGGGGTGCTCCTGTTCTATTCGTGAAGAAGAAAGATGGGAGTATGCGACTTTGTATTGATTATCGGGAGTTGAACCATATCACTATCAAAAATAGATATCCATTGCCTCGCATTGATGACCTGTTTGACTAGTTGCAAGGCGCCAAATTTTTTTCAAAGATTGATCTTCGTTCTGGATATCACCAATTGAAGATTAGAACCGATGACATTCCAAAGACAACTTTCAGTCATGTCTTTTGGATTGACTAATGTCTTTTGGATTATGAATTCCTAGTCATGTCTTTTGGATTGACTAATGCTCCTGCTGCCTTCATGGATATGATGAACCGAGTAATTAAGAAATATTTGGATCACTTTGTGGTCGTCTTTATTGATGACATTCTCATATATTCCAAAAGCCGTGAAGATCATGAGCAACACTTGAGGCTGATACTCCAAAAGCTTCGTGAAAACAAGCTTTATGCTAAGTTAAAGAAATGCGAGTTCTGGCTTGAGGAAGTAGCATTTCTTGGGCACGTAGTATCAAGTCATGGAATATCTGTTGACCCAGCAAAGATTGAAGCAATTCAAAGCTGGGAGCAACCTAAATCAATGATTGAAGTACGTAGCTTTCTCGGTTTAGTTAGTTATTATCAGAGATTCGTGGAAGGATTTTCTCGAATCGCTACTCCATTAACTCAGCTGACTCGGAAAGATACAAAGTTTGGTTGGAGCGAAGAATGTGAGAAGAGTTTTCAGGAACTCAAAAGAAGACTCATTTCAGCACCTGTTCTGACAATACCATCTGGCTCGGAGGAATTTGTCATCTACAGTGATGCTTCGGGCAAAGGGTTATGATGTGTTCTCATGCAACATGGGAAAGTCATAGCCTATGCCTCTCGGTAACTCAAAGAATATGAGAGGAATTATCCTACTCATGATCTAGAGTTGGAAGTCATTGTCTTCTTGACTTAAAATTTGGAGGCATTACTTGTATGGGGAGAAAGTGGAGATCTTTACTGGATCATAAAAGCCTCAAATACTTCTTCACTCAAAAGGAACTCAACATGCGACAACGACGTTGGCTTGAACTGTTGAAAGATTATGATTATACCATCCAATACCACCCTGGAAAAGCGAACGTGGTAGCTAACGCATTGAGTAGAAGATCATATGCGGCATGAAAGTGCAATATTGTCAATCGCAAAGGCCCATTTTGTATGACTTACAAAGGATGGAGATAGAGTTAAAGACTCCAGGGACCCATGTGATGATGACGAATATACGAGTAGAACCGACTTTAATTGATAAAGTTAAAGCTGCTCAAGCTACAAACCTGGAGCTGATGCGTATAAGGAAGAAAGTGCAAGAAGGTGTTATGCCGGAAGCAAGAATCGATGAAGAAGGAATACTTGAGTCCACTCTGCACTTTGTGTTCCTAACGAACCACGATTTAAAGTATAAAATCATGATGGAGGCGCACAACACACCGTTTGAAATCCATCCTAGGAGTACCAAAATGTATCGTTATCTTCGTCATACATTTTGGTGGAGCAATATGAAGAGAGAGATAGTGCTGTTTATCTTAAGGTGTCTAACTTGTCAACGAGTCAAGGCGGAGTATCAAGTGCCAAAAGGTCCATTACAACCACTTAAAATTCCAGAATGGAAGTGGGAGCACATTACCATGGATTTATTACTGGTCTTCCCAAGTTTTCTCAAGGCATAGATGCAATTTGGGTCATTGTTGGTAGATTGACCAAGTCTGCTCACTTCTTACCAATACGAGAAACTTGTACACTTGAACTTCTTTCTCGTATGTACATAAACGAGATTGTAAGACTGCATGGTATGCCAGTATCCATAGTTTCTGATCGAGACCCAAGATTCACTTCAAGATTTTGGGTTAGTTTACAAAAAGCTATGGGCACAGATTTACGATTTAGTTTGGCATATCATCCTCAGACGGGCGAAAAATCAGAGAGAACTATTCAAACTCTTGAAGATTTATTAAGACTTTGTGTCCTTGACTTCAACGGAAGTTGGGACAAGTTCTTACTGTTGGTGGAGTTTTCCTACAATAACAACTATCAAGCAAGTATTTGCATGGCTCCATTCGAAGAGTTGTATGGAAGAAAGTGTCATTCTCCAGTATGCTGGGGTGAGGTGGGTGAAGCAACGTTGTTGGGACCGGAGTTAGTACGTATGACTACAGAAAAGATTCAAACGATCCGACAACGTATAAAAACCTCACAAGATCGACAAAAGAGTTATGCTGATCTTCATCGAAAGGACGTGGAATTCGATATTGGAGATCATGTGTTGTTACATGTTGCTCCATGGAAAGGAGTTACGATATTTGGAAAGAGAGGAAAGTTCAATCCTCGATTCATTGGCCCATTTTTAATCCTCGATCGAGTAGGAACTGTGGCCTATAGACTCGCTTTACCGCCAAGTATGTCTCGTGTTCATAACGTTTTTCATATATCCATGTTACGTAAATATGTGAAAGACCCAAACCACATTATTGAGTTAGAACCGGACGAAATAGCGGAAGATTTAATGTATGAAGAGATTCCTGTTAAAATCTTGGATAAGAAGGAACATATTCTACGCTCCAAGGTTATACCTCAAGTCAAGGTTTTGTGGAGAAACCACGATGTTGAGGAAATGACGTGGGAGTTAGAATCTAACATAAAATCAAGGTATCCTTACCTATTCGACATACCAGGTATGTACCCTAATTTCGAGGGCGAAATTTCATAAGAAGGGGAGGTTGTAAGAGGCCAACTTTTATGAATAAAGATGAATTTTCAATAAATATCATTTTTGAATATTATGGAGTAAATTTGATATAATGTTATAGTTGTGGGTAATATTTTGAAATTTTGAAAAGTATGCAAGTTGTTATATAATATTCGATTGGTCGGGGAATATTCGTTTTAACAGGGAATATTCGTACGACGGCACAATCATTGGTGGACCCCACAATAGAATTATTGTCGGATTGAGAAAACGACAAAAATATTTTTATAAAAATAACAGCGGAAGTTTTACCATTAACTGTTGAAACACCCGGTGTTAAAAGTACAGTAATACGCGTGATTGCATAGTAGCACACGGTATTAATTATTGATGCTTACGTGAGAAGTCACTCAATTTTGTTCAATTATTGCTACAGTAATTGTTGTATAGTATCTCACGTTATTTGATTCAATTATTGTCGATATTTTATATATTATTAAATCAATAATTAATATTATTATTTTCAATATTAACGATGTCTAGAAGTTCTGCCAAGGAGAGGTTTGGTCACCTAATTGCGCGCCAATAGGGAGAAATCCTTATTGGAAAGCCCACTCTTTCCTGGGAACGACATGGTCGATTAATATTGTGAATTATAATAATGATGATAAATGTTGTTAAATATATTGAGGTGTCTTTTTATGAAGTCACGAAAGTTTATATATATATATTATATATATAAATTTTGTTTTATTAGTATTATTAATGTAATAAAACAGAAAAGCTTTTTATATAAAACAGAATAGTTTTATAAAGTTATTTGTTTTATTAGACAATAATTAGAATATAATATATTTTATTATGCATGAAGAGAACTTCTGTTGGAATAACCTTTATATTTTATTTTAGAATATAATACATGAAGAGAACTTCTGTTATTCCATTCCTTATTATTCTGTTGGAATAACCTGTATATGCGAAGTACCGCATATATGGTGAATTTTTTTTGTTATTTTATTCCTTATTATTCTGTTGGAATAACATGTATATGCGAAGTACCGCATACATGGTGAGATTACTGTCTGTGCGTTTACGCATGACCTGGTTCCATTATTTATTATTCTGTTGGAATAACCTGTCTGTGCGGTCTATCGCATGTCTGGTGAAGTCTTTTGTTATTCCATTCTCTATTATTCTGTTGAAATATCCTGTCTGTGCGTTTACGCATGATCTGGTTCCATTATTCATTATTCTGTTGGAATAACCTGTCTGTGCGGTCTATCGTAAACATGGTGAATTCTTCTGTTATTCCATTCTTTATTATTCTGTTGGAATAACCTGTCTATGTGGATTACCACATGCATGGTGAATGACCCTTCGTATTCATTTCTTATTAAATTATGGAAATGATCTGCCTACGTGGATTACCGTATGGCGGGTGAAAATCCATTGCAATTTCATATATTCTATGATACTCATTTGGTTAAAATTTTGGCTTCTATACTCCATGAAACTAGTGGAATGTCCTTGATATTTGCGCTTCATCCAGTATCTTTTCATGAAAATATTCTTCTGAGCATTCTTGAATTTTACTCCCAAAGCAAATGATCATGTCGACAATTTGGACATTATTGAGTTCAGGATAAATTAACTTATAAATCTTTAAAATTTATTCTTGAACTTGTTTTATTGAATTATTATGTCATTGTCATCATCCTCATGCTTATATTGTGATGAAAGTCATCTTTGGCTTACGTGCATAGATGGACTTGGTATGAATATGACCAGAGATTATTCGGTATAATCATGACTAGTAATGTTATAAATGATGTGGTAAAAGTCCTCAGTGGCCTGTAGTGTATTGACGGACAGTTTTTGGTATGACTATGACCAGGGATTATTCGGTATAGTCATGGCCATAGATAATTTAATGAATATCCTTGGCCCGTAAAGCAGGGATGACTCGATGATGTGGTTTATTTATTAAGCTGAGTCTCAGCGATAAATATTGATGAAAATATTTTAAATCATAGAAGATAGTAGATATCATGCTCTACTTGACTCTTCTAATGGATTGCTTATTCACCGCAGCTTAAACTTGATGTCTATTGTATTTTATCGGTTTAACATTGTTGAAGACTAATGATAATTTATTCTGCATTATCTTAGTCATAATATTTCTTACTGGGCTAGTTGAGCTCACCCCTTTCTTTCACTGTTCTCTTCAGGAAATGGGAACGTAGCCGGGACTAGTCGGGGAACGGAGTGACGGTCCAGATGATAGTATTGGTAGTCCTCATTATTTTGTTAAATAGTGTGACAATAAATGTATTGAGAACTCCTTTGAGTGTGGATATTATCTAAATGACAATATTCTTATTAAAACTCTCAATTTATGTTTTGTCGTATTTTACACGACTATTGTATAATTAGTTTGTATTTGTATTCAATACCTTGTATCTGACGACCCAAGATGGGTGATGTGTACCTATTTTGGGGACGTCACAGTGCAATAATTGGTGGACCCCACAAACAGAATAACTGTCGGATATAGAAAGCGACAAAAATAACATTTTCATAAAATAATGGTAAGACTTTTACCGTTAAACTGTTGAAATATTCAGTGATAAAAGTGCAATAATACGCGTTGTTCCACAGTGGTACACAGTATTGCACAGTAGCATACGGTATTGCACAGTATCTCTGATTATTGTTGCTTAACTAAAAAGTCACTCAGTTTTATTCAATAATTGCCACAATAGTTGCTGCATAGTATCTCATATTATTGATTCAATTATCGTCACAGTATCATCTGCATAATATTTTATATTATTAAATTAATAATTGAGACAACACCGTTATTAATATTATTATTTGCATTATTAACAATGTCTAGAAAGTTCTGTTGATGAAAGGGGTTAGGTTATTTAATTGCGCTCCAATAAGGAGAAATTCTTATCGGAAAGCCTCATTTTTCCTGAGAATGATCTGGTTGTCAATATTGTGAGTTATAATATTAATGATGAATAATTTTTGAAAGATTAAAAATGTTTTAATTAAAGATAAGTGATTTGTGGTAGATATTTATTCAATTTTGTATAAATAGAGGGGTTTATCATGAAGCATTTGTTGTAAGTTTGACTTATTACATGGACACCACTTACTCATTTTTCAAAATCGTCGGTAAAAAGTTATCTCAGTTTTATTTTATTATTATTATAATAGTAATAAAATTGATTTTTTTTATATAAAACAGAAATTTTTTATAATATATATAAAGTTATTTGTTTTATTAGATTATAATAAGAATATATTATAGTATATATAATTTTTGTTTTATTAGAATATTTTATTGCACAGTTGTGACGCCCCCAAAATAGGTCCACACGACCCATTCTGAGTCGCCAGATATCACTCTTTAAAAATCAAATACAAACTTCATTTATACAACTGTTGAACTGTCGTGCAGAGTACGGCAACAGATAAGCTGTGAGTTTCAATACAAAATCTATGTAACTCTCATGGTGCCTCGACCACAACACCTTAAAAAGGTACTTTACATAAAAGTACAATCAATAACTATTTTAGAAATTAAAATCTTTGGGAAGTGCTCAAGGAAACCTTCGTACATGGGAGGCCATGCGTCTAGGTTATGATAGATATCATATGTCCACAGAATTATCCTTGGTTGACCCAATAGACCCCAAAGAAAAATAAGATGATTGCTATCATCTTTTTTCCAATGGTGAGTCTTCTCTTGACATATAATTATCTCCGATGTCTCCAAGTGAGAATTTTATTTTAAATATACTCCAAGATCATATAGGTAGTGCTCGTAGATATACTCAGCAAGTGGATGTGCACAACCCTGTCTTATGATAACATGAGGTTGTATGTCATTAGACATCTTGTATGATAGTGGCAAAACACCCTTCCAAAGTTAGGTTCACCTCACCCTATTCTGTTCACCAAAATTAAATATCAAATGACGTATATAATACGACACACTTATCTAAAATTCTCAATAAAATTATTTCTATACTATTTAGGGAGAACCTCAACAGCTATAGACCACCGTTCTATTCTCCTGTTACTCCCGTTCAACCCAGCTACACTCTTATTACCTGAAAGGAATTGTGAAGCAAAAAGGGTGAGCACAACCAGCCCAGCAAAGAATATCATAACTGAAGATAATTAAATTATCAATAGCCTTCATCAGTAATAAATCCGAGATTTAGAACATATGGTAGATGATAAAACTTTTCAACCATAGTTGCAGTGGAACGAGCAATCCAATAGAAGAGTCAAATAGACCATAAGATCTATTATCTTCTCCACATTAAAAGTCCACCAATAATATTTTATCCCTGTAACATCAATCAACAATTTCGCCCACAATCATATGAATAACTCATAATCATAATTGTGATTCTAAATTCCTCTTCGCACCAGGATGAAGATAATTTTCATCACCTATCTTCACCTGAAACATCAAAAATCATGGTTATACCAAATCACAATTCCTGCTCATAATCATACTAATAAATTCATCTTTGCACTACGGCCAAAGATATTCATTAACAATTCATCTTTGCACTATATGCCAAAGACATACAACTGTATAACCAATAACCAACAGTTCATCTTTGCACTATAGGCCAAAGATATACAACTGTAAAAGCAATAATGCTGAGACTCAGCTTAATAGTATCACGACCATGAATTATCCATGCACTACGGGCCAAAGATATTCGTGTTTTCAATTACGGTCATGATTATACCGAATAATCCCTAGTCATAATCATACCAAGTCAATCTATGCACTAGAGCCAAAGATGACTTTTAACACATTACGGTCATGATTATACCGAATAATCCCTGGTCATAATCATACCAAGTCCATCTATGCACGTAAGTCACAGATGACTTTCAACACAATATAAGCATGAGGATCATGACAATGATATAAAGAATCAATCAAATGAGATAAAGGATAAATATTAAATATTTATAATATAATTTATCCAGGGTTCAAGAATATCCCAATGTTATCAATCACTTAATAATCTCATAATCTAATATCATTAATATTATAACAATATTTTAATTTTTTTCTTAAACTTATAAACAATTTATTCTAATTGTTTACACTTTACTAAATAATGCATTTAATCATTCAAAAATGTCATACTCATAAGATATTATCACCAATGATCAAATCCCTCATCAAAAATCTGTATATATACCTTATATAGGATTTTCAAGCCATAACATATTTAACTCATATGTTCGTAACTAAACCATTTTCATGAAAAATTACCAAATCAACTTATTATTTTTCTATCATTTGTCCAAACATATATACATATATTTCATACACAACAAAGTATTTTCAACTCCCTTAAGTATTTTTCAAAAATCAATTTCTAATTAATTCCTTAAGAAATTAGCTACCTCAAGTTTAACTCCAGAAATTCCTAAATCTTGGCAGGATCTTACACATGTTAACGTGAGCTTCCAGTTTAAATTTCATGGTCATCGGATTTATAGAACTCCGGTTATAGCGTTTTTCGTAAAAAAAACCTAAATATTGAAATAGTAATAACTTGCTCATTTTAAGTCGGAATGAGCTTATTTTTGGACAGGAGGTACTTTATACCCTATATTTCCATGTCCTAAAAGGCCGGAATTTTTCTCACAAATTAAGTGGCCGAAAATGCCCTTTTAAATTTCTGGGCAGTAGCTTTTTTTGTACTTTGCAGTTTTTGACTCCTTTGCTAAAATCAATCCATACGAACATCTACAACACCTTTTTCCAGTGATTCCACTTGGATAAGTTAGAAAACTCATAGATCTAACTCTAAAACTTGACCACACTCAAAAATTCGAAATATAATAGGAGATATGGTCAATTGAATTTCATGTTCTATTTTCACCAAAATTTGATTTTCAACCCTTTGTCATTTCTAAGAAACTTTCATGTTTTCACATAATAACCAACATAATCCATCACCATAATCCAATGCTTTTATTATGACTTTCATCATAATCCATGTAAACAGATCATTTCCACAATTTAATAAGGAATGAATACAAAGGATCATTCACCATGCATGTGGTAATCCACATAGACAAAAGTTATTCCAATGTAATAATAAAGAATGGAATAATGAAGGATTCACCATGCGCGCGATAGAGATCGCATGCATGTGTTATTCCCAAATGTAATAATAAAGAATGGAACCAGTCATGCGTAAATGCACGATGTGATATTCGGCGAGAATAATAAAGAATCGGAACTGTGTCAAAGTAAATTGCAAGACCGGATGGGATATTCCAATGTAATGATAAAGAATGGAATAACAACAAAAATCACCATGCATGCGATAGATCGCATGCATGACAAAAGTTATTCCAACAAAGATAATAATTAATGGAACCAGGTCAGACGTAATACGCACCGACAGGATATTCCAACATAATGATAAAGAATGAAATAACAGAAGAATTTCACCATGTATGCGTTACTTCGCATAGACAAGTTATTCCAACATAATAATAAGGAATGAAATAATGTAAGAATTTCACCATGTATGCGGTACTTAGCGTAGACAAAGTTATTCCAACATAATAATAAAGAATAGAATAATGTAAGAATTTCACCAAGTATAGGGTAGTTGGCAGATATAAAGTTATTCCAATGAATAATAAACAATGGAATAACAGAAGTTCTCTTCATGAATACAAAAGAAATAATACCCTTTACGAGTATTGAAAGAAAATAGTTCTCTTCATGAATACGAAAGAAATAATATCCCTTACGAGTATTGAAAGAAATAGTTCTCTTCATGAATACGAAAGAAATAATATCTCTCACCTTAGAATAAAGCTGGATACTAGAATAGAGAGGTAGCAGACTTCTCTTCTTCTTTCTTTCTATAATTTCTCTCTCTAGAGTTTCAGTGAATTCGTAAGATATAACGAAGGAATGAGCTTCTATTTATAGGAGAATGGACTGAATAGTAACTACTTCATGAGCAGTCGATTGATTACTTTTTAAGCGACCGTCCATATTGATTTACTATGCAAAGATTAATAAAATATTCTAATAAAACAAAATCTTTTAAATAAAATATAATATATTCTATTTATAATCTAATAAAACGAATAAATTTATAAAAGTATTACATTTTATATAAAAGATTTTTACTATGCAAACACTATATGAGCACTATGCAAACACTATGTATAATAGAATATTATATATTCTATTTATAGTCTAATAAAACAAATAACTTTATAAAATTATTACATTTTATATAAAAAGATTTTACTATGAAAACACTATGCATGTAATATGCAAACATTATGCATAATAAAATATAATATATTCTATTTATAATCAAATAAAATAAAACTTTATAAAAAGTTTTCTGTTTTATTACATTTATAATAATAATAAAACAAAACTTATCACCTTTATTATAATTCACAATATTAATCGATCAGGTCGTTCCCAAGAAAGAGGGGGCTTTCCAATAAGGATTTCTCCTTATTGGCGCGCAATTAGGTGACCAAACCTCTCCTTGGCATAAGACATCGTTAATATTATAAATAATAATATTAATAACTTTGTCGTCTCAATTATTGATTTAATAATATATCATATATTATGTAGATAAAACTGTGACAATAATTGAATCAATAATATGAGAGATGTGATGCAGCAATTATTATAGCAATAATTGAGTATAACTGAGTGACTTCTCACATAAGCATCAATAATCAATACCGTGTGCTACTATGCAACCACACGTATTTTACCACCGATTATTTTATAACAACTTGCTTACTTTGCAAAATTTTCAAATATCACCCTTAACTTTATCCTTTATCAATTTAACCATTTACTAAATAGAATAATTATAAGAAAATTGAATACTTTCATTTCATAAAATTCGGGGTCTCACAACAGTGATGAATAGTAAAAATTAGATTTTCGCCCGTGAACCAAAATTCGACTGTTCATCCGTGATTAAATAGTGTCATGTCATTCTCCTATAAATAGGTTACTTAGTTAAGAAATTAAAATCACACCATAATTAGAGAATTCTTCTTCTATAAAATTGTGCATATTTCTTTCTAGTATAAGAATATTTTGAGTGTAGTTAACAGTGCAAGATTTCCTCAAGAATATCTTCGCTATACCAGTCAGATTTAGTCTTCTACTAAGGTAAATGATGTTATTTTCTTTATACTCATAAGGGTTGTCATTCTATTCCTTATTAATCTGTGGAAATAACCTGTCTACGCGGATTACCGTATTCCTAGTGAATAACCATTCGTATTAATTCTTTATTAAGTTGTGAGAATGATCTGTTTACACGGATTATTGCATAACGAGTAAAAATCTATTTGCAGTTTTGTATATTTTTTCATATTCGTATAGATATCATTTCTTTTTGAAAGTCCAATAATAATCTAGAAAGGGGGTTGAATAGATTATTACAAAATTAAAAATTATCTAAAGCCTTTTTGAATTTTTGAATAATTAATTTACAGTGATAGAAATTAATATGCAATACAGTAAAAATTCAATCACACAATGCACAGAGATTTGTCTGGTTCATAACATACATCCTGGGTATGCTGCTACGTCCAGTCTCAAGCTCCTCTCCAGAACTTGAGATCCTATTACTATTAGTAATAAATACTCCTTCAACAGGAGGAGAAGCCTTTACAATATTTTATAGTCAAACTTCCAACTGTTCCCAACTAATCTATCTTGGAAAGCAAGCTCCCAGCTCCCTCCTCAAGCTTAGTTGTACTTCTTTTGAATTCAGTTCTATTCTATAATCAGGTTTTGAAACAACAGCCTCTTCCTCACCTCACAAGTACACTAGAGACCCAACTTTCCGCTGACCTCTCTAAGACTCCGATCTTGGTCGAAGAATTACTCGTCTTTCTCACAGGTACATAAAATAAACTAATCTGACCTTTTCTCTTTTTACAAATAATTTTACAACAATTTGTTTCTCAAATAAGCAGATAAGAATTTAATACAAATGGATGCTTCTTAAATAAGCAGATATAATTTAGTACAGATTGATGCTTCTCAAATAAGCAGATATCAATTAAAGAACAAATATATTTATAAAAGTTCAAAGACTTTTATACTTGAGAAATTATTCTTCTTTATAAGAAGATAGTTATTTATGCTTAGATCAAATAATGCTTCTGTGCAAGAAAATATGTAAATTATGCACTGGTATAAAAGTTTAAATAACTTTTATATTTTGTGTGAAAAGTGCTTCTTGAATAAGCAAATATATCAATTTTAGCTTTTACTCAAAAGTGCTTTTGTTTAAGCAGATATATAATTTAATGCAAATTTATAAAGAATTATTCTTTAAGGAGTAAAGAAAAGTCGCTTTAAGTTTAAACAACTTTTAGAGTGAAAATGTTTCTGAGTAAGCAAATAAGTTGTTTTAAACTTTGAATCAAATATGCTTCTATTTAAGTAGATATATTCACTTAATTTTGTGAAATAAAATTTTAAATAACTTTTATATTATGCAACAAGTATTTTATGAATAAATGAATTTATGATTTAATACTTGTGATTACAGATATCAAGTATAATAAATAAATCAGTTAAGCAATACTTGATATAACAAATATATTTGTTTAACTCAGATAATATATAACAATATTTTATCTATTATGTAAATTTTTATAAATAATGTCACTTAGTACTATAAGGAATCGTACGGTTCGAATTTCTCTTGGTAGAGGTGTATCTTCATAGCCTTGCGGTGTCTAAGTATGATAAAATTTATAATTTTTATAATTGATATTTATATAAATATTTTCAAATAGATCACTACGATTCTCAAATCCAGTTCGGATGACTACTCTTTTTGAAGTAGTATCTTAATGTCGTTTTGAGCTATCAAGTGTCGTATCTATTTTACGATATTTATATAAATAATATCAACAAAAGGTTACTGAAGACTATAAGGAATCGCACGGTTCGAATTTCTCCCCGTAGAGGTGTATCTCTGTAGCCATGTGGCGCCCAAGTATCCTTTTATTTGATAAATAGATGAAATATAGATATATAGAATTGTGTATAACAATTTATATTTGAAAGTAGTATGCACACAAGCCAATCATATTTGATGATAAAGCATATACTTTGTAACAATCTTATCCATTTATTAATAAAAAGTATTTATTTATTAAAGGCTTTTAATTATCTACATGATGCTACTTTATAACATGTGATAAACCCATAGTTTTAAGCAATGCTTTTAGAATAATGATGATGATCATTCTAATGAGATCTAAATTCTTAGAAAGCTTAAAACTAAAATAGTTCCCAATCGTTGGATTACTAAATTAGGGATTAGTGAATCCAGATAGATTGGTATATACGTTGTTTGCTCATTGGATGAGGATGATTAATCTCATGATCATTTGTGTGGAGACACTAAAGCAAGTGTGTAGGTGCTTATTGGAGAATAAGTTCACTGAACGTGGCTCGCTAAGGAATACCTAATAGAGTTTTACTTGTCTGTCAATAGGAATTCCTGTAGTGATAGTAGTACAAGTAATCCTTGGACTTGAGATCATCATAGTATCTTGTGTATGATGAATTATACTTTGACTTATTCCTTAAGACCCTTGGGGTATATCAAAGGGTATGCTTGGGTATAATAAGTCGTACATGGAGATAATGTATGATCAATAAAGAATCTACGGCTTCTAGTAAAAGAAGAGAAATGTCCTATATGATTCGATAAATGACAACCCAGTAGTCCATGGCCAAGGCAGAATGAAATTAGAAAGTAATTTCTAATTTGCATTATTTGAAGTTGTGCATTTAAGGATTGAAATACATATAATTAAATAAAATAAGACTTGACAATAATTCCATGTCTTATATTTAATTGAGACATTGTATGGTGGAAGGATTGAATTGTGCGGTAACTATTTACTCAAAGGTTCTTTTATGATTGATGTTGAAATCTATATTATCTGGAAAGTCGTTAAACGCCAGGCAGACTTATCCCTATTGTAGAATAAATATTATTTATTTAAATAAATTAATATTTTAATTTATTTATTTAAATAAGATTAGAATTGTTTTAATTGATTTATTCACAACCAGTTTAATATGGAGAACCTAAAGGGTCACACCATAAAAGGAAGAACAATTATTTAAAAAGTTAATGACATAATTGTAATAATAAGTTAAGTATATTTAATTTAATCTATGGTGATAGAATAAATTAAATAACTTAATATTTATTATTTAATATTTTAGAAATATTAAATATAAATTAATAAGAGGAGTCTTATTATTATTATTATTATTATTATTATTACTATTATTATTATTTAATTTTTAAAGGAGTTTGTGAATTAGTTAATAAAAGTACTCTAATATATTCCTAATAAGATTAGGAGGCTAATTAATTAAAAAAATTTAATTAATTATTCCTAATAAGATTGGGAGCCTAATTAATAGTTTAATTAATTATAATAAAAAACTCAATTCCTTAATTGTTAAGGAGGGTTGCCCACATCTATAAATAAGAGGAGTCTTATTATGGGTGATGAGGAGTTGTTGATTTTTTCACAACAGACGTGATTCTAATTGTTGGAGAGTACGCTATTTTTCTATGAGATAGAAAAATTAGGGTTTTGTCAAACACACATCTTCTTGAATCTTTCTTCTTCCTTGGTGGATCACCTTTAGAGGCCAAACACTTGGGTGGCTAACATTGATCAAAGGAAGGAACCAAACCCGGTGGATTCAAGTTAAACACGAAAAAGATTGGAGGTGAACTTGTACCTGAGGAAGCTTGAATCTTCAAGGGTATGATTCTTGTTTTTTATCTTTTCGTTTAATTAATAATTGTGCATAAAGGGTGATCCGGGTATATGGTTTGTAAAATTTTAAAACTCTATTTTACCACGTTTCCGCTTACTTTGTGTAATTTGATTGCGTTCATGAATATTACAAACCTAATAGTGGCATCAGAGCCAAATTTTATGCAAATTATTAATTGTTTTAATTTGATATGTATATTGATGTGTTTAGAATAATTTAATTGGGCATTATTTTTTTGTATAAATTTATTAAAAAAAATCGCAAAGCCTGTTTAAAAAAAAAATCAGTACTGTGATTCGTTGAGTCCGTGGTTTTTTTTTAATTAATCAATTATGAGCATTGATTTCGTTATCCAAAAAAAAAGGGGGGGACTAGTTCGGTTACATGAATGAATCCTGCAACATGAGTCAATGACTAGATTCACGTGAATGAGGGACAACTAATTAGAGTTGTAATTCACGTTAATCAATTACTATATATCATATATATGGTGCATGATGCTGTTAACATAATAACCACCTTTAGTATATATTATGTATATATGGCGTGAATCACTTTTGCTTGCTATTATAATATATATATATATATATATATAATATTTTTAATAATTTTATAATTAAAATAAAAAAGAGTTTATTTTAATCTTAAAATAAAAATTTATTTTAAATTTTAATCTTAAAATAAAAATTTATTTTAATTTTAAAATTGGATTCTATGATAACTAATTGGAGTAGAAATTGGATTCCATGTTTTTTTAAATAAAGAGTTTATTTAGATATGAAATAAGATTTCATATTATTCAAAATAAAGGAGTTTATTTGTGAATACGAAAGAGAATCCGTATTTCCTTAAATAAAGGAGTTTATTTAGATATGGAATAAGATTTCATATTATTCAAAATAAAGGAGTTTATTTGTGAATAGGAAAGAGAATCTGTGTTTTCTTTAATAAAAAGTTTTTTTTACTTGGAATTGGATTCTATAATTAATTAAAATAAATAAGTTTATTTTGATTAAAATAAAATAGTTTATTTTATTCAAAATTAGATAAATTAAAATAAAAGAGGTTTATTTTGATTTAAATTTGGATTAAAATAAATGAGTTTATTTTTTGATTCAAAATTTGATTTTATAATAACTAAATTTTCCCATTAAATGATATCAATATATATATTGAATGTTTATTATTCATGAGATGAATGTTATTTATTGATGCATATGTAATGTGTATGATAATAAATGGGATTGATTATGGACTATTGACCAATGTGATTGGATTTTATTTTAGTTGGATGCATGAATATATGAGTTTTATTAAATGGGGTCTATGTGACACCCCAAAATAGGTATACATCACCTATTCTGAGTCACCAAATACATGGTACAGAATACAAATACAATCTTAAATATATAACATGAGCTGTGAGTTTTAATACAAATATTGTCTTCTAGACAGTATTCAAACTCAAAATAAGTCCTCAATACATTTATTATCACACTATTTCATAGAATAGTGAGGATTACTAATTCTATCATCTGGACCGTCACTCCATTCCCCAACTAGTCCCTGCTACGTTCTCATTTCCTGAAAAGAACAATGAAAGCAAAAGGGTGATCTCAACTAGCCCAGTAAAAAATATTATGGCTAAGATAATGCAGAATAAATTATCGTTAGCCTTCAATGATGTTAAACCGATACAATATAACAAACATCAAGTTTAAGCTGCGCAATGAACAAGCAATCCATTGAAGAGTCAGTAGAGAATAAAATCTACTATCTTCTATGATTTAAAAGGTTTTCATCACTTTTATCGCCGAGACTCAAATTTTATTAAATAAACCACGCGTCATCCTTGCATTACGGCCAAGGATATTCATTAGTATCACGGCCACAAATTATCCATGCACTACGGGCCAAGGATATTCTTATTTTCATCAAGGGTCATGATCATGCCAACAACTGTCCATCAATGAACTACGAGCCAGTGAGTACTTTTATCACATCATTTGTAACATTACGGTCATGACTATACCGAATAATCCCTAGTCATAATCATACCAAGTCCATCTATGCACTACAGGCCACAGATGACTTTCAACATAATATAAACATGAGGATGATGACAATGACATAATAATTCAATAAAACAAGTTCAAGAATTAAATTTTAAAGATTAATAAGTTAATTTATCCTGAACTCAAAAACGTTCAAATTGTCAACATGATCATCGCTTTGTGGAGTAAAATTCAAGAATGCTCGTAAGAATATTTCCATAAAAAGATCTTTGGATAAAGCGCAAATATAAGGGATATTCTACTAATTTCATGGAGTATAGAAGCCAAAACTTTAACCAATTGAGTATAATAGAATATATGAAAGCGCAAATGAATTTTTTACCACCATGCAGTAATCAACGAGATGATCATTTCCACAATTTAATAAAGAATGAAACAAAAGATCATTCACCACGCATGTGGTAATCCACATAGACAAAAGTTATTCCAATGTAATAATAAAGAATGTAATAATGTAAGAATTCACCATGCATGCGATAGACCGCATGAGACGTGTTATTCCTCAATGTAATAATAAAGAATGGAACCAGTCATACGAAATCCGCTTATTGCACGTGATATTCCAACAAAATAATAAAGAATAGAATAACAATGAGAATTCACGGGCATGCGCGATAATCGCATGCATGACGGAGTTATTCCAATAGAATAATAAATAATGGAACCAGATCATGCGTAATATGCACAGACAGGATATTCCAATAGAATAATAAAGAATGGAATAATAGAAGAATTTGACCATGTATGCGGTATTTCGCATAGACATGTTATTTTAACAGAATAATAAATAGTGGAACCAGGTCATGCGTAATACGCACAGACAGGATATTCCAACAAAATAATAAAAAATGGAATAATAGAAGAATTTCACCATGTATGTGGTACTTCGCATAGACAGGTTATTCCAACATAATAATAAGGAATGAAATAACAATAGCTCTCTTGATGAAAATAAAAGAAATAATACCCCTTACCTTAGAATAAAGCTGGATACTGGAGTAGAGAGGTAGCAGACTTCTCATCTTCTTTCTCTCTATAATTTCTCTCTACAATAATTGCTCTATAGCTTTAGTGAATTGGTAAAAAATAATGAAGGAATGAGCTTCTATTTATAGGAAAATATAGTTTCGATAATTGCACGTTTTGGGGCACGAAATATTACAGTATAATACCTTCCTCTTTTCCTTCATTTTTAATTTAGTCCTGCAAGTATTATCAAACTTGCACCACCTCCCCTAATAGTAAATAACATGAATCAATAATTTAATCATGTGAATCCATAGTTATAATCATGTGAAAATACGAATTACAGTATAGTACCTCCATCTATACCTCCATTTTTAACTTAGTCATGCAAGTATTATCAATCTTGCACCAACTCCCCTAATAGTAAATGAATGTGAATCAATAGTACACACATATGAACAAATAGTTATAATAGCAATTATTGCTCATTTATCCGATTAATTACCCGATAACTTCCAGACATCAATTATTATCGAAATAAATGTCGATTTTCACTAACACTAATAATTCTAACACAATGGAACTATCAATTTCATCTTTAATCAACACAAACTTATTCATCATTAATATTATAACTCACAATATTTAACAACCAGGTCATTCCCAGGAAAGAGGGGGCTTTCCGATAAGGATTTCTCCTTATTGGCACACAATTAGATGACCAAACCTCTCCTTGACAGAACTTCTAGACATTGTAAATATTGTAATTTAATAATATGAATAACTTTGTAGTCTCAATTATTGATTTAATAATATATCATATTATACAGATGAAACTGTGACAATAATCGAATCAATAATATGAGAGATATGATGCAAAGAATTATCGTTGTAGTAATAATTGAGTATAACCGAGTGACTTCTCACGTAAGTATCAATAACCAATACCGTGTGCTACTATGCAAACCACGCCAGACATCGTATTTTCTACACGGGTAGTTCAACAGTTTTAACGATAACACTTCGTAGTTATTTTTATAAAAGATAATTTTTTTCGTTTTTTTACTACGACAATACTTCATTATGGGGTCCACTAATGATTGTGATTGATCGCATGCGAATATTCCCCTGCTAAAATGAATATTCCCCGACCAATCAAATATTATATAACCACTTGCTTACTTTGCAAAATTTATAAATATTACCCATAACTATAACATTATATTATATCCACACCATAATATTAAAAAATATATTTCAAGAGAAATTAATCTTTATTCATAAAAGTTGGGGTCTTACAACTTCCTCT
Organism: Panax ginseng; assembly: GCA_020205605.1. Lineage (NCBI taxonomy): Eukaryota > Viridiplantae > Streptophyta > Magnoliopsida > Apiales > Araliaceae > Panax > Panax ginseng. The sequence continues at coordinate 42,018,751 of CM035132.1, forward strand.
TCTTATGAAATTTCGTCCTCAAAATTAGGGTGCGTACCTGGTATGTTGAAGAGGTGAGGATACCTTGATTTCATTTCAGAATCTAACTCCCAGGTTATTTCCTCAACATCATGGTTTCTCCATAAAACTTTGACTTGAGGTATAACTTTAGAGCGTAGAATATGATCCTTCTTATCCAAGATTTTAACAGGTACCTCTTCATACGTTAAATCTTCTGCTATCTCGTCCGGTTCTAGTTCAATAATGTGGTTCGGGTCTTTCATATATTTATGTAACATAGATATGTGAAAAACGTTATGAACACGAGACATACTTGGCGGTAAGGCGAGTTTCTAGGCCATAGTTCCTACTCGATCGAGGATTAAAAATGGGCCAATGAATCGAGGATTGAGATTTCCTCTCTTTCTAAATCTTGTAACTCCTTTCCATGGAGCAACACATAACAACACATGATCTCCAATATCGAATTCCACGTCCTTTCGATGAAGATCAGCATAACTCTTTTGTCGATCTTGTGAGGTTTTTATACGTTGTTGGATCGTTTGAATCTTTTCCGTAGTCATACGTACCAAATCCGGTCCCAACAACGTTGCTTCACCCACCTCATCCCAACATACTGGAGAACGACACTTTCTTCCATACAATGCCTCAAATGGAGCCATGCCAATACTTGCTTGATAACTATTGTTGTAGGAAAACTCCACCAATGGTAAAAACTTGTCCCAACTTCCCTTGAAGTAAAGGACACAGAGTCTTAATAAATCCTCAAGAGTTTGAATAGTCCTCTCTGATTATCCGTCCGTTTGAGGATGATACGCCGAACTAAATCGTAAATATGTGCCCATAGCTTTTTGTAAACTAACCCAAAACCTTGAAGTGAATCTTGGGTCTCGATCAGAAACTATGGATACTGGCATACCATGCAATCTTACAATCTCATTTATGTATATACTAGCAAGACGTTCAAGTGTATAAGTTTTTCGTATCGGTAAGAAATGAGCAGATTTGGTCAATCTATCAACAATGACCCAAATCGCATCTATGCCTTGAGAAACCTTGGGAAGACCAGTAACGAAATCCATGGTAATGTGCTCCCACTTCCATTCTGGAATTTTAAATGGTTGCAATGGACCTTTTGGCACTTGATGCTCCGCCTTGACTCGTTGACAAGTTAGACACCTTGAGATAAACCCCGCTATCTCTCTCTTTATATTGCTCCACCAAAATGTATGTCGAATATCACGATACATTTTGGTACTCCCAGGATGGATTTCAAACGGTGTGTTGTGCGCCTCCATCATGATTTTATACTTCAAATTAGAATCGTTAGGAACACAAAGTCTGGAGTTGACTCGAAGTATTCCTTCTTCATCGATTCTTGCTTCTGTAATAGCACCTTCTTGTACTTTCTTCCTCATACGTATCAAATCTAGGTCTGTAGCTTGAGTCGCTTTAACTTTATCGATTAAAGTCGGTTCCACTCGTATATTCGCCATCATCATATGGGTCCCTGGAGTCTTTAACTCTATTTCCATCATTTCCAAGTCATACACAATGGGCCTTTGCGTTGACAATAATGCACTCGTGCCCGCATATGATCTTCTACTCAATGCGTCAGCTACTACGTTCGCTTTTTTAGGATGGTATTGGATGGCATGATCATAATCTTTCAACAGATCAAGCCAACGTCATTGCCGCATGTTGAGTTCCTTTTGAGTGAAGAAATATTTGAGGCTTTTATGATCCGTATAGATCTCTACCTTCTCTCCATATAGGTAATGCCTCCAAATCTTAAGCGCAAAAACGACAGCGGCTAACTCTAAATCATGAGTAGGATATTTTCTCTCATATTCTTTGAGTTGCCGAGAGGCATAGTCTATGACTTTCCCATGTTGCATGAGAACACATCCTAACCCTTTGCCCGAAGCATCACTGTAGATGACAAATCCCTCCGAGCCAGATGGTATTGTCAGAACAGGTGCTGAAATAAGTCTCATCTTGAGTTCTTGAAAACTCTTCTCACATTCTTTGCTCCAACCGAACTTTGTATCTTTCCGAGTAAGCTGAGTTAATGGAGTAGCGATTTGAGAAAACCCTTCTATGAATCTCTGATAATAACCAGCTAAGCCGAGAAAGCTACGTACTTCGGTCACTGATTTAAGTCGCTCCCAGCTTTGAATAGCTTCAATCTTTGCTAGGTCAACAGATATTCCATGACTTGATACTACGTGCCCAGGAATGTTACTTCCTCAAGCCAAAACTCGCATTTCTTCAACTTGGCATAAAGCTTGTTTTCACGAAGCTTTTGGAGTATCAGCCTCAAGTGTTTCTCATGATCTTCATGGCTTTTGGAATATATGAGGATGTCATCAATAAAGACGACCACAAAGTGATCCAAATATTCCTTGAACAATCGGTTCATCATGTCCATGAAGGCAACAGGAGCATTAATCAATCCAAAAGACATGACTAGGAATTCATAATGCCCGTACCGAGTTCTGAAAGCCGTCTTTGAAATGTCATCGGTTCTAATCTTCAATTGGTGATATCCGGAACGAAGATCAATCTTTGAAAAGAATTTGGCGCCTTGCAACTGGTCAAACAGGTCATCAATGCGAGGCAATGGATATTTTTTTTTATAGTGATATGGTTCAACTCTCGATAATCAATACAAAGTCGCATACTCCCATCTTTCTTCTTCACGAATAGAACAGGAGCACCCCAAGGAGACGTACTAGGATGAATGAAACCGATGTCTAACAATTCCTGCAGTTAGGTCTTTAACTTCTGAAGTCAATAGGAGCCATTCGATATGGGGCTTTGGAAATGTGTTTGTACCGGGTTCAAGGTCGATACAAAATTTAATTTTACGCTCTTGGGGTAGGCCAGGAAGTTCTTCAGGGAATACGTCAGTAAATTTATTAACAATAAAAATATCATTCAAAACTAACGTATTTTTGTTTAAATCTGTGACATGAGCTAAGAAAGCTTGACATCCGTTTTTTAATAAACGAATAGCTTTATGGCTTGAGATGACAGTGATTGATTTTAATGGTTTGGTCGCTTGAATTTGCATAATAGGTTGGTTAGGAATATGAAAGCTAACAACCTTACGAAAATAATCAATTTTTGCATGATGAGTATTTAACCAATTAATCCCTAAAATCACATCAAATGCAAGTATTTTCAAAGAAATAAGATCAACAGGTAACGTGCGGTTGCTGATTTGAACTAAACAAGACTTATAAACAGTGGATGTAATAAAGGTTTCTCCCAACGGAGTTTCAACAGATAAGTCAAAGTCCAATTTCTATGGAGTCAAATTTAAACGTTGAGTGCAAGTAGGAGAAATAAAAGAATGGGTAGAACCAGTATCAAATAAGGTATAGAATTCGCTAGAGTTTATGATAAGCTTACCCATGATGACCTCGTTTGGGTTCCTTTCTTTCTGGGATGTCATAAAAAATGCTCTCCCTTGAACTACCGACTTTGAATTTTTTGGGACGGCCTTTGGTGCCTCCATCCCAGTTGAACTTGCCTTCCCTGAATGACAAAATCGAGCTAGGTGACCTTCTCTTCCATAATTGTAACAGGTTTTAGACTGCTGTGTATAGTTTGGACTGATATGTCCTTCCCCTCCACATTTGAAGCATATGATAGGTGGTCGTTCTCCTTCCTTAACAACGGGTGCTGATGCTGACGTCTTTCCATATTGTTGAATCTCCTCTTCTTGAAATGTCCTTTCTTATTATTTTGGCCATGATTACCATCGAAGTGGTTACCATTTCTGGCATGTTGATTCCCTCCACGCTTATTGTCACCGCTTCGATGACTGCTATCACTTGTATTATCATTTTACCGGCTGCTCTCTTTTAGTTGGGTTGACTCATTATCGCGCTCCAATAAATGAGCCCGATTAACAACATCTGAATACAAACATAGTTTATGAGAGATAAGATATTAACGTATCTCGGGTTTCAAACCTCTTAGAAACATTCGCATCATTCTCTCCTCATTATCAACCAAATGGGACGCAAACCGGGACAACTCGGCAAACTTAGCTTCGTACTGTGACACGGTCATGTTGTTTTGCTCCAGTTTAATGAACTCTACCTCTTTCATGTGACGAATACTTTCGGGAAAGTACTCGTCATTGAATAGTTCTTAGAACTTCTCCCAAGACATCTTCAAAGTCGGCAGTCGAGTACGCTTTACGATTCCCACCAAAGAATCGCCGCCCGCATAACATGAAGGTGGCAAAGGAACCTTTTGCTCCTCGGAGCATCCCAAGACATCAAATATCTTGTTGATCTGCTTTATCCACGTCTCTGCCTTAAGTGGTTTTGGCTCTCCAAAAACTCCGGTGGTCCCAGCTCCTTGAACTGTTTAGCAGTGACCATCCGAGAGTTGCCAGTGTTTCCACCTATATTTTGGACAGGAGCCGCTCTCGCCTGATGTTGCATGAATTGCACAAAGCCTCTGAATATTCCATCGTTCATCATTTGGTTAGTGTTGTCGTTTGCATGAGGATTGTCGCCTTCCTGATGCACATTATCCTGATTATTGATCTGTGGAGACTCAACGGTCTCCTGTGCTCCATTGATATTTTCAACATTCTCGGATGTCATTTTCAAATACTGCCACAAAACAAGGGTTAATTAACATATCACATATTATCCCTATACTCTGACCGACCAGTTAAATACCACATAAACTTAGGTAGGTCATACTAGCAAAGGAATTCCCCGTCTCTCCCCTCCTAGTTCTTGTCTCATATCTCAGCCAGGGATCATATCCCTAAGCTTTGATACCAACTGTGACGCCCCCAAAATAGGTATACATCACCTATTCTGAGTCGCCAAATACATGGTATAAAATACAAATACAATCTTAAATATACAAAATGAGCTGTGAGTTTTAATACAAATATTGTCATCTAGACAGTATTTAAACTCAAAATAAGTCCTCAATATATTTATTATCACACTATTTCATAGAATAGTGAGGACTACTAATGCTATCATCTGGACCGTCACTCCGTTCCCCAACTAGTCCTCGCCACGTTCTCATTTCTCAAGAGAACAATGAAAGCAAAAGGTGAGCTCAACTAGCCCAAGAAGAAATATTATGGCTAAGATAATGCAGAATAAATTATCGTTAGCCTTCAACAAATGTTAAACCGATACAATATAACAAACATCAAGTTTAATCTAGCGGTAGGAACAAGCAATCCATTAGAAGAGTCAAGTAGAGAATAAAATCTACTATCTTCTATGATTTAAAAGGTTTTTCATCACTTTTATCGCTGAGACTCAGCTTATTAAATAAACCACGTCATCCCTGCACTACGACCAATGATATTCATTAGTATCACGACCACAAATTATCCATGCACTACGGGGCCAAGGATATTCGTGTTTTCATCAATGGTCATGATCATGCCAACAACTGTCCATCAATGCACTACGGGCCAGTGAGGAATTTTACCACATCATTTGTAATATTATGGTCATGACTATACCGAATAATCCCTAGTCTTAATCATACCAAATCCATCAGAAGAATAATAAATAGTGGAACCAGGTCATGCGTAATACGCACAGACAGGATATTCCAACAAAATAATAAAGAATAGAATAACAGAAGAATTTCACCATGTATGCGGTACTTTGCATAGACAGGTTATTCCAACATAATAATAAGGAATAGAATAACAATAGCTCTCTTCATGAAAATGAAAGAAATAATACCCCTTACCTTAGAATAAAGTTGGATACTGGAGTAGAGAGGTAGCAGACTTCTCTTCTTCTTTCTCTCTATAATAATTGCTCTATAGCTTTAATGAATTAGTGAAAAATAATGAAGGAATGAGCTTCTATTTATAGGAAAATATAGCTTCGATAATTGCATGTTTTGGGGCTCGAAATATTATAGTATAATACCTTCCTCTTTTCCTTTATTTTTAATTTAGTCTTGCAAGTATTATCAAACTTGCACCACCTCCCCTAATAGTAAATAACGTGAATCAATAATTCAATCATGTGAATCAATAGTTATAATCATGTGAAAATACGTAATTACAAAGATAACTCTCCATCTATACCTCCATTTTTAACTTAGTCATGCAAGTATTATCAATCTTGCACCAACTCTCCTAATAGTAAATGAATGTGAATCAATAGTACACACATGTGAACAAATAGTTATAATCATGTGAATTAATAGCAATTAATTGCTCATTTATCCGATTAATTACCCGATAACTTCCAGACATCAATTATTATCAAAATAAATGTCGATTTTCACTAACACTAATAATTCTAACACAATGAAACTATCAATTTCATCTTTAATCAACACGAACTTATTCATCATTAATATTATAACTCACAATATTTAACAATCGTGTCATTCCCCGTGAAAGAGGGCTTTTCCGATAAGGATTTCTCCTTATTCGCACGCAATTAGATGACCAAACCTCTCCTCGATGTAACTTCTAGACATTGTAAATATTGTAATTTAATAATATGAATAACTTTGTCGCCTCAATTATTGATTTAATAATATATCATATTATACTGCATTTAAACCGTGACAATAATCGAATCAATAATATGAGAGATATGATGCAAAGAATTATCGTAGCAATAATTGAGTATAATCGAGTGACTTCTCACGTAAAGATCAATAACCAATACCGTGTGCTACTATGCAACCCACGCCAGACATTCGACTTTTTACTCCGGGTAGTTCAACAGCTTTAACTCAGTAACACTTCCTAGTTATTTTTATAAAAGATAATTTCGTCGCTTTTCTTACTACGACAATACTTCCTTTATGGGGTCCACTAATGATTGTGCTTGTCGCATTTAATATTCCCCGCTAAAATGAATATTCCCCACCAATCGAATATTATATAACCACTTGCTTACTTTGCAAAATTTATAAATATTACCCATAACTATAACATTATATTATATCCACACCATAATATTAAAAAATATATTTTAAGAGAAATTAATCTTTATTCATAAAAGTTGAGGTCTTACAGTCTACGTACCTCGTCTTCTTTAATTTTTTTCTTAATGTAAATTCTAACTCCCTCCTATGTACTTCCCCTTGACTGCTGATCAAGGTTTTTATTTATTTTAAATAGTTTTATAATAGGAATAGTTAGAATTAATTTTGAAGAATTGGAGATCAAGGAGCAAGGAACGCTTGAAGACCCGTTTGTAATGGAGCCCGGGTTTAAATGTAATAGTTATCTTTAAATACTAATTCTTTCACCCCTAAGGTTTGACCTTTTGGTTCACTTGGTGGCTCTAGTGAACCAAACTAGAATAAAAGTCCATAATCAATCCAGGTAGAATATAGTATTCTATATGTGCATGCTTATACTATATATATTATATATTATGCAAACATGCTTCGCATGTTAATTAATATGACACGTATTTTATATATATATGTGCATGCGCGCTAAACAAGATGAGACAAATTAATAACAAACCCCTCAAATATTTTATATTAAGTCCTAAGCATTCAAAGATATATGGAATATCGAACGTTGCCTTCTAGCATGATAAAAATAATAGAGTATCAATTAATTATTAGAAGTTTGTTGTGTCACCACAAGGCTTATCTTAATTCTTTGAGATGTTAATTTTATCACATTTGATGCTTATAAAGAAAATTGAACAATATTGTTTTGTTGTGTCACCACAAGGACAATGTTTTTCTTTTTTGAATATATGGAGTGCTAGTTGGACTTAACTTGGATAATTTTGATTCGGATGTGCCACCACTTGATCAAAATAATCTAAGAGGCAAAATACAAGGAGTTGCATAGTTGATGTAATTGACAAGAGTTGTCTACCTATTTATTTATATATAGTTTGTTGTGTCACCACAAGGCTATATACATTTGAAATGGAATCCTTATTCTCACTAGCAAATCTTTAATTAGATTTTGTCGAACTATATAAGTGAGGGTAATATAGTTTGATGAAAATAGTGGGAGATACCAATTTAAAACTAGACCTAATTTATTTTGGTAATTAATAAAAGAATGTATGCTAAAATGTTGTTAATTACAAATTCATTTACAGAATTTTATAATGTCTAAATTATTAACACTGCGTAGCATATTAGATGCTGAATTAACCGGACCAAATTAAACGGATTGGTTAAGGAAATTGAGAATAGTTCTCACGGCTGAAAAGCTATCTTATGTCCTTAATACTCTTATCCCTGCAATGGTTGCAGACAATTCCTCCGAGGAAGAGATTGCTACTTTTAGAAAGTGGCAAGATGATGTACAGTTGGCTCAATGCATTATACTCGAATCCATGGGTAACGAGCTTCAGCGTCGGCATGAAACTATGGATGCTCCTACTATACTCATGCACGTCAAGTAGTTGATGGTGAGGAAAGTAGGACTGATAGATATTAAATATCTAAGGAGCTCTTTCGATCTAGAATGATCGAAGGCACTACAGTACAGATATATGTCCTAAAGATGATCAATTTGATTGAACAGTTAGGATAACTGGTTTTGTAATGGCTGGAGAGTTGAGTCAAGATTTGATCTTGCACTCACTTTCGGACTCCCTCTCACAATTATTGTGAATTTTTCATATGAACAAGCTAGATATCAGCCTCGCTGATTTGCTTATCATGTTAAAAAATGTTGAGAGTCACTTTCCAACCAAGAAAGACCATATCTTACTGGTAGGGGCCAAATGATCTTCTGAAAAGAAGAACGATTCGAAGAAGGTAAATAGAAAAAAGGCAAAAACAAAGGATAATAAGAACAAAACTGATACGGATAACAAAGGAGTTTGTTTCCACTGCAATAAGCCTGGACATTGGAAAAGAAACTACAAGAAACATCTTATAGAGGCTAACCAGAAGAAACTTAGTGAAGTTTAGGTTAAAAATATAGTTTTTGTTCATGATTGAAATAAATTTTTCTTTAAGTCAAGATTCTACTTGGGTATTGGATACCGACTTTGGTTATCATAAATATAGATTTATGAAGGGACCAAGCAGAAGTAGAAAGCTAAACAAAGGATAAGTAATCCTATATCTGGTAAATGAAGCAAAGGTTGATGCATTAGCCATAGGAACTTATAGTTTAGCAATGCCTATGGGCAAATCTATTAAGTCAATAAGTTGTTATTGTATTCCAGTACTTGTTAGAAACATTATTTATATTTTGTTGTTGGACAATAAAATCTTTGGTATTATATTTAAGAACAATTGTTATTCTATTTATAATAATAATGTTTTGTATAGAACTGGAATATTACTTAATGGATTTTGTATACTTGACTTACGTGAAAATAATTTTGCATATTGAACAAATTAGTTTAAGAAAAGGATATGATCATTCAAAGAGTTGAATGTGTGTATTTGCTGAAATACAAGTGTGAATTATTTGAAAGGTTCAAAGAATTCAGAAATGAAACAAATTGGCAAAGTATTAGGATTCTATGAACTAATCAAGGAAGGAATACTTGTGCAATAAGTTTCTAGATCATCTCAAATGGTTTTCTCATAATGGACGCCTTCTAATACACAATAATTGATTGATGTATCTGAAAGGAAAAATCGTACCTTGTTGGACATGGTACGGTCCATAATTATTTTACCGACATTCCAGTATCCTTCTGGGATAATGTCCTAGAAATGGCTGCATATCTACAAAAAAGGTAACCTCAAAATCCTACCACAAAAACTCCATAAAAGTTATGGACATGAAGGATTCCTAATTTTAAGTATGTTAAGATAAGGGGTTGTCCAACTTATGTGAAAAGGTTTCAAAGGATAAGCTTGGGATAAGATTTGACAAGTACAGATTTGTGGGATACCCTAAAGTAAGTTTAGGGTATATATTCTAGAATCCTACTTAGCAAAAGGTGTTTTTTGCGAAACACGCTACCTTCTAAGATAAATGTGTTTATCATTGAAGAGGCCAGTGGGAGGATAATAGAATCTTGAAGAGTTCAAGAACCACAAAACACTTAAGCCAAGAAACGTATATTCATTTGATGCTAAAGTCGTTTAGCATGAAAAACTCCATGGGAATTCTCATGTTGATGAGCCCTGGAGTGTAACTCTCTTAATAGTCCCCATAGACTCGTAAAAGAGAGATCGCATGAGTAACTATCATGTATGCAATGAAATGTATGGGACCTGATGTTGATCAGTCATATTCTTGTGAAGTTCAGTGTGAGTCAGTGAAAAACATCTTAAAGTACTTAACAAGCACTAAGGATGTGATCATATTCATGATGGGTCTAAATTAAAACTAGAGGGCTTAACAGACTCATATTTTTCAGACAGACCAAGACGACAGGAAATCCACTTTAAGGTAAAGCGTTACCTTGAACGGTGGTGCAGTGAAATTGGAAAGGTTTCAAATAGCAAAGAGTTGTTGGTTTAGTGATAAAGACAAAGTATATAGCTATAAATGAAGCTGTAAGTTGATTGTTTGGATTAAAAGTTCATTACAGAACTAGGAATAGTTCCTAAGTCTCATTTTGGATCTAAACATGTGTTGTGGCACTTTCATTTGATTATAGGAATCATTGAAAGATGGGAAATCACTATAGAGATAGTGGACTCTCAAGAACAACATTACATATCCATTAACTAAAGCTTATCTAACAGCAGGATAATCGTCACTTAGAGAAGAAGGGTATGAGATACCATGTCGATTGGGTTTAGTGAAAGTGGGAGATTGAAAGTAGTATACACACAATGTGACGCCCCCAAAATTAGGTATACATCACCCATCTTGAGTCGCCAAATACATGGTACAAAATACAAATACAAACTTAATTATACAACTGTCGTGTAACATACGACAATACATGAACTGAGAGTTCTAATAGGAATATTGTCATCTAGACAATATCCATACTCAAAGGAGTCCTTATTACATTTATTGTCACACTATTTAACAGAATAGTGAGGACTACTAATGCTATCTTCTGGACCGTCACTCCTTTCCCCGACTCGTCCCAGCTATATTCTCATTTCCTGAAGAGAACAGTGAAAGAAAGGGTGAGCTCAACTAGCCCAGTAAGAAATATTATGACTAAGATAATGCAGAATAAATTATCAATAGTCTTCAACAATGTTAAACTGATAAAATACAATAGACATCAAGTTTAACTGCAGCGGAATAAGCAATCCATTAGAAGAGTCAAGTAGAGAATAAAACCTACTATCTTCTATGATTTAAAAATGTTTTCATCAACTTTTATCGCTGAGACTCAGCTTAATAAATAAACCACATCTTCTAATCATCCCTGTACTACGAGCCAAGGATATTCATTAAATCATCCACGGTCATGACTATACCGAATAATCCCTGGTCATAATCATACCCAAAAGCTCGCCCATCAATGCATTATTGAGCCACTGAGGACTTTTACCACATCACTTATAACATCACAGTTCATGATTATACCGAATGATCCCTGGTCATAATCATACTAAGTCCCTCTATGCACGTAAGCCAAAGATGACTTTCAACATAATATAAACATGAGGATGATGACAATGTTATAGGAATTCAATAAAACAAGTTCAAGAATTAATTTATCCAGGAACTAATAATATCCAAATTGTCAACATGATACTTCTTTGTAAAGTAAAATTCAAGAATTCTCAGAAGAATATTTCCATGAAAAGATACTGGATGAAGCGCAAATATCAAGGATATTCCACTAATTTCATGGAATATCGAAGTCAAAACTTTAACCAACTGAGTATAATAAAGAATATATGAAACTACAAATGGATTTTCACCCGCCATGCGGTAATCCACGTATACAGATCATTTCCACAATTTAATAAGGAATGAATACAAAGGATCATTCACCATGCGTGTGGCAATCCACATGACAAAGTTATTCCAATGTAATAATAAAGAATAGAATAATAATGAAGGATTCACCATGCATGCGATAGAGATCGCATGCATGAAAAGTTATTCCCAAATGTAATAATAAATGCGGAATAATAAATATGGAACTGTGTCGAGTTAAATTCATTCATGTGATATTAAAACTGAATAATAAAGATCGGAATAATAAAAGAATTTCACCAAGTATGCAGTACTTCGCATAAACAAGTTATTCCAACATAATAATAAAGAATGGAATAACAGAAGAAGATCACCAAGTATTGGGCAAACCGCATATACAGGTCATTCTACCAAGTATAGGGTAAACCGTGCAAACAGGTCATTCCACCAAGTATAGGGTAAACCGCGCATACAGGTCATTCCCCGTCAAAAAGAATATTCCCCGACCAATCGAATATTATATAACAACTTGTGTACTTTGCAAAATTTTCAAATACTACCCACAACTATAACATTATCTCAAATTCACACCTTAATATTAAAAAAAAAAATCAAGAAATTTAAATCTTTATTTATAAAATCTGGGGTCTCACAATCTCCCCTCCTTATGGAATTTCGCCCTTGAAATTTACGTACGTACTTGGTATGCTGAATAGGTGAGGATACCTTGACTTCATTTCAAATTCTAACTCTTGAGGTATAACCTTTGAGTGTCAAATGTAATCCTTCTTAACCAAGATTTCAATAGGTACATCTTCATACGTTAAATTATCCGCTATCTCATCCGGTTCTAATTCAATAACGTGGTTCGAGTCTTTCACATATTTACGTAACGTCGATACGTTAAAAATGTTATGAACACGCGACACACTTGGCGGTAAAACGAGTCTATAGGCCACAGTTCCTACTCGATCAAGGATTTCAAATGGGCCAATAAAATCGAGGGTTGAGATAACGCCTTCTTAAACCTTCTTCTTCGCATTCATCAAATTCGGGTGTGTAGCTTGAGCGGCTTTAACTTTATCGATTAAAGTCGATTCTACTCGTATATTCATTATCTTTATGTGGGTCCCTAGAGTCTTTAACTCTATCTTCATCATTTGTAAGTTATACGAAATGAGTCTTTATGTTAACAACATCGCACTCGTAAACGCATACGATCTTCTACTCAACACGTCAGCTACCACGTTCGCTCTTCCACGATGATATTGAATGGTACGATCGTAATCTTCAACAGCTCGAGCCAACGTCTTTGGCGCATGATACGTTCCTTTTAGTTGAAGAAATATTTGAGGGTTTAAGAAATGGATTTTGTACTGGGGTCAATACAAAATTCAATTTCACGCTCTAGGGGTAGGCTAGGAAGTCTACAGGAATACATCAGGAAATTTATTAACGATAGAAATATCATTCAAAATCGTGACCCTCATTCAAGACTTGGATAATACGTCACATTAATACCAACTGTGACTTCTATCCCTTAACCTGGATAGCACCTCACAATGATACCTATCAACTTGCCATCTTCATTCACGATGTCGCCTATAGAAAGTCTGGCTTCGGTGCATTCCACACAAAGAAGTCAACAATTAAAGGATCGGGGCTCTTTACTTATGGCTTGATATGACAATGATTGACTTTAGTGGTTTGGTTGCTTGAACTCGCATAACAGGTTGGTTATGAATATAAAAGCTAACAACCTTACGAAAAGCATGATGAGTAGTTAACCAATTGTTTCCAAAAATCACATCAATGCAAGTATTTTCAAAGAGATAAGATCGACAGGTAACGTGAAAGTGCTTATTTGAATCAAACAAGATTTATAAATAGTGGAGGTAACGATTGCTCTTACTAACGAAGTTTCAACCAATAAGTCAAAGTCTAACTTCTCCGGAGTCAAATTTAAACGTTGAACGCAAGCAAGAGAGATAAAATAATGGGTAGAACCGGTATCTTATAAGGTATAGACTTCGCAATTATTTATAATTAACTAACCCGTGCTAACTTCGTTCGGGTTACTCGCTTTTTGAGAAGTCACGAAGAACGCTCTCCCTTGCACTACCGGTTTTGACTTTCTGGAACGGTCTTTGGTGCCTCCATCCTAGCTGAACTTGTCTTCGGTGAACGACAAAATCGGGCTAAGTGACCTTCTTTTCCACAATTATAACATGATTTGGACGGCATCACACAGTTTGGACTGATATGTCCCTCCCCTCCGCATTTGAAACATATGATAGGTGGTCGTTCTCATTCCTTAACAACGGGTGCTGGTGCTGACGTCTTTTCATCATTGTTGAATTTCCTCTTCTTGAAATGTCCATTATTATTATTTTGGCCATGATTACCACTGAAGTGGTTACCATTTCTGGCATGTTGATTCCCTTCACGCTTATTGTCACCGCTGATGGATCGCTATCATCGGTATTATCATTTTTTGCATTACCGCTCTCTTTTGGTTGGGTTGACTCACTATCGCGCTCCAATAGCTGAGCCCTATTAATAACATCTGAATACAAACAAAGTTTATGAGAAATGAGGTATTGATGTATCTCGGGTTTCAAACCTCTTAGAAACATCCGCGTCATTCTCTCCTCATTATCAACCAAATGGGACGCAAACCGGGACAACTCGGCAAACTTGGCTTCGTACTGCGACACGGTCATGTTGTTTTGCTCCAGTTTAATGAACTCTACCTCTTTCATGTGACAAATACTTTCTGGAAAGTACTTGTCATTGAACAATTCTTGGAACTTCTCCCAAGTCATCTTCAGTGCGGCAGGTTGAGTACGCTTTATAGATTCCCACCAGTAATCTGCCTATGCACGCAACATGAAAGTGGCAAAGGGAACCTTTTACTCCTCGGAGCATCCCAAAACATCAAATATCTTGCAGATCTACTTTATCCACGTCTCCGCCTTAAGTGGTTTTGGCTCTCCAAAAATACTCCGGTGGTCCCAGCTCCTTGAACTGTTTAGCAGTGACCATCCGAGAGTTGCCAGTGTTTCCACCTACATTTTGGACAGGAGCTGCTCTCGCCTGATGTTGCATGAATTGCACAAAGCCTCTGAATATTCCATCGTTCATCATTTGGTCAGTGTTGTCGTTTGCATGAGGATTGTCGCCTTCCTGATGCACATTATCCTGATTATTGATCTGTGGAGACTCAACAGTCTCCTGTGCTCCATTGATGTTCTCAACATTCTCGGATGCCATTTTCAAACACTGTCACAAAACAAGGGTTAATTGATATATCACATATTATCCCTATACTCTGACCAACCAATTAAATACCAAATAAACTTAGGTAGGTCATACTAGCGAAGGAATTCCCCGTTTCTCCCCTCCTAGTTCTTATCTCACATCTTAGCCAAGGATCATATCCCTAAGCTTTGATACCAACTGTGACGCCCCCAAAATAGGTATACATCACCCATCTTGAGTCGCCAAATACATGGTATAAAAATTGAATACAACATAATTATACAACTGTCGTGTAAAATATGACAAAACATAAACTGAGAGTTTAAACAAGAATATTGCCCTCTAGACAATATCCATTCTCAATGGAGTCCTCATAGACAGTATAGAAACTCAAATTCAGTCCTCATTACATTTATTGTCACACTATTTAACAGAATAGTGAGGACTACTAATACTATCATCTGGACCATCACTCCATCCCCCGACTAGTCCCTGCTACGTTCTCATTTCCTGAAGAGAACAGTGAAAGAAAGGGTGAGCTCAACTAGCCCAGTAAGAAATATTATGACTAAGATAATGCAGAATAAATTATCGATAGTCTTTAACAATGTTAAACTGATAAAATACAATAGATATCAAGTTTAACTGCAGCGGAACAAGCAATCCATTAAAAGAGTCAAGTAGAGAATAAAATCTACTATCTTTTATGATTTAAAAATGTTTTCATCAACTTTTATATCTCTGAGACTCAGCTTAATAAATAAACCACATCTTCTAATCATCCCTGTACTACGAGCCAAGGATATTCATTAAATCATCCACGGTCATGACTATACGGAATAATCCCTGGTCATAATCATACCAAAAACTTTCCATCAATGCATTACAGGCCACTGAGGACTTTTACCACATCACTTATAACATCACAGTTCATGATTATACCGAATGATCCCTGGTCATAATCATACTAAGTCCATCTATGCACGTAAGCCAAAGATGACTTTCAACATAATATAAACATGAGGATGATGAAAATGTTATAGGAATTCAATAAAATAAGTTCAAGAATTAATTTATCGAGGAACTAATAATATCCAAATTGTCAACATGATACTTCTTTGTAAAGTAAAAGTCAAGAATTCTCAGAAGAATATTTCCATGAAAAGATACTGGATGAAGCGCAAATATCAAGGATATTCCACTAATTTCATGGAGTATCGAAGTCAAAACTTTAACCAACTGAGTATAATAAAGAATATATGAAACTGCAAATGGATTTTCACCCGCCATGCGGTAATCCACATACACAGATCATTTCCACAATTAATAAGGAATGAATACAAAGGATCATTCACCATGCATGTGGCAATCCACATAGACAGGTTATTCCAACATAATAATAAAGAATGGAATAACTGAAGGATTCACCATGCATGCAATAGAACCCCATGCATAAAAGTTATTCCCAATGTAATAATAAATGCGGAATAATAAATATGGAACCGGTGTCGTGAAATTTACAAGCCACGGATATTCCGATAGAATAATAAAGAACGGAATAATAAAAGAATTTTACCAAGTATGCGGTTGCCAGATAAACAAAGTTATTCCAACATAATAATAAATAATGGAATAATGAAGAAGATCACCAAGTATTGGGTAAACCGCATATCATGTGGTCATTCCACCAAGTATAGGGTAAATCGCGACACAAAGTTATTTCAATGAATAATAAAGAATGGAATAACATAAGGATTTCACCAAGTATAGGGTATGTCACAGATCTGAGTTATTCCACAGAATAAATAAGAATGGAATAATATAAGGATTTCACCAAGTATAGGGTATGCCGCGTATACAGGTTATGTATAGGGTATGCCACTTTTACAGGTTATTCTAACAAAATAATAAAGAATGGAATAACAAAAGTTCTCTTTATGAATAAGAAAGAATAACACCCCTTACCGTAAAAGAAACTGGATATAGTAACTAATACCTGAACGGTCCAGATTGATTTACTTTTAAACGGACGGTCCAAATTAAAACTTAAAGCAACGATCCATACTGATTCACTATTAAAACTTTAAACCAGCGATCCATACTGATTCACTATTAAAACTTTAAACCAACGATCCATATTGATTTACTAATATAAATTCAACTAACGGTCTGAAAAATTAGCACATCTCCTCATGGAATAATATTGTACCCAAATACCCGAATGCACAATACTAGAGTGAATAGTAACTCGTGAATAGTAACTTGGGAATAGTAACTCATGAATAGTAACTCGTGAATAGTAACTCATGAATAGTAACTCGTGAATAGTAACTCGTGAATAGAAACTCGTGAATAGTAACTCATGAATAGTACTCCGACACGAAAAGTGTCCCGAATACCCGATTGAACAATATAATCTCCAGACATCAATTATCATCAGAAAAGATGTCGATTTCTACTAACACAAATAATCCCAACACAATAAAACTATCAAATTTCATCTTTAATCAACACGAGCTTATTCATCATTAATATTATAACTCACAATATTTAACAACAAGGTTGTTCTCGGGAAGAGGGCTTTCAATAAAATTTCTTCTCTATTGGTCATGCATGATTAGGTGACCAAACCTCTCGACGAACTTCTAGACATTGTAAATATTGCAATTTAATAATATGAATAACTTTGTCGTCTTAATTATTGATTTAATAAAATAAAATATTATGCACATGATAATCGTGACAATAATTGAATCAATAATATGAGCGATATGATGTATGACAACTCTGCAGCAATAATGCGGTATAAGCGAGTGACTTATCACATAAGCATCGATAATCAATCTGAGGTGTATGCTCTTATGCAACCACAGCGTATTATCGTATTTTAACTACTTTTAGGGTAGTTCAATAGTATCAATGGTAAAACCTCGCCGTTATTTTCATAAAATATTTTTGTCATTTTCTAACTATGACCAGTTCTTACATTTTGGGTCCACCAATGATCAGAAATGTCAGATGAATATTTCGACCAATCGAATATTATATAACAACTACAGCGTATTTTGCAAAATTTTTCAAATACTACCTAACTATTACATTATATCAAATTCACACCTTAATATTAAAAAAAATCGAGAAATTTAAATCTTTATTTATAAAACTGGGGTCTCACACACAAGCCAATCATGTTTGATGATAAAGCATATACTTTTTAACAATCTTATTCATTTATTAATAAAAATTATTAATTTATTAAAGGCTTTTAATTATCTATATGATGTTACTTTATAATATGTGATAAACCCATAGTTTTAAGCAATGCTTTTAGAATAATGATGTTTGTAAAACCCTAAATTTTACGAATAAAGATTTAATTTTTTCAAATATTTTTTTTGAATATTATGGTGTGGATTTGAGATAATGTTATAGTTAATGGTAGTATTTATAAATTTTGCAAAGTATGCAAGTTGTTATATAATATTCGATTGGTCTGGGAATATTCTTTGTTTCGAAATATCCGCATTTACGGCAGACAATCATTGGTGGAACCTAACAAATTATTATCGGATTGATCGAGAAAACGACAAAAATATTTTTTTATGAAAATAACTATGAAGTTTTACCATTAAAATTGTTGAAATACTCTGTAGTAAAAGACAAAGAGAATGCGCGTGGTTGCATAAGAATAATACCAGATTGATTATCGATGCTTACGTGAGAAGTCACTCGCTTTTGTTCAATTATTGCTACGAAGAATTGTTACATAAGTATCTCACGTTATTTGATTCAATTATTGTCGATATTTTATATATTATTAAATCAATAATTGAGATGACAGAGTTATTAATATTTTTATTTGAAATATTAACGATGTCTAGAAGTTCTGCCAAGGAGAGGTTTGGTCACCTAATTGCGTGCCAATAGGGAGAAATCCTTATTGGAAAGCCCCCTCTTTCCTGGGAACAACATGGTCGATTAATATTGTGAATTATAATAATGATGATAAATATTGTTAAATATATTGAGGTTTCTTTTTATGAAGTCACAGAAGTTTATATATATATATATTATATATATATATATATATATATATATATATATATATATATATATATATATTTTGTTTTATTAGTATTATTAATATAATAAATTAGAAAAGCTTTTTATATAAAATGTAATACTTTTTTAAAGTTATTTGTTATATTAGACAATAATTAGAATATAATATATTTTATTATGCATAGTGTTTTGCATAGTAAAATCTTTTTTATATAAAACAAAATACTTTTATAAAGTAATTTGTTTTATTAGACAATAATTAGAATATAATATATTTTATTATGCATAGTGTTTCAGATAGTACTGCGATAGTGTTTGTATAGTAAAATCTTTTTATATAAAATGTAATATTTTTATAAAGTTAATTATTTTATTAGATTTTAAATAATATATATATATATATTATATTTTATTGCATAGTATCCTTTCTATTTTCCTATAAATAGGATGCTTAGTTAGAATTGAAATCACACCGTAAATTGAGAGAATTCTCTTCTATAATCTTAGCGTATTTCTTTAGAGTTTTAAGAAGCTTTGAGCGAAGTGCAAGTTTTCTTCAAGTATATCCCCGCCCTACCCGTCGGAGTACTCTTATTTATAAGGTAAGGGATATTATTTGTTGTACTCGTAAGGGGTATTATTTCTTTCGTATTCATGAAGAGAACTTCTGTTATTCCATTCTTTATTATTTTGTTGGAATAACCTGTATATGTGAAGTACCGCATACATGGTGAAATTCTTCTGTTATTCCATTCCTTATTATTCTGTTGGAATAACCTGTATATGCGAAGTACCGCATACATGGTGAAATTCTTCTGTTATTCCATTCCTTATAATTCTGTTGGAATAACTTGTATATGCGAAACACCGTACACATGGTGAAATTCTTCTGTTATTCTAATGTTTATTATTTTGTCGGAATATCTTGTCTGTGCGTTTACGCATGACCTGGTTCCATTATTCATTATTCTATTGGAATAACCTGTATGTGCGGTGTATCGCATGCATGGTGAATTCTGTTGTTATTCCATTATTTATTATTCATTTAATATCCTATAAATGCGTTTACATGACTTGGTTCCATTATTTATTATTCTCGGAATATCATGTATGCGTATGCGTTTACATAATGACTGGTTCCATTATTTATTATTCTGTTGGGAATAACCTATCTGTGCGATCTATCGCATCCATGGTGAATTCTTCAGTTATTCCATTTTTTATTATTCTGTTGGAATAACCTGTCTATGTGGATTACCACATGCATGGTGAATGATCCTTTGTATTCATTCTTTATTAAATTGTGCAAATGATCTGTTTACGTGGATTATGATGAAAGTCATAATAAAAGCATTGGACTAATGAAAATCATGGGTATATGTAGTATTAGTAAGTGTTATGATGAGTTATGTTGGTTATTATGTGAAAACATAAAAGTTTCTTAGAAATCATGAAAATCAGATTTTGGTGAAAATGGAACATGAAATTCAATTGACCATATCTCCTATTATATTACGAATTTTTGAGTGTGGTGAAGTTCTAGAGTTAGATCTACGATTTTTCTAACTTATCCAAGTGGAATAACCAGAAAAGGTGTTGTAAATTTTCGTGTGGACTGTTTTAGCAAAGGAGTCAAAAACTAAAGTACCAAAAAGCTCTCATCCATAAATTTAAAAGGGCATTTTGGCCACTTAATTTGTGAGAACAATTTCGCCTTTTGGGACATGGAAATATATGGTATAAAAGTACGCCCTGTCCAAAAATGAGCTCATTCCAACTTAAAATGAGCAAGTTATGACTATTTCAATATTTAGGTTTTTAGGCATTTAAAAATGCTATAATTGGAGTTCTATAACTCAGGATGACCATGAAATTTAAAATGGAAGCTCACCTTAACATGTGTAAGATCCCGCCAAGATTTGGGAATTTACGGAGTTAAACTTGAGGTAGCTAATTTCTTAAGGAATTAATTAGAAATTGATTTTTGAAAAATACTTAAGAGAGTTGAAAAATTATAAAAATAATACTTGTTGTGTATGAAATATATGTATATATGTTTGGACAAAGGATAGAAAAATAATAAGTTGATTTGGTAATTTTTCATGAAAATGGTTTAGTTTCAAACATATGAGTTCAATATGTTATGTGAAGTTGAAGAATTGATATATAGGATTTTAGGGCTTGAAAGTCTTATATAAGGTATATGCTGATTTTTGATGAGTGATTTGATCATTAGTGATGAAATCTTATGAGTATGACATTTTTGAATGATTAAATGCATTATTTGGTAAAGTGTAAATAATTAAATTAAATTGTTTATAAGTTTATGAAGTGATTAAAATATTATTATAATATTAAACAACATTAGATTATGAGTTATTTAAGTGATAGTTGGATAAAGTCTTTAATATTTATCCTTGTTTTCGTTTGATTAATGCTTATATTATTGTCATCATCCTCATTCTTATATTGTGATGAAAGTCATATTTGACTTACGTGCGGAGATGGACATGGTATGACCAAAGAATTCCAATAAGAATTTCTCCCTATTGGCGCGCAATTAGGTGACCAAACCTCTCCTTGACAGAACTTCTAGACATTGTAAATATTGCAATTTAATAATATGAATAACTTTGTCGTCTTAATTATTGATTTAATAAAATAAAATATTATGCACATGATACTGTGACAATAATTGAATCAATAATATGAGCGATATGATGCAACAACTACTGCAGCAATAATGCAGTATAACTGAGTGACTTATCACATAAGCATCAATAATCAATACCGTGTGCTACTATGCAACCACGCGTATTACTGTATTTTAACTACCGGGTAGTTCAATAGTATCAATGGTAAAACCTCCGCCGTTATTTTCATAAAATATTTTTGTCATTTTCTAACTATGACAGTTCTTCTGTTTTGGGTCCACCAATGATTGTGTCGTCGTATGAATATTCCCCGACCAATCGAATATTATATAACAACTTGCGTACTTTGCAAAATTTTCAAATACTACCCACAACTATTACATTATATCAAATTCACACCTTAATATTAAAAAAAAAATCGAGAAATTTAAATCTTTATTTATAAAATCTGGGGTCTCACACACAAGCCAATCATGTTTGATGATAAAGCATATACTTTTTAACAATCTTATTCATTTATTAATAAAAATTATTAATTTATTAAAGGCTTTTAATTATCTATATGATGTTACTTTATAATATGTGATAAACCCATAGTTTTAAGCAATGCTTTTAGAATAATGATGTTTGTAAAACCCTAAATTTTACGAATAAAGATTTAATTTTTTCGAAATATTTTTTTTTGAATATTATGGTGTGGATTTGAGATAATGTTATAGTTGTGGGTAGTATTTATAAATTTTGCAAAGTATGCAAGTTGTTATATAATATTCGATTGGTCTGGGAATATTCTTTTGTTTCGGGAAATAAAATACGACTCAGTACAATCATTGGTGGACCCTACAACTAAATTATCATTCGGATTGAGAAAGCGACAAAAATATTTTTATGAAAATAACTACGGAAGTTTTACCATTAAAATTGTTGAAATACCTCAGTAGTAAAAGTACAAAGAATACGGCGTGGTTGCATAAGAAAGACAATACTAAGATTGATTATTGATGCTTACGTGAGAAGTCACTCGCTTTTGTTCAATTATTGCTACTGATGAATTGTTACATAGTATCTCACGTTATTTGATTCAATTATTGTCGATATTTTATATATTATTAAATCAATAATTGAGATGACGAGTTATTAATATTTTATTTGAAATATTAACGATGTCTAGAAGTTCTCGCCAAGGAGAGGTTTGGTCACCTAATCGCGCCAATAGGAGAAATCCTTATTGGAAGCCCCCTTTCACGGGAACAACATGGTCGATTAATATTGTGAATTATAATAATGATGATAAATATTGTTAAATATATTGAGGTTTCTTTTTATGAAGTCATGAAGTTTATATATATATATATATATATATATATATATATATATATATATATATATATATATATATATATATATTTTGTTTTATTAGTATTATTAATATAATAAATTAGAAAAGCTTTTTATATAAAAAATGTAATACTTTTTTAAAGTTATTTGTTATATTAGACAATAATTAGAATATAATATATTTTATTATGCATAGTGTTTTGCATAGTAAAATCTTTTTATATAAAACAAAATACTTTTATAAAGTAATTTGTTTTATTAAACAATAATTAGAATATAATATATTTTATTATGCATAGTGTTTGCATAGTACTGTGATAAGTGTTTGTATAGTAAAATCTTTTTATATAAAGCAGAATATTTTTATAAAGTTAATTATTTTATTAGATTTTAAATAATATATATATATATATATTATATTTTATTGCATAGTATCCTTTCTATTTTCCTATAAATAGGATGCTTAGTTAGAATTGAAATCACACCGGAAATTAGGAGAATTCTCTTCTATAATCTTGGCGTATTTCTTTAGAGTTTTAAGAAGCTTTGAGGCGTAGTGCAAGTTTTCTTCAAGTATATCCTCGCTTCTACCCAGGCTTGAGAGTACTCTTATTTATAAGGTAAGGGATATTATTTGTTGTACTTTCGTAAGGGTATTATTTCTTTTCGTATTCATGAAGAGAACACATTATTCCATTCTTTATTATTTTGTTGGAATAACTTTGATATATGAAATACCGCATACATGGTGAAATTCTTACATTATTCCATTCCTTATTATTACGTTGGAATAACTTGTATATGTCAAATACCGCATACATGGTGAAATTCTACATTATTCCATTCCTTATAATTACATTGGAATAACTTGTATATCTGAAACACCGTATTACATGGTGAAATTCTTTCATTATTCTAATGTTTATTATTTTGTCGGAATATCTCTTATGCAATGCGTTTCGTGACACGGATTCCATTATTCATTATTCTATTGGAATAACTTTGTATGTCTGATGTGTATCGCATGCATGGTGAATTCTGTTGTTATTCCATTATTTATTATTCTGTCGGAATATCCTATCTGTGCGTTTACACATGACTTGGTTCCATTATTTATTATTCTATCGGAATATCATGTCTGTGCGTTTACACATGACCTGGTTCCATTATTTATTATTCTGTTGGGAATAACCTATCTGTGCGATCTATCGCATCCATGGTGAATTCTTGATTATTCCATTTTTATTATTACATTGGAATAACTCGCTACATGTGGATTACCACATGCATGGTGAATGATCCTTTGTATTCATTCTTTATTAAATTGTGCAAATGATCTGTTTACGTGGATTATGATGAAAGTCATAATAAAAGCATTGGACTAATGAAAATCATGGGTATATGTAGTATTAGTAAGTGTTATGATGAGTTATGTTGGTTATTATGTGAAAACATAAAAGTTTCTTAGAAATCATGAAAATCAGATTTTGGTGAAAATGGAACATGAAATTCAATTGACCATATCTCCTATTATATTACGAATTTTTGAGTGTGGTGAAGTTCTAGAGTTAGATCTACGATTTTTCTAACTTATCCAAGTGGAATAACCAGAAAAGGTGTTGTAAATTTTCGTGTGGACTGTTTTAGCAAAGGAGTCAAAAACTGCAAAGTACCAAAAAGCTACTGTCCATAAATTTAAAAGGGCATTTTTGGCCACTTAATTTGTGAGAACAATTTCGGCCTTTTGGGACATGGAAATATATGGTATAAAGTACGTCCTGTCCAAAAATGAGCTCATTCCAACTTAAAATGAGCAAGTTATGACTATTTCAATATTTAGGTTTTTTAGACGAAAAATGCTATAATTGGAGTTCTATAACTCCGATGACCATGAAATTTAAAATGGAAGCTCACCTTAACATGTGTAAGATCCTGCCAAGATTTGGGAATTTCTGGAGTTAAACTTGAGGTAGCTAATTTCTTAAGGAATTAATTAGAAATTGATTTTTGAAAAATACTTAAGAGAGTTGAAAAATTATAAAAATAATACTTGTTGTGTATGAAATATATGTATATATGTTTGGACAAAGGATAGAAAAATAATAAGTTGATTTGGTAATTTTTCATGAAAATGGTTTAGTTTCAAACATATGAGTTCAATATGTTATGTGAAGTTGAAGAATTGATATATAGGATTTTAGGGCTTGAAAGTCTTATATAAGGTATATGCAGATTTTTGATGAGTGATTTGATCATTAGTGATGAAATCTTATGAGTATGACATTTTTGAATGATTAAATGCATTATTTGGTAAAGTGTAAATAATTAAATTAAATTGTTTATAAGTTTATGAAGTGATTAAAATATTATTATAATATTAAACAACATTAGATTATGAGTTATTTAAGTGATAGTTGGATAAAGTCTTTAATATTTATCCTTGTTTTCGTTTGATTAATGCTTATATTATTGTCATCATCCTCATTCTTATATTGTGATGAAAGTCATATTTGACTTACGTGCGGAGATGGACATGGTATGATTATGACCAGGGATTATTCGGTATAATTATGACTGTAATGTAACGAATGATGTGGTAAAAGTCCTCATTGGCCTGTAGTTCATTGGTGGACAGTTGTTGGTATGATTATGTTCAGGGATTATTCGGTATAATCATGACCATTGATGATTACATGAATATCCTTGGCCGTGGTGCAGGGATGATGTGGTTTATTTATTAAGCTGAGTCTCAGCGATAAAGTTTTTATGAAAATCTTTTTAAATCATAGAAGATAGTAGATTTTATGCTCTATATGATGCCCCCAAAATAGGTATACATCACCCATCTTGAGTCTCCAAATACATGGTACAAAAATACAAATACAACTTAATAATACAACTGTCGTGTAAAATACGACGAAACATAAATGGAGAGTTTTAATAAGAATATTGTCATCTAGACAATATCCACACTCAAAGGAGTCCTTATTACATTTATTGTCACACTATTTAACAGAATAGTGAGGACTACTAATATTATCATCTCGACTTTCACTCCGTTCCCCGACTAGTCCCGGCTACGTTCTCATTTCCTGAAGAGAATAGTGAAAGAAAGGGGTGAGCTCAACTAGCCCAGTAAGAAATATTATGACTAAGATAATGTAGAATAAATTATCATTAGTCTTCAACAATGTTAAACTGATAAAATATAACAAACATCAAGTTTAACTGCAGTGGAACAAGCAATCCATTAAAAGAGTCAAGTAGAGAATAAAATCTACTATCTTTTATGATTTAAAAGGTTTTTCATCACTTTTATCCCTGAGACTCAGCTTATTAAATAAACCACGTCATCCCTGCACTACGGCCAATGATATTCATTAGTATCACGACCACAAATTATCCATGCACTACGGAGCCAAGGATATTCGTGTATTCATCAATGGTCATGATCATGCCAACAACTGTCCATCAATGCACTACGGCCAATGAGGACTTTTACCACATCATTTATAACATTACGGTCATGATTATACCGAATAATCCCTGGTCATAATCATACCAAGTCCATCTATACACAACAGGCCACAAATGACTTTCAACATAATATAAGCATGAGGGTGATGACAATGATATAAGAATTCAATAAAATAAGTTCAAGAATTAATTTATCCAGAATTTAATAACGTCCAAA
Source organism: Panax ginseng (assembly GCA_020205605.1). Taxonomy (NCBI): domain Eukaryota; kingdom Viridiplantae; phylum Streptophyta; class Magnoliopsida; order Apiales; family Araliaceae; genus Panax; species Panax ginseng. The sequence goes on from CM035132.1 coordinate 42,045,578, forward strand.
TTGTTAACATGATACTTCTTTGTGAAGTAAAATTCAAGAATGCTCAGAAGAATATTTCCATGAAAAGATACTGGATGAAGCGCAAATATCAAGGATATTCCACTAATTTCATAGAGTATAGAAGCCAAAACTTTAACCAACTGAGTATAATAGAATATATAAAGCGCAAATGGATTTTCACCCGCATATGCAGTAATCCACGATATCTGAGATCATTTCCACAATTTAATAAGTAATGAATACAAAGGATCATTCACCATGCATGTGGTAATCCACATAGACAGGTTATTCCAATAGAATAATAATGAATGGAATAACAGAAGAATTCACCATGTATGCGATAGATCGCATAGACAGGTTATTCCCAACAGAATAATAAAAAATGGAACCGGTCACGCGTAATCCCTTGACCGACGGGATATTCCAACGAATAATAAATAATGGAACTGTGTCGTGCGAACGCATACGAACAATATATTCCGACAGAATAATAAAGAATGGAATAACAACAGAATTCACCATGCATGCGATAGACCGCACAGGCAGGTTATTCCAACAGAATAATAAATAATGGAACCAGGTCATGCGTAAAAGCACAGACAAGATATTCCAACGGAATAATAAAGAATGGAATAATAGAAGAATCTCACCATGTATGCAGTACTTCGCATAGACAGGTTATTCCAACATAATAATAAAGAATGGAATAACAGAAAAATTTCACCATGTATATAAAGACTTGGCATATCTGATTATTCCAACATAATAATAAAGAATGGAATAATGAGAAGAATTTCACCATGTATGCGGTACTTGCGCATACTGAGTTATTTCAACATAATAATAAAGAATGGAATAACAGAAGAATTTCACCATGTATGCGGTACTTCGCATATACAGGTTATTTCAATATAATAATAAAGAATGGAATAACAGAAAATTTTCACCATATATGCGGTGATTCAGCATATACATGTTATTCAACGTAATAATAAGGAATGGAATAATGAAGTTCTCTTCATGAATACTGAAAGAAGAAATAATACCCCTTACGAGTACAACAAATAATATTCAAGACCTTAGAAAAGCTGGATATAGGAATAGTGAAATAGCGAGAATCGTTTCTTCTTTTCTCTCTAGAGTTTCAAAGTGAATTAAGTAAGAAATAATGAAGGATGAGCTTCTATTTATAGGAGAATGGACGAAATAGTAACTAATTCATGAAGCAGTGTGATTGATTTACTTTTAAGCAGATGATCCATATTGATTTATTATGTAGTATTAATAAATTATTCTAATAAAACAAAATCTTTTAAATAAAATATAATATATTCTATTTATAGTTTAATAAAACAAATAACTTTATAAAAGTATTATGTTTTATATAAAAATTTTTACTATGCATGCATTATGCAAATACTATGCATAATAAAATATAATATATTCTAATTATTATCTATAAAAAAATAACTTTATAAAAGTATTACATTTTATATAAAAAGATTTTACTATGCAAAAACACTATGCATAATAAAATATATTATATTCTAATTATTGTCTAATAAAACAAATAACTTTATAAAAGTTTTACATTTTATATAAAAAGCTTTTCATTTAATTATATAATAATAATACTAATAAAACAAAATTTTATATATATATATATATATATATATATATATATATATATATATATATATATATATAAACTCTTGTGACTTCATAAAAGACACCTCAATATATTTAACAACATTTATCATCATTATTATAATTCACAATATTAATCGACTGTGTCGCTCCCAGGAAAGAGGGGCTTTCAATAAGGATTTCTCCCTATTGGTAGCATAATTAGGTGACCAAACCTCTCTTGGCGTAACTTCTAGACATCGTTAATATTGCAAATAATAATATTAATAACTCTGTCATCTCAATTATTGATTTAATAATATATAAAATATCGACAATAATTGAATCAAATAACGTGAGATACTATGCAGCAATTACTATAGCAATAATTGAATAAAACTAAGTGACTTCTTACGTAAGAATCAATAATCAATACCGTGTGCTACTATACAACCACGCGTATTACTGTAATTTTACTACCGAGTAGTTTAACAGTATTAACGGTAAAACTTCCGTCGTTATTTTTATAAAAATATTTTTGTCGTTTTCTCAATCCGATAATAATTCCGTTGTGGGGTCCACTAATGATTGCGCCGTTGTACGAATATTCCCGGCTAAAATGAATATTCCCCGACCAATCGAATATAATACAACAACTTGCATACTTTGCAAAATTTATAAATACAACCCACAACTATAACATTATCTCAAATCCACACCATAATATTTAAAAAATATTTCAAGAAAATTAAATCTTTATTCGTAAAATTTGGGATTTTACACTTGACTTGACTCTTCTAATGAATTGCTTGTTCCGCTGCAGTTAAACTTGATGTCTATTGTATTTTATCAGTTTAACATTGTTAAAGACTAATGATAATTTATTCTGCATTATCTTAGTCATAATATTTCTTACTGGGCTAGTTGAGCTCACCCTTTCTTTTATTGTTCTCTTCAGGAAATGAGAATATAGCTGGGACTAGTTGGGAATGGAGTGACGGTCCAGATGATAGCATTAGTAATCCTTACTATGGCATGACATGCAATATATAATTGTATTGAGGACCTAAGATGTGCGTGTCGTATTTTATACGTCACTTAATAATTAATTTTGGTGAACAACATTAGGGTGATGAGAACTCGACCCTGAAAGCGTCAAAAGTGCACCACAGTAAAATGAAGAGAACATAAATCTTCTCGTGTCCCTTTGGAGACTTGAAATATTTGTTGTTGTACTTTATATGGCATGTATTAATTTGAGTATGAATATTGTCGTATTATATACGTTACAATATTTGTATTAAAACTCACAGTATATATGTCGTCGTATTTTGCACGACTGTTGTATAATTAAGTTGTATTTGAATTTTGTACCATGTATCTGGAGACTCAAGATGGGTGATGTATACCTATTTTAGAGGCGTCACAGTTGGTATCAAAGCTTAGGGATATGATCCCTGGCTGAGATGTGAAATAAGAATTAGGAGGGGAGAGACGGGGAATTCCTTCGCTAGTATGACCTACCTAAGTTTATTTTGTATTTAATTGGTCGGTCAGAGTATAGGGATAATATGTGATATGTTAATTAACCCTTGTTTTGTGGCAGTATTTGAAAATGGCATCCAAAAATGTTGAGATAAGCAATGAAGCACATGAGACCGTTGAGACACCTTTAATCACTAACCAGGTTAATGTGATGTCAGACTAAGATGAAATTAGAGATATCTACGTGGTGAGTGAAGAACTAATAGTTGCACCTGAGCTAGTTGCAGAGGTAACAGCTGAGAGTGAGGAAGAAGAGGAAGAAGAGGAACCTGTGGAGAATTTATTAGAAGAATTTTATGATCAAAATTTAGAATTACAAAATCGTGTTCATGAGTTAGAAGAGCAGGCTGAAGAACGGCAGGAGGACGTGGAACAAAGAGATGTAACAATTCAAAATTGTGTTACCCGATGTGCAATGCTTGAACAGAAGCACTCTTTGGCAGAGTATAAGATATTAGAGCTGGAATCTAAGAATGCTATGATCAAAGTTCTGATGAAAGAAGAAACAACTGAAGCGAAGGAGAATAGATGATGCATGGGTAAAAGTTTGCTGACGACGCGTAGATATTGTGAAAAAGACGTCCAGATCCAATAAGGCCAAAATAGATGAAATGGATTTTCCTTTTTGGACAGCAATTGGGAGAATCCAACATTGAATTCAGAATTATCCTGTACAGAGCGGTCAACCCCAATTCGATATGGATCGGAGAATAATGATTCAAATCATGGATCAGAAATGTGACGAAGCAATTAAGGGTGGAATGTACTCTATAGCAAGTTAAATTCGGTAGTTTAAGTGAGAGCATTTATCGAGGAACCCGAACGAAGTTATCATGGGTAAGTTAATTATAAACTCTTGCAAAGTCTATACCTTATTCGATACCGGTTCTACCCACTCTTGTATTTCACCTAGTTGTGTTCAACGTTTGATCTTGGCTCTTGAGAAATTAGGCTTTGATTTAACTATTGAAACTCTATTAGGAGAAACCTTCTTTACATCCACTATTTATAAATCTTGTTTAAATCAAATCGATACTTTCACGTTAACTGTCGATCTTATCTCTTTAAAAATACTTGCATTTGATGTGGTTTTAGGAATCGATTGGTTAACTACTCATCATGCCAAAAATTGATTATTTTCGTAAGATTGTTAGCTTTCATATTCCTAACCAACCTGTTATGCGAATTCAAGTAACCAAACCACTAAAGTCAATCATTGTCATATCAAGCCATAAATAAAAAGTCCCGAGCCTTTCGCTGGTGACTTGCAAGTCTTGGAATACACCGAAGCCAGACTTTCTGTAAGCGACGCCGTGAATGAAGATGACAAGTTGATAGGTATCAATATGACGTACTATCCAAGTCTTGGATGAGAGTCACAGTTTTTAAACGATATTTTTATTGTTAATAAATTTCTTGACGTATTCTTGAAGACTTCTTAGCCTACCCCTAAAGAGTAAAATCGAATTTTGTATTGACCCCAGTACAAAACCCATTTCTAAAACCCTCAAGTATTTCTTCACCCAAAACAAACGTATAATGCGCCAAAGACGATGGCTCGAGCTGTTGAAGGTTACGACCATTCAATACCATCGTGGAAAAGTGAACGTGATAGCTGACATGTTGAGTAGAAGATCGTATGCGTTTACGAGTGCGAATTTACGAACCTATGTGAAGATAATGAATATATGATTAGAACCGACTTTAGTCGATAATGTTAAAGCTGCTAAAGCTACAGACCCAGAGCTGATGAATACGAAGAAAAAGGTTCAAGAGGGCGTTATTTTTATAAGACTATACGGACCTTGAACTCTTCTCCAGGTTTAACAGTGCTTCACCACCATAAACCATCTTTAACAGAATGTTTAGCAATCACACAGACTGAAAACACTCTCTGCAAGTACTCAAGGTGATCAGCCTATCGTACCCCTACGTCGTGCACAACGTATTACATCGTAACGACTATATGCGTTACTTTCGGAACCATTGTCTCCGATAACATGTCCCCTTTTATAGGGTTGTTCACCTCAACTTTTCAATATCTGAATCCGCACCAAAACAATTTGTTTTGACATAACTTCTCAAGAAACACTTGAATTTTATGAACATCTTTCAATATTCGTCTAGCTGAATCAAATAGCATAGACTTCTACAACAATTCGGACATCAATCGAAATATATATATATATATATATAAGAAATCTCAAAAAAAATTATGGTGTCATGATTATGACGTTGTCATACTACATTTCTGTATAGTGGGCTGACGATCGTATGATCACATCCAACACCAGGTTCCATTGCATTGATGACTCCATCATTTATCATATCACCCGATACATATAGTTAAAATATATTTTGAAAATTTAAAAATCATTTTTTTTATCTAGCCGAAACAAACAGCATAGATATGCGAATAATAGCCTTTATTTAAAAAAATTCTTTGGTTCACTAGTGTAACTTGACATTTTCGAGAAATCAAAAGTATAACCATTGTACGAAGTCAATAAATTTCAAAAATCTAGCAAAGCTAGAAGATTTGGAAAACCTATGTCTCCACTTTCTATACTGATCCATTGCTTAATAATTCTATATATTCCCACAATTCTCCATTCTTCATTCATAACTTATTTATACCCAGTATAGTTCATCAAACTTACCGCACATTAGAAATTCAGGAACTTGCCACAATAATATGAGTTTAAGAACTTATCCTAATCAGACCATAAGCATCCATTCGCTGAGGGATTCAAAACATACCATATTATTGTGAGTACTGAACTTACCATATGCATTAGTTTTAAGAACCGCACCTAATCCTAATAATATCTGACTAATCTTAATAGTTTCTAACTATCAAACATACACATGAGAAAAGAATCACCTTTTCGCCACATATACATCGATAGCGCGACACCAATATTCCAATGATTATCAATGTGATAAACTGAGTGCAAGCACAAAACCCTCGCCCATAAAAGGATTTGTACAACTCAGCCATCACATGAGTCCTTAATTGAAATCCCACCTAACTCTATCTTACTCTTAACTTGCTCTTTGCTCGATACGAATTCCTCGTATAACATTATCTATAACTCCTCATGAGTTTATTTCGTACTATATCATAGTACATTATCTTCATAGCATCAAGCTATAATTATTCAAACATTACAGATTATCTTTCTTTTATAAATTAAACAGATCACGTCGTGATCTTATTTTATAATCATCTCCCTTAAAAGTCTTTTCTTAACTCGTGATCGTTTTGTTTTACGATCCCCTTTCTTTCCTTTTTCATCATTATGACATTCTTCGTTTTCTTGAGTATTGGAGTTAGGCAACTCCCATTTTTTTTATCACTTCAAGATTCTTCTTTGAATTTTCTTGTTTATATAACAATTCTTCCTTTAAGAATTTCTAACTTCATTCACATTACTCAACATTTCATCATACGTATCCATTTTCTATACGTGGTACACATCGAGTCTCTAATAGTTTCAATATGGTACGCTGAGTGGTTTCCCACAAAAAACCAAGAAACTAGGTTCAGGAGTTGCTAGTTCAGTATATACCTCCGCTCTATGAAGGAATCGTTTAGCCCAGATACCATACATCAACTATTAAAGAGTATAAATGTACCATACTTAAATACAACTTTTTTTTATTCTTAACTTCTTTATCATTCTCTTCTTATAGACATTGTCATTTATTATCACCTTACATCCTTATTATTGGAGTTAGGTAACCCCACTTTCATATTCCTTATAACTGCGAGATTCTTCTTTGAATTCTCTCACACATGTTTTAATCCTCCTTTATAAATTTCTTAAACTATTTCTTATTGTTCAAACTCTATTTGAGCGTATTCTTTCATTGTCATCATCTTCCTCTCTAAGGTTATATACCTACGGTACTCTACCTAAGGTTTATAACCTATAGCTTTGATACCAAGCATAATAACGACCCCAAAATTCATACAATTTAATTCTCGACTTCGGTCGTTAATAATACATTCAACCTCTAATTTTTACATCATTAAACCATAATACAACCATTAAAATTTGCAGAATAATTAAAATTTTCTATTACAAATAAAATTTTCTATTACAAACTATTCTCGATCCCAGAACTTTCAACCTTTACATCTAAATATCTCAGAATCATTTTTAATACTACAATAGTTTACATTGCAAAATAATATTACAATTCAACATTAATACATTATTCGAAACCTTAAACATGGTTCAAATAATAATAACACAACCAAAGTGTATAAATCTTCAAGTATCACATCTGATTCATGTCTTTCAAGTAATACATAACTTTACCTTGAATCTTGAACCTGCAAAAGTGGTTATTTGCAAGGTTGAGCTCGATGACCAAAGAAAATCTAATGAGTTTTCATGCATCACATAGCACATAATAGCATGCTCAACATATATCTCATAAACATTGGACCAACATAACATACATATTACAGTTCATATAACAAGTATAAAGGCGTTATAAAGATTGAGTTCCTTACTCAATCAAAGATGCTTTACTCAATCAACATAGTCATAAGTTGACTTTAACATTTTATACATTCAACATATATATAACACATCATGCTATTTGCAATAAAGATTTAAATCAATCAAATTCACATAGCAAATAAGAACTGAAAGACTTGCCTTGATCGTTGTTTACCAATAACAGTTTAACAGCTTACAGTTATCTGCACTTCACGTGCCCTACACAATTATATAACCATGCACATCAACTATTAGTCACATAGCAACACATAGTAGTTGTAATGTAAAATTTACTCTACATCTCATAACCCTTCCTATTATATATACACAATATTCAATTTTATTGTGTTAACTTTCAACTTATATCTCATTGTATTTCATATTCAAATAACTTAGGGCACGCATAATTACGCATACAAATAACTTAGTAGTAGCAGTCTTATTTCATGCTAGATTATAAACAGGACACAAGCTACTTGTTCTTCGCGATTTTTGACCCTTTTTCTCCTACTAATCTTCATAACTTGAATTATACACATCCAAATTAGTCCGTTTTCGATTCTATGGATTCGTAATTCATAGAAATACAACATACTAGAATTCTAATAATTTATAAAAATATTAACCAACCTAAAATTTGACTCAAAACACATGTTCATACTCTATTTTCATGTTTTAACACATTTAGCGAATTCGATCGCCACAGCTTTGTTTCTTAACCAATTAACACGATTTTAACTACGTCGTTTTCATTTCTTAACATACTAACATAATCCAACATCAATTTACAGATTATAACAAGTATAAAGCATCAAATTTCGTACTTTCTAATGCCATATTATATAAACATATCACTGTTATTTTAAATTCCCTCCTACAATTCAATTTTACGTGTTTGATTATTCTAATAACACTCAAATATGGTGACTAACAGATTCTACCAAACTATATGCACACATATATACAATCATCCAACGTGACTTAATAGTTTACAGAAAATTTTCACAGAGAACTCAAACATAAAAATTAGAACTACGATATACCTTAATCCTTGTTTATTGAAGCAATTGATATATAGTGGCTTCAATTTCTTCCACAGCAAAACCCTCAATCTCTTAGCCATTATCTCTGTGTTTTTCTCTCTTCACTACCAATCTCTAACCCTCTGCTATTTTGGCCTTAGAAAATAAGACGCGAAGAAATAAGCTAGCACTCCCCCACGTACTCTTCCGTTAGAAAATAACAAAAAGGCATCAGTTGAATAAGCCAAATGTCACAGGGCCTTGTTTGTCTACCACAAACCCGCCAAACTAGATTATTTTTATAATACTTTTATTATATAGTTTCACTTGTCACACATGTATCATTTAAATAACTTGCAATTATAATTATAATAATTATAAATCCCATTGTAACATACTTAATAAATCTTTACATATCTAATTTAATTAATAAATTAGATCAAAACAATATTTTATTTAATTTAATTATTTTTTTTTAAATATTAAGCAATTGATTTAATTTAATTATTTCCTTAAATTAAATCCTTCAAATAAAATTAACATTATTCAATTTAATTTACATTAATCAATTTAGTTACTAAATTAATGCACCATAATTCATCAACTATTTATTTATCTCAATAAATAAATTAATTAAAATATTTATTTAATTCAATAAATATTTAAAATTAATTACAAAATTCATTTAATTTCTTCAATAGTTAACTTAGCTATTAAACCTCACTTTTCCAATATATGAATATATATTTCTCTTCACACTATATCATATATTTCAACATATAAAGCACGTATATATACATACTCAAACTCAAAACATCTCATAATAAGAATTTTAATTATTAAATTCTTATTCTAAAAACTTATAAAAATTCGGGTTGTCACATCTTTCCCCCCTTCACAATATTAATCAATCAGGTCGTTCCCAGGAAAGAGGGGGCTTTCCAATAAGGATTTTTCCTTATTGGCGCGCAATTAGGTGACCAAACCTCTCCTTGGCAGAACTTCTAGACATGGTTAATATTGCAAATAATAATATTAATAACTCTGTCATCTCAATTATTGATTTAATAATATATAAAATATCGATAATAATTGAATCAAATAACGTGAGATCTTATCGTGAATTACTATAGCAATAATTGAATAAAATTGGTGACTTCTTACGTAAGAATCAATAATCAATACTGAGTGTGCTACTTATGCAACCACGCAGTACATCTTGTAATTTTACTACCGAGTAGTTCAACAAGATTAGCGGTAAAACTTCCGTCGTTATTTTTATAAAAATATTTTTGTCGTTTTCTCAATCCGATAATAATTTCGTTGTGGGGTCCACTAATGATTGCGCCGTTGTACGAATATTCTCTGCTAAAATGAATATTCCCCGACCAATCGAATATAATACAACAACTTGCATACTTTGCAAAATTTATAAATACAACCCACAACTATAACATTATCTCAAATCCACACCATAATATTTAAAAAATATTTCAAGAAAATTAAATATTTATTCGTAAAATTTTGGATTTTACACTCGACTTGACTCTTCTAATGGATTGTTTGTTCCGCTGCAGTTAAACTTGATGTCTATTATATTTTATCAGTTTAACATTGTTAAAGACTAATGATAATTTATTATGCATTATCTTAGTCATAATATTTCTTACTGGGCTAGTTGAGCTCACCCTTTCTTTTATTGTTCTCTTCAGGAAATGAGAATATAGCTGGGACTAGTTGGGAATGGAGTGACGGTCCAGATGATAGCATTAGTAGTCTTTACTATGGCATGACATGCAATGTATAATTATATTGAGGACCTAAGATGTGTGTGTCGTATTTTATACGTTACTTAATAATTGATTTTGGTGAACAACATTAGGGTGATGAGAACAGAGCCACGAAAGCGTCAAAAGTGCACCACAAGTAAAATGAGAAAGAAATCTTCTCGTGTCCCTTTGGAGACTTGAAATATTTTCTTTGTTGTACTTTATATGGCATGTATTAATTTGAGTATGAATATTGTTGTATTATATACGTTACAATATTTGTATTAAAACTCACAGTATATATGTCGTCGTATTTTGCACGACTGTTATATAATTAAGTTGTATTTGAATTTTGTACCATGTATCTGGCGACTCAAGATGGGTGATGTATACCTATTTTGGGTGCGTCACAATGTTGATCATTCTAATGAGATCTAAATTCTTAGAAAGCTTAAAACTAAAATAGTTCCCAATCGTTGGATTACTAAATTGGGGATTAGTGAATCCGGATAGATTGGTACATACGTTGCTTGCTCATTGGATGAGGATGATTGATCTCATTATCATTTGTGTAGAGACACTAAAGCAAGTATGTAGGTGCTTATTGGAGAATAAGTTCACTGAACGTGGCTCGCTAAGGAATACCTAATGGAGTTTTACTTGCCTGTCAATAGGAATTCCTGTAGTGATAGTAGTATAAGTGATCCTTGGACTTGAGATCATCATAGTATCTTGTGTATGATGAATTATACTTTGACTAATTCCTTAAGACCCTTAGGGTATATCAAAGGGTATGCTTGGGTATAATAAGTCGTACATGGAGATAATGTATGATCAATAAATAATCTATCACTTCTAGTAAAAGAAGAGAAATGTCCTATGTGATTCGATAAATGACAACCCAGTAGTCCTTGGCCAAGGCAGAATAAAATTAGAAAGGAGTTTCTAATTTGCATTATTTGGAGTTATGCATTTAAGGGTCGAAATACATATAATTAAATAAAATAAGACTTGACAGTAATTCCATGTCTTATATTTAATTGAGACATTATATGGTGGAAGGATTGAATTATACGGTAACTATTTACTCAAAGGTTCTTTTATAATTGATGTTGAAATCTATATTATCTGGAAAGTCGTTAAACGCTAGGGAGGCTTATCCCTATTGTAGAATAAATATTATTTATTTAAATAAATTAATATTTTAATTTATTTATTTAAATAAGATTAGAATTGTTCTAATTGATTTATTCACAACCGGTTTAATATGGAGAACCTAAAGGGTCACATCATAAAAGGAAGAATAATTATTTAATAAATTAATGGCATAATCGTAATAATAAGTTAAGTATATTTAATTTAATCTATGGTGATAGAATAAATTAAATAGCTTAATATTTATTATTTAATATTTTAGAAATATTAAATATAAATTAATAAGAGGAGTCTTATTATTATTATTACTATTACTAATATTTAATTCCTAAAGGATTTTGGAAATTAGTTAATAAAAGTACTCTCATATATTTCTAATAAGATTAGGAGGCTAATTAATTAAAAGATTTTAATTAATTATTCCTAATAAGATTGGGAGCCTAATTAATTAAAGGAGTTTAATTAATTAAAATAAAAAACTCAATTCCTTAATTGTTAAGGAGGGTTGCCCACATCTATAAATAAGAGGAGTCTTATTATGGGTGATGAGTTGTTGATTTTTTCAGAATAGACGTGATTCCAATTGTTGGAGAGTACGCTCTTTTTCTATAAGATAGAATAACTAGGGTTTTGCCAAACACCCATCTTTTTGAATCTTTCTTCTTCCTTGGTGGATCACCTCTAGAGGCCAAACACTTGGGTGGCTAACATTGATCAAAGGAAGGAACCAAACTCGGTGGATTCAAGTTGAACGCGAAAAAGATTGTAGGTAAACTTGTACCTGAGGAAGCTTGAATCTTCAAGAGTATGATTCTTGTTCTTTATCTTTTCGTTTAATTAATAATTGTGCATAAAGGGTGATCCGGATATATGGTTTGTAAAATTTTAAAACTCTATTTTACCACGTTTCCGCTTACTTTGTGCAATTTGATTGCGTTCATGAATATTACAAACCTAACAATATTCGTATATTTATAAATATAAATAAGCAAGAGATAATTCAAATAAAATAAATCAAACAACTTATCTCAATATGCTTAGACCAATTTCCTCTTCTCAAATAATCAGAACTTTTGTAAGAAGAGAGAGAAAGCTTTTTAGAGAGAGAGTATGTAGGAGAGAAAAAAGCTTTTCTTGAAAGTGAATTGGCAAATTAAAAATGAAGAAAAAGCCTCCTATTTATAGATTTTTGAAGTCGGGGGTAAAATGGTAATCTTGAAAATCTGATTTTTGAATGCACGGATAATTTGGATGAAAAAAATTAATTTAAAATGTCCAGATTGGAAAAGGTATTACGCGTAGGTTCTTCATTTTTCGCCCGATCAGTTTCTTATCAACATATCATTTAATGTCAAGTTTCGACCACATGTTTTAAACCAAGAATTTAATGCCAGCATGCTTACGCGTCTAAGTCCCAAAATAAGTGGCAAAAAAAAAACTTGCCAGCATATTACTTTATACACATGCATAGATTATTTAATGATCAACGGGTTAAATGCTTTCTAAATTTGGTCAAACAAGCATTTGATGATCAACGGGTTAAATGCTTTCTAGGTCACTCTATTATAGGTCGACTTACAAATGGGTCATTGAACTTTTTTTTCTTACTGATCAACTCATTTGAACTTTAGTTTACTAACACAACGTTACAAAAAGCCAATTAAGTCGAGGTTGACTTAAGCTGAAATGATGATGTGGCGGTGATCTCAAAAAAAAAAGCTTATGTGGCAGTTAGTATGCGACGTGGCAATGAAGATGTGAATTTGGAGCAAAATTTTTATAAAAAAATGGAAAACAATATTTTAAAGTATAATATAAATAAAAATAAAAAATGTAGTTTTTTTAATAATAAAAATGTAGTTTTTTAAATTTTAAAATGCAGTTTTTTTAAATAATTTTTTTAAAATGCAGTTTTTTTATAAAAAAATTTAAAAATTAGTTTTTTTAAAATTTTAAAAAAATGCAGTTTTTTTAAAATGCGATTTTTATAAAATTTTAAAAAATGTAGTATTTTTAAAATGCGCTTTTTTTAAAAAAATGTCTCCCATTTTTTTATTACTTTTTTATAAAATGTAGTTTTTTTATAAAAATTTTAAAATGCAATTTTTTATAAAATTTTAAAAAAATGCAATTTTTAAAATGCGCGATTTTTTAAATGCAGTTTATAAATTTTTAAAAAATGCGATATTTTTAAAATTTTATATATGCAAATAAAAGCGTAGTTTTTTATATATGCATAAAAGCGCATTTTTAAAATAATTTTATAAAAATTTTATACATGCAAATAATTTTATATATGCATAAAAGCGCATTTTAAAAAATAGCGTTTTATTTGCATATATAAATTTTTTTTAAAATTAAAATTATTTGCATATATAAAATTTTAAAAAAAACTACATTTTTTTAAAATGCATTTTAAAAAAATAGCGTTTTATTTGCATATATAAATTTTTATAAAATTAAAATTATTTGCATATATAAAATTTTAAGAAAGCGCATTTTGTTAAAAAGCGCATTTTAAAAAAACTACATTTTAAAAAAAGCGTATTTTAAAAAAACGACATTTTATTTGCATATATATAAATTTTTATAAAATTAAAATTATTTGCATACAAAGTTTTTAAAAAATGCGCTTTTTTTTATGCATATATAAAATTATTTGCATATATAAAATTTTTATAAAATTATTTAAAAGAATGCGCTTTTTATACATATAAAAAAATTGCATTTTATTTGCATATATAAATTTTTTTTAAAAATGCATTTTTAAAAATTTTATAAAACTACATTTAAAAAAGCTGCATTTTTATAAATTTTATAAAAAAAGCGTATTTTTAAATTTTATAAAAAAAGCGCATTTTAAAAAAATTATTTAAAAAAACTGCATTTTGAAATTATTTAAAAAACTGCATTTTATAAAAAAAATAAAAAAAAATTCTTTTATTAAAAAACGCTATTTTATTAAAAAACTGTATTTTTATTATTATAAAAAACTACATTTTTTATTTTTATTTTTTATTTTTATTTATATTATACTTTAAAATATTTTTTTCCATTTTTTCTTTAAAAATTTGCTCCAAATCCACATCTTTATTGCCACGTCGCATACTAACTGCCACATAGGCTTTTTTTTAGACAAGTCAGCTGCCACATCATTATTTCCGTTAAGTCAACCTTGACTTAACGGTTTTTGTAACGTTGTGTTAGTAAACTAAAGTTCAGTGAGTTGACTGTAAGAAAAAAAAGTTCAGTGACCCATTTGTAAGTCGACCTATAGTAGAGTGACCTAGAAAGCATTTTGCATGACCCAATTCGTTTCCAGCACATTAGCAAGCCTTGTCCCAATAAAAGTGACTCATTTGTTTTAACACTTAAAAAAATCAAGATCAAGGAAATCAATTAAATAAGATTTACAAAATATTTTTGGTCAAAGTAAATAAGATAATTATAATAATTATAATAAAATATCCTATGGAGAGGATTCTACCCTTTTAATTGATTTATTTACTAATTATTGTTATCATCAAAAATAAAACTAAAGTTGGAGACCCAACAATCTCTCCCTTTTTGATGATGACAATCAACTAAAAATATTTTCCATAAAAGCTCCCCCTTAATTTATGCAATCAATTTTTTTTAAAATTTTTGAAAAACTAACATGCAACAATATAACAATTATTTTTCTTCTCCCAGTAATATTTTTCTTCTCCCCTTTTGTCAACATAAAAAAATAGGGGGAAAGAATAGTATAAATTACTTTTCAGAACCTGGTTCTGCAAAAGAAAATATTAGAAAAAAATTCTTTTAAAAATTTAGTTGCCTCCTGCGCGATTTGAATTTGTGTGGTTGCCTTTGATTGACCAAAATTACTATACAAGAATGTGGATTATAAAAATTTAAAAGAATGTTCTATATTAAATCAATTATATATATATATATAATTGTTTTTAAAGAGAATAAATTTAAAAATTAAATATGTTATTTATATATTTTTTAAATATTCATATATATATATATATATTTAAAAAAATATTTATATGGACATATATATATAGATGCATATATAATTATGAGAAAACTGACATGTGCCACTTGTACTTGAACAATTATGATGACCTGCATAGTTAGAATCTTTTTCACCTGATTTCATTTGCACTCATAGGAAGATATTTAATTCTTCCTTCATTCTCATTTCAAAATCCTTACCCAGACTTTCAGAGAAATCATTTCACAAAGTAATATCAATAGACCCAACAATGATGTCGTTAGTTATTTTACTAGAGTCAGCTTCAAGACATATGTAAGACCCCAACTTTTATGAATAAAGATTAATTTCTCTCGAAATATATTTTTTAATATTATGGTGTGGATATAATATAATGTTATAGGTAGTATATTTACAAATTTTGCAAAGTAAGCAAGTGGTTATATAATATTCGATTGGTCGGGGAATATTCGTTTTAGCAGGGAATATTCATGACTGCAACACAATCATTAGTGGACCCCTAACGGAAGTATTGTCGTAGTAAAAAAAGCAGCGTAATTATCTTTTATAAAAATAATAATGTGAAGTGTTACCAATTAAAGCGTTGAACTACCGGTAGTAAAAATACGATGTCTGGCGTGGTTGCGTAGTAGACACGCGGTATTGGTTATTGATGCTTACGTGAGAAGTCACTCAGTTATACTCAATTATTGCTACGATAATTCTTGCCGCATCATATCTCTCATATTATTGATTCGATTATTGTCACAATTTCATCTGTATAATATGATATATTATTAAATCAATAATTGAGACGACAAAGTTATTCATATTATTAAATTACAATATTTACAATGTCTAGAAGTTACATCAATGAGAGGTTTGGTCATCTAATTGCTTGCGCTTGATAAGGAGAAATCCTTATCGGAAAGTCCCCTCTTTCCTGGGAACAACCTGGTTGTTAAATATTGTGAGTTATAATATTAATAATGAATAAGTTCGTATTGATTAAAGATGAAATTGATAGTTCCATTGTGTTGGAATTATTAGTGTTAGTGAAAATCAACATTTATTTCGATAATAATTGATGTCTGAAAGTTATCGGGTAATTAATCGGATAAATGAGCAATTAATTGCTATTAATTTACATGATTATAACTATTTGTTCACATGTGTGTACTATTGATTCACATTCATTTACTATTAGGGGAGTTGGTGCAAGATTGATAATACTTGCATGACTAAGTTAAAAATGGAGGTATAGATGGAGGTACTATACTATAATTCGTATTTTTACATGATTATAACTATTGATTCACATGATTGAACTATTGATTCACATTATTTACTATTAGGGGAGGTGGTGCAAGTTTGATAATACTTGCAGGACTAAATTAAAAATGAAGGAAAAGAGGAGGGTATTATACTGTAATATTTCAAGCCCCAAAACGTGCAATTATCGAAACTATATTTTCCTATAAATAGAAGCTCATTCCTTCATTATTTTTCACCAATTCACTAAAGCTATATTGTAATTATTATAGAGAGAAATTATAGAGAGAAAGAAGAAGAGAAGTCTGCAACATCTCTACTCCACTATCCAGCTTTATTCTAAGGTAAGGGGTATTATTTCTTTCATTTTCATGAAGAGAGCTATTGTTATTCCATTCCTTATTATTATGTTGGAATAACCTTTCGATGCGAGTTACCGCATACATGGTGAAATTCTTTTGTTATTCCATTCTTTATTATTACATTTGGAATATCATATGCATGCGTATTACGCATTTGATTGAGTTCCACTATTTATTATTCTGTTGGAATAACCTGTCTATGGGAAGTACCGCATTCATGGTGAAATTCTTCTGTTATTCCATTCTTTATTATTCTGTTAGAATATCACATCTATCACGTATTACATGCATGACACAGTTCCATTATTTATTATTCATTGGAATAACTTTGTTTGTGCGATCTATCATCGCAGCACTGGTGAATTCTTTTGTTATTCCATTCTTTATTATTACATTGGAATATCACATCTCTGGATTTCGCATGACTGGTTCCATTCTTTATTAATCTATTGGGAATAACACGTCTGCATGCGATCTATCGCATGCAGCGTGGTGAATTCTTCTGTTATTCCATTCTTTATTATTCTATTGGAATAACCTGTCTATGTGGATTACCACATGCATGGTGAATGATCCTTTGTATTCATTCATTATTAAATGGTGGAAATGATCTGTCTACGTGGATTACTGCATGGCGGGCAAAAATCCATTTGCATAGTTTCATATATTCTATTATACTCAGTTGGTTAAAGTTTTGACTTTATACTCCATGAAATTAGTAGAATATCCTAGATATTTGCGCTTCATCCAAAGTATCTTTTCATGGAAATATTCTTGAGAGCATTCTTGAATTTTACTCCACAAAGGTATCATGTTGACAATTTGGACGTTTTTGAGTTCAGGATAAATTAACTTATAAATCTTTAAAATTTAATTCTTAAACTTGTTTTATTGAATTATTATGTCATTATCATCCCCGTGTTTATATTATGTTGAAAGTCATATGTATTCGTGTAGTGCATAGATGGACTTGGTATGATTATGATCGAGGATTATTCGGTATAGTCATGGTAGTAATGTTACAAATGATGTGGTAAAAGTCCTTCTTGGCCCGTAGTGCGTTGATGGATGATTGTTGGCATGATCATGACCATTGATGAAAACACGAATATCCTTGGCCCGTAGTGCATGGATAATTTGTGGTCGTGATATCTTAATGAATATCATTGGTGTAGTAGTCTAGGGGATGGCGTGGTTTATTTAATAAGTCGAGTCTCGTGATATAAAGTGATGAAAACCCTTTTAAATCATAGAAGATAATAGATTTTATTCTCTCTTGACTCTCTAATGGATTACTTGTTCACAGCTGCAGTTAAACTTGATGTTTGTTATATTGTATCGGTTTAACATTATTGAAGGCTAACGATAATTTATTCTCGCATTATCTTAGCCATAATATTTCTTCTTGGGCTAGTTGAGCTCACCTTTTGCTTTCATTGTTCTCTTTGAAAATGAACGTAGCGAGGACTAGTCGGGGAGCGGAGTGACGGTCCAGATGATAGCATTAGTAGTCCTCACTATTCTATGAAATAGTGTGATAATAAATGTATTGAGGACTTATTTTGAGTTTGATCATCATGCAGAAGACAATATTTGTATTAAAACTCATGACTCATGTTGTATATTTAAGATTGTATTTGTATTCTGTACCATGTATTTGGCGACTCAGAATAAGTGATGTATACCTATTTTGGGGGTGTCAAAGTTGGTATCAAAGCTTAGGGATATGATCCCTGGCTGAGATGTGAGACAAGAACTAGGAGGGGAGAGACGGGGAATTCCTTTGCTAGTATGACCTACCTAAGTTTATGTGGTGTTTAACTGGTCGGTCAGATTATAGGGATAATATGTGATATGTTAATTAACCCTTGTTTTGTGGCAGTATTTGAAAATGACATCCGAGAATGTTGAAAATAGCAATGGAGCACAGGAGACCGTTAAGTCTCCACAGATCAATATTCAGGATAATGTGCATCAGGAAGGCGACAATCCTCATGCAAACGACAACACTGACCAAATGATGAATGATGGAATGTTCAGAGGCTTTATGCAATTCACGCAACATCAGGCGAGAGCGGCTCCTGTCCAAAATGCAGGTGGAAACACTGGCAACTCTCTGGAATGATCTTCGCTAAACAATTCAAGGAGCTGGAACCACCGGAGTTTTTGGAGAGCCAAAACCACTTAAAAGCGAGAGCGTGGATAAAGCAAATCAACAAGATATTTGATGTCTTGGGATGCTCCAGAAGCAAAAGGTTCCTTTGTCACCTTCAATTCTTGGCAGGATTCATTGGTGGGAATCGTAAAAGCGTACTCAACCTACCGCATTGAAGATGTCTTGGGAGAAGTTCAAGAAGCTGTTCAACGATAAGTACTTTCCGAAAGTATTCGTCACATGAAAGAGGTATAGTTCATTAAAGCTGGAGCAAAAAAACAAAGGTCGCAAAGACGATCTGAAGCTAAGTTCTTAGAGTTGTCGGTTTGCGTCCCATTTGGTTGATAATGAGGAGAGAATGACACGAATGTTTCTAAGAGGTTTAAAACCCGAGATACGTCAATATCTTATCTCTCATAAACTTTGTTTATATCTGAGATGTTGTTAATAGGGCTCGATTATTGGAAGTAGCGATAATGAGTCAACCCAACCAAAAAAGAAGCGGTAAGCAAAAAATGATAATACCGGTTATAGCGATCATCGAAGCGGTGACAATAAGGGTGGAGGGAATCAACATGCTAGAAATGGTAACCACTTCGGTGGTAATCATGGCCAAAATAATAAGAATGGAAATTTCAAGAAGAGGAGATCCAACAATGATAGAAAGACGTCAGCATCAGCATCCGTTGTTAAGGAAGGAGAACGACCACCTATCATATGCTTCAAATGCGGAAGGGAGGGACATATCAGTCAAACTATATCAGCGATCCAAAAACACCATCTACAATTGTGGAAGAGAAGGTCACCTAGCTCGATTTTGTCATTCGAGGAAGGCAAGTTCAATTTGGGATGGAGGCACCAAAAGTAGTCGGAAAAGTCAAAGATGGTAGTTCAAGGGAGAGCGTTTGTTGTGACCTCCCAGAAAGCAAGGAACCCGAACGAGGTCATCACGGGTAAGCTTATCATAAACTCTAGCAAAGTTTATACCTTATTTGATGCCAGTTCTACCCATTCTTTTATTTCTCCTACTTGCGCTCAACGTTTAAATTTGACTCCGGAGAAATTGGACTTTGATTTATCTGTTGAAACTCCGTTGGGAGAAACCTTCATTACATCCACTATTCATAAGTCTTGTTTAGTTCAAATCGGCAACCGCACATTACCTGTTGATCTTATTTCTGTGCAAATACTTGCATTTGATGTGATTTTAGGGATTGATTGGTTAACTACTCATCATGCAAAAATTGATTATTTTCGTAAGGTTGTTAGCTTTCATATTCATAACCAACCTATTATGCGAATTCAACAACCAAACCATTAAAATCAATCTTTGTCATCTCAAGCCATAAAGCTATTCGTTTATTGAAAAACGGATGTCAAGCTTTCTTAGCTCCATGTCACGGATTTAAACAAAAATACGTCGGTTTTGAATGATATTTCTATTGTTAATAAATTTCTGACGTATTCCCTGAAGAACTTCACAGCCTCTCTCCCGAGCATGAAATTGAATTTTGTATCGACCTTGAACCCGGTACAAAACCCATTTCCAAAGCCCCATATCGAATGGCTCCTATTGAACTTCGGGAGTTAAAGACCCAACTGCAGGAATTGTTAGACATCGATTTCATTCGTCCTAGTACGTCTCCTTGGGGTGCTCATGTTCTATTCGTGAAGAAGAAAGATGGGAGTATGCAAATTTGTATTGATTATCGGGAGTTGAACCATGTCACTATCAAAAATAGATATCCATTGCCTCACATTGATGACCTGTTTGACCAGTTGTAAGGCGCCAAATTCTTTTCAAAGATTGATCTTCGTTCCGGATATCACCAATTGAAGATTAGAACCGATGACATTCCAAAGACGGCTTTCAGAACTTGGAACGGGCATTATGAATTCCTAGTCATGTCTTTTGGATTGACTAATGCTCCTGCTGCCTTCATGGACATGATGAACCGAGTATTCAAGGAATATTTGGATCACTTTATGGTCGTCTTTATTGATGACATCCTCATATATTCCAAAAGTCGTGAAGATCATGAGCAACACTTGAGGCTGATACTCCAAAAGCTTCGTGAAAACAAGCTTTATGCCAAGTTAAAGAAATGCGAGTTCTGGCTTGAGGAAGTAACATTCCTTGGGCACGTAGTATCAAGTCATGGAATATTTGTTGACCCAGCAAAGATTGAAGCTATTCAAAGCTGGGAGCGACCTAAATTAGTGACCGAAGTACGTAGCTTTCTCGGCTTAGCTGGTTATTATCGGAGATTCGTAGAAGGGTTTTCTCGAATCGCTACTCCATTAACTCAGCTGACTCAGAAAGATACAAAGTTCGGTTGGAGAGAAGAATATGAGAAGAGTTTTCAAGAACTCAAGAGGAGACTTATTTCAGCACCTGTTCTGACAATACCATCTGGCTCGGAGGGATTTGTCATCTATAGTGATGCTTCGGGCAAAGGTTTAGGATGTGTTCTCATGCAACATGGGAAAGTCATAGCTTTATGCCTCTCAAGAACTCAAAGAATATGAGAGGAATTATCCTACTCATGATTTAGAGTTGGTCATTTGTCTTTTCTTGCGCTTAAGATTTGGAGGCATTACCTGTGTATGGAGAGAAGGTGGAGATCTATACGGATCATAAAAGCCTCAAATATTTTTTCACTCAAAAGGAACTCAACATGCAAGAACGACGTTGGCTTTAATTGTTGAAAGATTATGATCATACCATCCAATACCATCCCGAAAAGCGAGCGTAGTAGGCGGCGCATTGAGTAGAAGATCATATCGCGAGACACGAGTGCATTATTATTATCGATTTAAAGGCCCATTGTGTATGACTTGGAAAGGATGGAAATAGAGTTAAAGACTCCAGAGACCATGTGATGATGATGGCGAATATACTGAGTGGAACCGACTTTAATCAATAAAGTTTAAAAGGCTGCTCAATTTATAGACACGGAGTTGATACGTATGAGGTGGTTTATTTAATGTTGAGTCTCAACGATAAAAGTGATGAAAAACCTTTTAAATCATAGAAGATAGTAGATTTTATTCTCTACTTGACTCTTCTAATGGATTGCTTTGTTCGGCTTGCAGTTAAACTTGATGTTTGTTATATTGTATCGGTTTAACATCTTTGAAGGCTAACGATAATTTATTCTCGCATTATCTCGGTCATAATATTTCTTTTTGGGCTAGTTGAGCTCACCCTTTTGCTTTCATTGTTCTCTTGAGGAAATGAGAGCGTAGCGAGGGACTAGTCGGGGAGCGAGTGGCGAGTGCCTAAATGATAGCATTAGTAGTCCTCACTATTCTATGAAATAGTGTGATAATAAATGTATTGAGGACTTATTTTGAGTTTGAATACTGTCTAGAAGACAATATTTGTCTTAAAACTCACAGCTCATGTTGTATATACCATGTATTTGGCGACTCAGAATAGGTGATGTATACCTATTTTGGGGGCGTCACAACATACTTGCAACATTTATCAATTTCAAGAATTGGTACCCTTTAATAAGAAGGGTCCTTTGGGTGAGTTGTCCATTTTGTTTAAGGAACATTTGTGTTTTCCTTTACAAAAATGGGTACAGGATAATTAATCTTAGTAGACAAGAGCATTTTATGTGTAGCAGGTCTATAAGATGCATGATTTACTTTATTATATCCTGAAAAACTTTGATGAAAATTTCTGTGAGATTTTTGATTTTTATTATAAAACACTTTTCTTGTATTAATAATTAGTGAAATGTTCGTTCCTTTAGGCACCCAAATCATTTTTCCTTTATAATTTTCATTTCGAGCATTACACATGTGAAAAGAATGACCATTTCTGTTACAGTAAGAATATTTAGTAAATGGAGATGTATAATTTTCTTTTTCTTTACTTTTAACATGATAAAGTCCTTTATTTTTACTAAATTCTCCAATGTATCCTAATCCTTCTTTGTTAAATCCACATCTTTGTTGATTAAGCATGACATCAAGGTTTTCTTTCCCTTTTGTGAACTTAAGAACTATAAAATTTAAATCATCACGTTCTTTAGTTAAAATATTAATTTGATTTATTAAAGAAGAATTTTCATTTTGTTTTTCTAATTCTATCTTTAGAGATGCATTTTCAAAATTGAGATTTTTTATATCTTTACTACACTTGATTTTTTATTTGAGTATTTTCATTAATTACAACAAATGTTTAATTTTCTATTTCAAGATTTTTATTTATTCTTTTAATTGTTCTAATTCTTCTTTTAAGGAATCATTTTCCAGTTTTACTTCATTTAAACTTTCATTAGTTATAATCAAGTTTGCATTTTCCATTTCCAGATTTTTGTTAATTTTAATTAATTTTTCTAATAAAATTTTTAATTCAATAAAATCTTTTTTAATAATTTTATCATCTTCATATAAACCATTATATGTTTCTTGTAGTTTATGATATTTTTCATTTATATTATCTAAGGTATGCATGACAAATGAAGTACTAGATAATTGATGTTCAAAATGTACCTCTGATCTTGGTGATGACACATTGTTTGCCATTAAGCAAAATTTGCAATTTCCTCTAT
This sequence comes from Panax ginseng, assembly GCA_020205605.1. Classification (NCBI taxonomy): domain Eukaryota; kingdom Viridiplantae; phylum Streptophyta; class Magnoliopsida; order Apiales; family Araliaceae; genus Panax; species Panax ginseng. The sequence continues at coordinate 42,069,551 of CM035132.1, forward strand.
TTGTTCAGCAACTTCTTCTTGATTTATAAGTAAATCTTTGAAAGCAATTCCTTTCTTTTTGATATCTGTAACCGATCCTGCTTTTTCAACTAACATGTCGACTTTGTGGGCACGCAGAATTCCAATAAGGCTATCAAGAGGATAAGTGTAAGACCCCAACTTTTTATAAATAAAATTGAATTTCCTCTATTCATTATCTTGAAATAATGAGTTAATTTGATATAATGCTTTGGTTATGGGTGAAATGTGCAAATTTTACAAAATAAGCAAGTGGTTATAAAATATTCATTGTTGTCGGGGAATATTCGTTTGGTCGTGGAATATTCTTGCTGTCGGAGAATATTAAATGACTATTGCCGCGACCATTCATGGGCCTCATAACGGAAAACGGTCGGATGAAGAAAACGACAAGTTTGAATTTTTATAAATAACGGCGTAATTGTTACTGATTGACCTTTGTTGGATTACACGATGGTTAAAATACAAGTAATATCATTGGTTGCACAATAAAGATACAGTATCGCACGATATTTTGAATTATTGATTCTTACGTAAGAAGGCACTACTCAATAATTGTTACAGTAATTATTGTTTAATATTTTATTTTACTGATTTAATAATTGTTGCATTGATATTTTATATTATTGTTGTTTCAATAATTATCATTACATAGTATTTTCTATTATTAGATCAATAATTCATATTATTTGAATAATATTATTAGATAGCATTATTGGTAATGTCTAAGGAAGTTCTGTCTAGGAAAGGAGTTTGGTCACCTAATTGCGCGCCAGTAAGGAAAAATCCTTATCGGAAAGCCCCCTCTTTCCTTGGAACGACCTGGTTGTCATAATAGTGATTCTGTAATATTATTTGTGAATAATTAATTATTGATTTATATGATAAGAAAATATTTATTTTATGTGGACATAATTGATGGATAGGAAAATATTTATTTTGTGTGGATATAAATGAAAGAATTAATATTGAGGTGTTTTATCAGTATTTTATCGGAATGGAGGTATTAAAAATCGTGTGTATGTGGATTTCAGGCGTTTTTCGTTTGGAATTTGGAAAAACTTAAATCTACAAAGTTGAAGAGAATTTAATTTCCTATGGAATGGACATAAAATTCGTATTTTTCTGATAAAGGGCTATTTATTATGAATTATTGAAGTTTTTGATTATTGTTTAAATGGTAAAACATTTTAGAAATTTCTAGAATGCGTGGGCCCAACTTTTGGTTGGTGAGAAATGTGCTCAAATTTTATTTCAAAAGTGGTGGGCATGAATAGTAACAGGTAAAGCCATCAGGTAGTAGGTTAGTCTGCTCTGGCGTTCTGGCATTTTCCTATAAATAGGTGTTTAGGATAGAATTGAAAATCACACCAGAATCATATGCTTTCTCTCTCTATATTATCGAGCGTATTTTGTGAGTATTTAGATACTTTAAGAGTTGTTATTCAGTACAAGTTTCCTACAGCCTTATATCCGATATTCCGGTCAGAAGTACTGTTCTTTTGAGGTAAGGGGTGTTATTTTCTTCGTAAATAATATTATTTTTTTCAATATCATTATGCTGAAATATTGGTATAAATTTTATTGTGGAATTTTTAACTTTTTGTGTCGGAGTTACTAATCACGATACTCAAGACTTATTCACGATATCGACACTATTCACCTAGAAAAATGAAATTTTTCTTCTTTGTCCCAGATGTCTATTATGGTTACTATCTTTGATTGTATTCATGTTTTGATCTTCATTCTTGAATTTTTCTCCACTATAGTTTATTATGGAGTATTTTTAAACTTGAATTATCTAAAGTACGAATCTCTAATCTTTATCCTTTTATCTCACTGGATTCGTTCTTTAAAATATTTTCCATCATCCTCAGTCCTTAATGGTGATACTTGATGAATATCTTTGGCCTGTAGTGCAAAGATAAATGATTACCTGATGAATATCTTTGGCCTGTAGTACAAAGATGGACAGGTGTTGATATGAACATGACCAACTGGTGATACAAATGAATATCTTTGGCCCGTAGTGCAAAGGTGAATATTTAATTCAAAATGTATATTGATTGATGTTACAGGGATAAAATATTGATGATGGACTTTTAAATTCATAGATGATAGTAGATTTCATTCTCTACTAAACTCTTCTAATGAATTGTTATTTCTGCTGTGAATATTGATCTAAAACTTGTTGTCCATTATATTTCATCTGATTTGTTGAAGGCTAATGATAATTTGTTGTTCATTATCTTAGTCATAATATTCTTTGTTGGGCTACTTGAGCTCACCTTTTTCCTTTTTGTTCCATTTTTTTTCTCAGGAAATGAGAATTTAGCAGGAACTAGCCGGGGTATGGAGTGATAGTTCAACATAGTTGTTTTAGCAATCCTCACTATTATGTAAAATAGTGCATCAATAATTGTAATGAGGACTTTATCTGAGTGTGGATATTTTCTAGAAGGCAGTAGTTATATTTAAACTCACAGTTTATGTGTTATCGTATTTTGCATGACAATTGTATTAATAAAGTTGTAGTTATTTCTGTACCATGTATTTGGCGACTCAAAATGGGTGATGTATACCTATTTTGGGGGCGGCACAATAAGTAGTTAGGTCTTGTCTTTCCTTAATAGCAATAACCTTCATGTTCCAGATGGATGGATGGGCTTTGAGAATCCTTCTGTTTTTCTCATTAGTTGTATATGCCTTCCCCAGATGTTCCAGTTCATCAATGATTCTGGAAAAACGTGTTTCTATATCAATGATCGTTTCACCTTCTTCCAGCTTGAAACTTTTATACTTCTGGATTATAGCATCTTTTCTGGTTTCTTTGATATTTCCTTCATAGGTTAGAATCAATTTTTCCCATATTTCTTTTGCATTCTTGCAATTGCTAATGCTTTTATATTCTTTTTCAATGAGAGCACTAGTCAGCACTTGTTCAGCTATGGATGCAATGTTCATAACATTTTCATCATCAGTTGTGAATTCATCAACATCTTTTTCAATGATTTTTTCTCCAACGATTTTTGTTGGAACTTTTACACCTCGTTCTATTGCAAACCAAACTTTGATTCCTTGTGATTTGGCATAGATTTTGAATTTGTTTTTCCATGTGACAAAGTTTGTACCATCAAATAATGGAGGTCTGGTCATTGATAGTCCTTCTCTGCAACCAGTAGCATTATAGGCCATAGATGGATCTACTCTTAGGTTTGCCTGTATTTACTCAACAAATAAGTTAAAGAGCACCGCTCTGATATCAATTGAAAGTCCAATAATAATCTAGGAGGGGGATTGAATATATTATTACAGAATTAAAAATTATCTAAGGCCTTTTTGAATTTTTGAATAATTAATTTGCAGTGATAGAAATTAATATGCAATACAGTAAAAATTTAATCACACAATTCACAGAGATTTGTCTGGTTCGCAACATACATCCCGGGCATGCTGCTACGTCCAGTCTCAAGCTCCTCTCCAGGACTTGATATCCTATTACTATCAGTAATAAATACTCCTTCAACAGGCGGAGAAACCTTTACAAAGTTTTATAGTCAAACTTTCAACTGTTTCCAACTAATCTATCTTGGACATCAAGCTCCCAGCTCCCTCCTCAAGCTTAGTTGTACTTCTTTTGATTTCAGTTCTATTCTATGATCTGGTCTTGAAACAACAGCCTCTTCCTCATCTCACAAGTACACTAGAGACCCAACTTTCTGCTAACCTCTCTAAGACTCTGGTCTTGGTCGAAGAATAACTCGTCTTTCTCGCAGGTACATAAAATAAACTAACTCTGACCTTTTCTCTTTTTACCAGTGATTTTACAATAATTTACCTCTTAAATAAGCAGATAAAAATTTAGTACAGATGGATGTTTCTTAAATAAGCAGATATAATTTAGTACAGATTGATGCTTCTCAAATAAGCAGATATCAATTAAAGAGCAAATATATTTATAAACGTTCAAAGACTTTTATACTTGAGAAATTATGCTTCTTTGTAAGCAGATGGTAATTTATGCTTAGATCAAATAATGCTTCTGTGTAAGCAAATATGTAAATTATGCACTGGTATAAAAGTTTAAATAACTTTTATATTTTGTGTGAAAAGTGCTTCTTGAATAAGCAAATAGATCAATTTTATCTTTTATTCAAAAGTGCTTTTGTTTAAGCAGATATATAATTTAATGCAAATTTATAAAGAATTATCCTTAAGGAGTAAAAAAAAGTCACTTTAAGTTTAAACAACTTTTAGAGTGAAAATGCTTATGAGTAAGCAAATACGTTATTTTAAACTTTGAATCAAATATACTTCTATTTAAGTAGATATATTCATTTAAGTTTGTGAAATAAAAGTTTAAATAAATTTTATATTATGCAACAAGTATTTTATGAATAAATGAATTTATGATCAAATACTTGTGATTACAGATATCAAGTATAATAAATAAATCAACTAAGCAATAATTGATATAACAAATATATTTGTTTCACACAGATAATATATAACAATATTTTATCTATTATGTGAATTTTTATAAATAATGTCACTTAGTACTATATGGAATCGCACGGTTCGAATTCCTCTTGGTAGAGGTGTATCTCTGTAGCCTTGTGGCGTCTAATTATGACAAAATTTATAATTTTCACAATTGATATTTATATAAATATTTTCAATAGATCATTACGATTCTCAAATCCAGTTCGGATGACTACTCTTTTTGGAGTAGTATCTCAATATCGTTTTGAGCTATCAAGTGTCGTATCTATTTTACGATATTTATATAAATAATATCAATAAAAGGTTACTGAAGACTATAAGGAATAGATTTGGGTCGAATTTCTCTCCGTAGAGGTGTATCTCAAGTAGCCTTATGCCGCCTAAACTATCCTTTTATTTGATAAATAGATGAAATATAGATATATAGAATTGTGTATAACAATTTATATTTGTATATTTATAAATATAAATAAAAAAGATATAATTCAAATAAAATAAATCAACCAACTTATCTCAATATGCTTAGACTAATTTTCTCTTCTCAAATAATCAGAACTTTTGTAAGAAAAGAGAGAAAGCTTTTTAGAGAGAGAATGTGTAGGAGAGAAATAAGCTTTTCTTGAAAGTGAATTGGCAAATTAAAAATGAAGAAAAAGCCTCCTATTTATAGATTTTTGAAGTCGGGGGTGTCGACGTCGGGATTTTTGAGTGTCCCTTTTCGTTACTTGTTCTTTGGTGTTCTTATATTAATGTGAGATTTGTTTGAAAAAACAAGTGAAAAAGGTCCGACATGTATAATGTCGACGATTTGACTTTAAGAGTCGCCAGTTGGTGTATTTAACTGGTTGCACAAACGCAACCGAAAAAGGTTTGCACATTGACCCAGTGATTTGACACTGCTAGACGGGTCTGTGAAATCGAGATTCATTTTGGGTCCGGGGGCTTGATTATGCGGAGGGAAGGTGTTAGACACCCCCCGACATCCGTGTTACCACGGTGACCGCCACTTTTCAAAGAAATTGTTATATGAATGTGTGTTTGTGTGTGTGTGTGTGGATCAATGTACAGTTATTTGAAAGTAGTACGAGGCCTCGTTCGCACCTATATACACAAGGTTTGAATTTTATAAAAAAAATCAGTTTTAACCAAGATATAGCAATGACATTTTTGTAAAAGAGGTTTTTCAAACCCTGTGCTCAATAGGAATTGAGACATTTTCATACTTTCATTTTATTATTAAATGTTCGGCTTATTTGCTTTTATTTTTGAGATGCGAAGCATTCTCGAGAAAATAATATCAAAGAGCGATCTTAGAGCTCCTCATGGGCAATGATGACCATCCAAGGAAATTCATACACTGTAAATAATGTACAAGCTGCTTATAGCTAAAAAAGTCCATCACGGGAACCGAATCTAGATTCAGTAGACTGAATCTGTGATCACATGATTCCTAGGCTCACATGATACTGCAGTTTATATGGAAAGTAGTAAGCAGTTATATATATAAAAGCTATAAATATATATATATACAGACAGGATCAACCACAACGAAGCAACTCCATGGGGGATCGAAAATGTAAATATATAAAAGCGGTAAATATATATATATATATATGGACATAATCAACCACCACGAAGTAAACTCCAGCTGGGACGAAATGTAAATAAAGGCTGTAAAAGCGATCAAGCGCCACGTAAGTAAACTCGAGCGAGAGATTTAAATATAAATAAAAATAAAAGGCCGTAAAGTAAACTCAGTAAACTCCGAACTGTGAAATGTAAATATATATATATATATATATATAAAAATATATATATAAAAGCAATAAACGCACCTAGGATGTGAATCTCAGGCTCACCGGATATGTCCGACAACAATATATATATATATATATATATATATATATATATATATATATATATATATATATATATATATATATAGCGAGTAAATGCATAGGATGTAAAATTCAGCTCATCGGGATATGTCCGACAACAATTATATATATAATATATATATATATATATATATATATATATATATATATATATATATATTTAAAGTAAATATAGGATGTAAAATTCAGGCTCATCAGATATGTCTGACAACAATTATATATATAAGTATATATATATATAAAAGCGAGTAAATGCTCCAGATGTAAAATCCAGGGTCATCAGATATGTTTGAAAATAATTATATATATAAGTATATATATATATATATAAGCGAGTAAATGCTCCGGATGTAAAATCCAAGCTCATCAGATATGTCTAACAACAACTATATATATAAGTATATATATATATATATAAAAGCAATAAACGCTCCAGACCAAAGTCTAGGCTCAATCGAGGCATAACTTGATAATGTTAGTCCATATATAAAATATATACATATATAAGTATATATATACAGACAGAAATAAAAACCACGGACCGAAGTCTGGGCAAACGTACGCAATACGACTCTCAATATGTATAACATTGTGTGCCAATATGAGAAGAAGGCTTTATAGAATGTGAGAAGGCTTATAGTGGGCTGCCAATGTAGAATTCTATGACTCTAGATGGATGAATACTCGGCTCCCGCTGGTAAAAATATGACAAAATATAAGCTCAAAAGTGTTTGAAATAAGACAACATTCAGTCTATGGGGTGTATAAAGCCAATTGGACAGAGCTTCCTCGCTATTTTCTTTCCCAAAATGGCTGGCCCAAGCCCCATATTTATAGAATCGATTGTCAGTAGTGTACTGCAGCAGACCTCTCATTACACTGCGGTACGCCCGAATCGCCCCGGAGTTCTGCGGGTCTGTCTGTCTCAAATCGTGCACTCATGCAATGTAATGTCCGCTCGAACTTGCAGAACTTCAATCCGAGCATCCGAACGAGGTGTATCTGACCTTCTTCGGACTACTTTTGTCGAGAATTATGCAATGACATGGGATTTGCCCTTTTTGATTCCAGGAAGATGGGTCCATGACCGAAATAGCATTCCCGGGTTCCCGTCAGGCTATCCAGTGATCTGTTTCGCATAGTTTTCGCTCCGAAGTGAAGATATGAGTCTTGTGGGACCAATTTTGAATCAATTTGAGTTGACATGAGTGTATTTGATTTGAAGTGAAGTTGAGTTGGCAAAATGACTATTTTGCCCCTCCCGGGGTTATCTCCGATTTTCGCACGATTATAAGCGAGTTTATCCTGTGGTTATCTACGAGATGGTCATCTTTGTTGACTCTGAATATCCTCGGGTTATCTCCGAGGTTGGAATTGATGTTGTGGTCCTCCGTGGTTATCTACAGAGTGTGAAAAAGATGTTTTGCCCTCCTGCATGATTAATGTGAGGAATAGAAAATTTTGAGTGTCTATAGGGGGTAAAATGGTAATTTTGAAAATTTGATTTTTGAATGCACGGTTTAGATGAAAAAAATTTATTTGAACGGTCTAGATTGAAACAGGTATTACGCGTAGGTTCTTCATTTTATGCCCGGTCGGTTTCTTATCAACATATCATTTAATGCCAAGTTTTGACCACATGTTTTAAACCAAGAATTTAATGCCAGCATGCTTACGCGTCTAAGTCCCAAAATAAGTGGCAAAAAAAAAATTTGCCAACATATTATTTCATACACATACACGGATTATTTAATATATATATGTTATACATGCAATCAGTTTATATATATATATATATATATATATATATGCATGCATGTATAATTAATATATATATATATAGTATATATACGATTTATATATATAATATATATAAGACATGATGACATATATATATATATATAGATAGATTATCTTGACACATATATATATTATATATTCACCATACATAAAACCTATATATATAAAATGCAATGATTGCATTTATATATATATACTTATAATATATATATATATATATATATATATAATATAATACATATAATATATAAGTAATGATTACAACAAAATATATATATATATATATATATATATAAACAATAAAATAATTTTGTCCAATTTTGAAGTAAAATAATTTTTGAGATTTATAAATAATAAAATTAATTTGAGAATAAATAGAAAATGCCCAAAAAAATTTTAATAAAAAAATTCCATATTCTTTCCAAATTTGGTCAAACAAGCATTTGATAATCAACATATGATTTTTGTCCCAAAATGCATGACCCAATTCATTTTCAGCACATTAGCAAGCATTGTCCCAATATAAGTGACCCATTTATTTTAACACTTAAAAAATCAAGATCAAGGAACTCAATTAAATAAGATTTAGAAAATATTTTTGGCCAAAGTAAATAAGATAATTAAAATAATTATAATAAAAAATTCTATTGAGAGGATTCTACTCTTTTAATTAATTTATTTACTAATTATTGTTATCATCAAAATACAACTAAAAGTTGGAGACCCAACACTTTTGTACTCATCAAGGGATATCGTTTTCATTTACATTTTTCTTCATTTATGGTACAAATTTATTGTTTGTTTCCATAACCTTATTGTTAAATTGTGAAAATTCCTGAAATTAGTAGAATATCCTTAATAACTTGTGATTCATCTAATATCATTTCATTGAAATATTGGTCTGAATTTTCTTTTAAATTTTAATATTTTCATTCAAGATACTACTCACGGAGTACTATTCACTCGAGTTACTATTTATTCGGGATACTATTCACATGGTACTATTCACGACAAAATTAATTTTTTTCTGTCCAAATTATTTTTGATACATGAATATCATTCTTGAATTTTACTCCACAAATAGTTATCATGTTGACAATTTGGATGTTCTTGAACTTTGGATAAATTAAATTATAAATTTTTAATATTTATCCTTGATCTCATTTGATTCATTATTTATATCATTGTTATGCTTATATCATTGTCCCGTAGTGCAAAGATGGACTGTTGATTGGTATGATTATGACCAGAAATTATGTATTGGTATAATCATGACCTTTAATGTTACAGATAAAGGTTTGTGATGAAAGTCCTCTTTGGCCCGTAGTGCATAGATGGACAGATGTTTGGCATGATCATGACCACTGGTGATATAAACAATTATCTTTGGCCCATAGTGCATAGATAATTCGTTGATTGAAAATAATTATTGATTGGTATTACAGGGATAAAATATTGATGATGGACTTTTAAATCATAGAAGATAGTAGACATCATGCTCTACTTGACTCTTCTAATGGATTGTTAATTCCGTTGCAGTTATTGATCTAAAACTTGTTGTTTATTGTATTCTATCAGATTTTTTCCTATTGAGGACTAAGGATAATTTATTCTACATTATCTTAGTCATAATATTTTTTAGTGGGCTAGTTGAGTTCACCCTTTTCTTTCATTGTTCTCTTCAGAAAATGAGAATATAGTTGTGACTAGTCGGGAAATAGAGTGATGGTCCAAGATGGTTGCTATAGTAGTCCTAACTATTAGGGGTGCTCAAAATTTTCGGTTTTTTTTGGTTTTTCTAAGGTACAGCTTTTTTCGATACCCATTTTTTTTGATGCACCGATTTTTTTTGGTATCGCTTTTTTCAGTATTTTAACACTTTTAGCACATTAAGAAGTAGTAATGACTTTTTTTTGTATTCGATAAAAACCGAAATACCAAAATTTAATAATTTAATAATTAATAGTTAATGTTTTATAATTTTATATATTAAATAATTTTTTATATATTAATAATTTTATATAATAGTAGTTTTATTAATTTTTTATATATATTAATAATGTTTTGTAGTTTTATTTTATATATTAATTATTATTAATAGTTAATGATTTCTTAGTTTTTAAAAAAATTATTTAATTATTATTAATAATTATATATATTACCATCGCGATATAATAGAAAAATCCAAAAAAAACCTAAGATCGATTTTGTACCAAACCTAATAATTAGGTTCTTATTTTTTCGGTAATTTTGGATCGATCTTAGGTTAGATATTTTCGATCTTGGGTTTACTTTTTACCGATGAGCACCCCTACTCACTATTCTATAAAATAGTGTGACAATAATTATAATAATGATTTGTGAAAGTTATCTCTAAGTGTGCTAGGCTATCTTGAATATTTGTGAAGATTAGTAAGAGTACATGTGAGACCCCAAATTTTATGAATAAAGATTTAAATTTCTCGAAATATTTTTTTGAATATTATGGTGTGAATTTGATATAATTTTATAGTTGTGGGTAATATTTATAAATTTTGCAAAGTATGCAAGTTGTTATATAATATTCGATTGGTCGGGGAATATTCTTTTTGTCGGGAAATATCCGTATGACGGCACAATCATTGGTGGAGCCCACAACGGAAGTATTGTCGTAGTTAGAAAATGACAGAATTACCTTTTTATAAAAATAACGGCGAAAGTGTTACCGTTAAAACTGTTGAACTACCCAGTAGTAAAAGTACAGTGATACGCATGGTTGCATAGTAGCACACGGTATTGATTATTGATGCTTACGTAAGAAGTCACTCAGTTATACTCAATTATTGCTACAGTAATTGCTGCATCATATTTCTCATGTTATTGATTCGATTATTGTCACAGTATCATCTACATAATATGATATATTATTAAATCAATAATTGAGACGATAAAGTTATTCATATTATTAAATTACAATATTTACAATGTTTAGAAGTTACATCGAGGAGAGGTTTGGTCACCTAATTGCGCCATGATAGGAGAAATCCTTATTGGAAAGCCCCCTCTTTCCTGGGAACGACCTGGTTGTTAAATATTATGAGTTATAATATTAATGATGAATAAGTTCGTGTTGATTAAAGATGAATTTGATAGTTTCATTGTGTTGGGATTGTTAGTGTTAGTGGAAATCGATATTTATTTCGATAATAATTGATGTCTGGAGGTTATATTGACCTATCGGGTAATTAATTGAATAAATGAGCAAGTAATTGCTATTAATTCACATGATTATAACTATTTGTTCACATGTGTGTACTATTGATTCACATTCATTTACTATTAAGGGAGTTGGTGCAAGATTGATAATACTTGCATGACTAAGTTAAAATGGAAGGTATAGATGAGGTACTATTACTGTAATTCATATTTTCACATGATTATAACTATTGATTCACATGATTGAACTATTGATTCACATTATTTACTATTAGGGGAGGTGGTGCAAGTTTGATAATACTTGCAGGACTAAATTAAAAATGAAGAAAAAGAGGAAGGTATTATACTGTAATATTTCGAGCCCCAAAACGTGCAATTATCGAAACTATATTTTTCTATAAATAGAAGCTCATTTTTCCTCAATTTCTCACCAATTCACTAAAGCTTTAGAGCAATTATTAAAGAGAGAAATTATAGAGAGAAAGAAGAAGAGAAGTCTGCTACCTCTCTACTCCAGTATCCAGTTTCTTTCTAAGGTAAGGGGTATTATTTCTTTCGTATTCATGAAGAAGAGCTATTGTTATTCCATTCCTTATTATTATGTTGGAATAACTTGTCTATGCAAAGTACTACATACATGGTGAAATTCTTCTATTATTCAATTCTTTTTATTATACATTGGAATATCCTGTTTGTGCGATTTACGAATGACATGGTTCCATTCTTTATTACAGCATTCGGAATATCCTCACATGCATGCGGCGGATACGCATGACACTTCGGTTCCATTCTTTATTATTTTGTTGTAATAACACATGCATGCGATCTATCGCATGCACGGTGAATTTTGTTGTTATTCCATTCTTTATTATTACATTGAAATATCTTATTCATGCGGATTACGCATGGCCAGTGTTCCATTCTTTATTATTACATTTGGGAATAACTCGTATGCATGCGATCTATCGCATGCATAGCGAATTCTTACGTTATTCCATTCTTTATTATTCTGCATTGGAATAAACTGCATCTATGTGGATTATCGCATGCATGGTGAATGATCCTTTGTATTCATTCCTTATTAAATTGTAGAAATGATCTGTCTACGTGGATTACCGCATGGCGGGTGAAAAATCCATTTGCAATTTCGTAATTTTTTTGACCCTCAAAAATTTTGGAAAAATTTGAAATGATAATTTGATGAGTTTTCTATATTGTGTCCAAAGATGGCGATTTTTGGATGTATAGATTAAGAGTTCCGGATTTTATGGGAAAAGACTATTTTAAAAGTAAACCCTTATAACTCCTTGTGGTTAACTCCAAAATTGGTAAAATTTTTATTGGGAGTACATGTATATAATAGGAGTATACCCTGTAAATTTCGGAATTTTTGGACAAAAGTACAATTTATGATAAATGTCTAAATATTCGGTAGTTTTAGCCATATGAAAAATAGTAAATAAATTTTAAAAATTTCGAGAAAAATATATGTTCAATATCGGACTATATTCTGCTAAATCCCCAAAAAAATATATTTTTGAGACTGATTTGGTATTTTTAATGAAAATGAACTAGTTATGAGTAAATAAATTAAATATGTTATGTGAAGTAATAAAATTGGAAAATAGGATTTTATGGCTTAGGAATCCTATATAGGGTATATGCAGATTTTTAATGAGGAATTTGATCATTGGTGATAAAATCTTATGAGTATGGCATTTTTGAATGATTAAAATACATTATTTGGTAAAGTGTAAACAATTGAAATAAATTGTTTATAAGTTTAAGAAGTGATTAAAATATTATTATAATATTAATAATATTAGATTATGAGTTTATTAAGTGATTGATAATATTTGGATAAATTTAAAGTCTTTAATATTTATCCTTGATTTCGTTTGATTTGATTTCGTTTGATTATTGCTTATATCATTGTCATCATCCTCATGCTTATATTGTGATGAAAGTCATCTTTGGCTTACATGAATAGATGGACTTGGTATGATTATGACCAGGGATTATTCGGTATAATCATGACCGTAATGTAACGAATGATGTGGTAAAAGTCCTCATTGGCCGGTAGTGCATTGATGGACAGTTTTTGGTATGAATATGACCAGGGATTATTCGGTATAGTCATGACCACTAATGATTTAATGAATATCCTTGGCCCGTAGTGCAGGGATGATTCGATGATGTGGTTTATTTATTAAAATTTGAGTCTCAAATGATAAAAAAAATTGATGAAAACATTTTAAATCATAGAAGATACTAGATATCATGCTCTACTTGACTCTTCTAATGGATTGCTTATTCCGCTGCAGTTAAACTTGATTTTTATCAGTTTAACATTGTTGAAGACTAATGATAATTTATTTTGTATTATCTTAGTCATAATATTTCTTACTGGGCTAGTTGAGCTCACTCTTTCTTTCACTGTTCTCTTCAGGAAATGAGAATATAGCTAGGACGAGTCGAGAAACGGAGTGACGGTCCAGATAATAGCATTAGTAGTCCTCACTATTCTGTTAAATAGTGTGATAATAAATATAATGAGGACTCCATTGAGTGTGGATATTGTCTAGATGACAATATTTGTATTAAAACTCATAACATATGTTTCGTCGTATTTTACACGACGTACAGTTGTATAATTAAGTTTTTATTTGTATTTTGTACCATGTATTTGGCAACTGAAGATGGGTGATGTATACCTATTTTGGGGGCATCACATTACAAGTATTGTCCAAGTTAGTATTTTCTATAAAAGTTGATAAAACACTCACACACATTACACGGTATTTAATTCTTCCTTTAGAATAAGTTATTTTGAAAAACTTCCTTTGAAAGATTTTATTTTGAAATATTATTTTGAAGCTTATTATGTACACTACACAAATTTATACTATATAGTCACTTTTGATGATAATTTCATAATATACGAGTTAGTGTATATGGTTACTAATTAAAGTATAAATATATCTAGGTTGATAACTTCGTAGAAAGCAACATCCAATCAAATTATTTCTTAATTGAGATAAGGGATATCATTTTTTTTCATACTCGTAAATCGAATCTTATTCATACTCCTATATCGAAACTTACTATGTTAAATATTTCTTTTATAATTTCTGAAATGATTAAAAGTTCATTTGAGGTTTACGTTTCATCTAATATCATTTCACTTGAACTTTTTATTTACATGAACCTTCGTATTTAAATTTTAAATCATTATCTTTGAAATATGAATCTTGAATATCATTCTTGAATTTGAATCCACAGTTTGGTCATCATATTGACAATTTAGACATTGTTAGACTCTGGACAAATTAAATGCCAAATCTCAAATGTTTATTATTTTATCTTATTATTTTTACAACTTCCGTTCATCATTTATATCATTATTATAAAAATCAAGTTGTTGAGAATATCTTTGGTCAGGGTGCAAAAATAATATGATTAGATTCGTCTTTGGCATGTGTGCAAAGACGATATATTTGTTGAGTGTCTTTGGTCTGTATGGCAAGGACACGTGGTGAAAAGTTTTCTTTGGCCCGTAGTACAAAAATGAACTGTTGATTGACATGATCATAACTATTGGTGTTACAATTGAATATATTTGGCCCGTACTGCAAAGATGAGTTGTTGATCTACACGATTATGATCATGAGCTATTGATTGGTGTTACATAGATATAATATTGATGGTAAACTTTTAAAATTGAAGAAGTTTGTGGACATCATGATCTATTTACTCTCCTAATTGATTGCTTTTTCCACTGCAGTTGTTTGATCTAAAATTTATTATTTATTATATTTTATCAGATTTTTCACTGTTGAACGCTAAAGATAATTTATTACTCACTATCTTAGTCATGATATTCTTTACTCGATTATTTGAGCTCACCCTTTTCTTTTTGATCCATTGTTCTTCTCAAAAAATGAGAGTGTAGTTGGGACTAACCGGGGTGTAGAATGATGATTCAAGATAGTCATTATAGTTGTTTCACCATTTTGTAAAATAGTGTGACAATAATCATGTTGAAAACTTGTAATATGTGTTGTCGTATTTTATACGAAATTATTATAATTTGAGTGTGAATATTGTCGTATTATCTACGACATTGTATTAAGAGAACGTATAATTATAGTATGTATTTTGGCTTGTGTGGACTCTATTTTGGGGACGTCACATAAACTCACAAAAGGAAAACAAACAGAGTATATTAAGGGGGGTGTTTGAGAGAACCATGTTGAAAGAACTCGGCAAAATAATAACTTTTTATAAATTTATTTACATTGATGAAATTGTAATATAATATTCACTCTTTTGTAACTTTAATAATTTGTTAATTGTATTTATTATAAAATACTTATATACGATTATATTTACAATAAACTATGTAATATTAACGTGTTTTATACTATAACCTATATTCAAACATAAATAAGTTTCACAAAAATGCTCTAAATATTCCTTTTGTAAATTATTTCTTCCCAATAGCAAAATAATTTTTAGATTGAAAAAATTAAATTAGAAACAATACATCAATGTTTAATTAATTTGAAAAGAAAATGTTATTCTAGGGGTTAGATGCAATTTGTACTAAACCTCTGGGGCCAGAGTTTAATTGCAAATAAATAGAGAATTCCTTTGCATTTGATGCACAGATCAAAAAAGCCAAACGACATAGAAAAGCAATCGCTCGATCTATTTCCACTGGTAAGTTTCTCTCTACCCTCTAGCATCTTTTCCTTGAACCTTTTCAGTAGGAAATCAACTGTTTAGCATAAATTAAGCAAGATTTCGAGCATTTTTTTTTTATTCATTGGTTGAAACCCTAGATTTCGGAATCCCCACAATGGGGTTCATTCCAGTTGCTAAATCATGACGAAATCTTAATAATCTGTTCATACTTGTGAAGCTATGGGTGCTTAGATGGGATTGCTATACCTTTATTATGTTGTTGTTTTCAGTATCAAACAGTTTGATCTGATTTATTTTGTTTTTGTTCTTTGTGATTTTTGAAGTCAATGGCAGGGCCTGGGAGTTCCATGTTATCTTCTTTGCTTCTATTCACTATCATCCTCTCTCTTCAAGAAATGTATAGAGGAAAGTTAGCATCTTCGGAATTGTTTACTATTCTTGGGGGATTCACAAGTTCTCTCCTATTTCTTATTTTGCTAACTGTGAGTTCTTGCTTTGCTCCTCAATTGATTCTATCTCACTCGTGATCATTGTATTGTTATTATGTGATCAATTGACGATGTCCTGATTTATATTAGCTTCAAATTATCTATTTTTGTTGAACTTGTATCACTTGAATAGTCTAACGAATCTTTTCTTTGATTGTTTGAGCTTGCATAACATAAACTTTCTTCCAGCAATCGTGTGTATGAAGCCCTTTTTGTTTGTTTGTTTATTCAATATAACTATCATTTATTTTTTATTCAAGTTGTTCAAATGTTTCCATCTTAATTTCAAGTGTTACGGCAATAGCTAATATATTCCCCTGCTAAAAACCATTTTGACCAATGCTATCTATAATATGTGAACTGTGACCCATAATTTTCACACATTACGATAATCCTTATCTTTTTATTTTTTATTTTTTAAGGTATAAATAGCTTTTTGCTTTAAATCTGTCATTTGCTTTTAACTTCAACTAGCGGAAATGCATTGGTGCTTTTAGTTTCTTTTCTAATTACTTTATATGAAGAGTACATTGGGTTTCAGATGATACATTTTCTGCTTCTTTTCCACTCTTATTATCTTCTATATTCAGCTTGTTCCTCTTTTGTTCTCTCTCGGTCCCATAATAGTATTGTCTGAATGTTAGTGTTAAATAAAAGCAAATTATGCTCACTAATTATAGTAATAGAAGACATGTTATGTTGTGTAATAATGTTTAACTTGGATGGTAAATATGAAACCTTGTAAAATGTGATAGCTTAGTTTTCAACAAAGTCTATTGGGTCACTCAAAAAAGAAATTACTTTGAAGTGATTTAACTCACTTACTCGGCGTGTTCCAGAGATATGAATATAAAGGATAATATGGTTTACTAATATTTTTTCGTTGCTAAATACGAAACTAGACCACTTATAAAACAGAAGTAATAAACTATGTAGTTGGAAGTAATTGTGCTCCCCTCGTAGCTGTGATAGCTTAGGTGACAGCCTGACCCAAACCGAGTACAAGACAAGGCTCAATCCACGTCCTACTAGCATCAACTTGGTCATCTTAGCCCACCACACGTCCATCTCGGGATTATTGTATTAACAACATTAACTGAAAATTGAACATTGAACATTTTCATAGTTAAGATATATACTAGGGCATAGGGGTGGTAATTTCGGTAAATAGGTGAACCGAACCTGTTTGGTAAATATTGAATCTGGTTCTGGAATGGTAAAACTAACCGGTATCTACCGATTTTTTGGGACCGGGATCGGTTAATTGTTTTGAGCAACAGGTATTTACCGGACCATACTTGTAATACCGTTTCAATTAAAAGCCTTTAAAACTTTAGTAGGCCAAGACAATTATAGTGGACTTGTGGTCCAATGTTTCCTAGGTGGTCAAGTCTACTAGCCCAATTGCTCAAGTTCCAAAGTAAATAAAGTACGGTTTCAAATACACTCCACAAATCTCCACCCCCTTTTCTGCAACTTTCCATCTCCGGTCTATCCAACTCCGATTACTCTTTCCCCACCTCTGCCTTTTTGCCTTCCACAACTCTTCGTCTTTTTGAAATTTTTAATAGGTTTTAATTTTTTATTCATATATTTTCTAAGGTAGGAAACCTTTAATTTTTAACCAAGGTGCTTTTGTCTTGTTTATAATTTTTTTACATTGCGTGCTAATTACATCATACTAGAGCAAGAGAATCAATCAAATTCCAAAATATAATTTTTTTTTTGATGTGTACACTATGAACAACCGTTACCAGAATAGGTAAAAACCGGTACCATTGTGGAACCGAACCGGCCTACCGGTTTAATCGGTACCGGTATTGGTATCCATTTTTGAGGAAATTCGGTAATTGGTTCAGTACGGTACTTTACCTTTGAACAGCCCTACGAGAGCACATGAAATTCTAACTCTAAACTTGCATGAGTTTCATGAATTATGGGGAAACATGCAAAGGTCAAAAGACAAATATAATCTCATTAAAAAGCATGCGCGTTTTCACATGACTCAAATTTGGAGAAAAATTAGCCCAACGAACGGAATGAACCAAAAAGCCAACTTGGGGGATGAAATTGTCACTTTTTCCAATTAAATTCAGTGGCAACTTAGAGGGACTAATCAGCCACCATTTTTACAATGATAAATTACATACGGAAGTTTTTGCACAGATTGCTGTTGCTTGTTTTAAAATATTTATTGCCTTTTTGGTTGTTCTTCTGGTATCAATATGCATGTCTATCATTCTATCCTTGAACACTTCGTTTGTATATAATTATTATGGCATCTCATTTGGGTGTTATTCTGGCAGTTCATTGGAAATTATCAGGAATCTAGTGGCGTCAAGACTGGATGGGGTGCTGGTGAGAGAAAAAATTATTGGCATATTATTTTTGAATGCAATTGTATTACTTTCTTTGTGTAGAAAACTGTTTTAAGAAAGTCTAGAAGAGAAAAACGGGAAACTTCATCATTTAAATAGATATTGCATATTGCATATCCTACTGTTATTCTTCAGTCTTGATTTGGAAGTTCTTAAATCATTGTTATGTGATTTAAAGATGAACTAGGAACATAAACAGGACATTACACACTAATGGATCAAAACAATAAAAGGATTATTTCGTTGAGGTTTAAGCTCGATCATAGATGGTGAAGCGTCTTGAACTTGCCTTATTGCTAATGGTGGGAACATAAATACATGGATACATCCTATTGATTCCTTGCTCTTGCACTGTGGTTACATGAATGAAGGCAATATTAAGGTTTTGTGGTTTTTTTAATCTACTGGTTAATTTGTTATGCTTGAGAAATCAGGTATATAGATACATGTCATGGAAAGAGGGGAAAGAAAGGTTTTTTGCATTTGCTTGGCTTGCTTCTTTGATGATGAATGGTAGAGGAGCAGCTGAGTGCATGTGTGTTTAGAGTTCCAAATTTGCACCAAAGCCTAATTACTTAGAATATCCTTGGTGTTTGTTTTTCTTTGCAAGTAAAAAAGTTGGAATATGCAACTGCCTAAGGTATATAAAGAGGCATTATGTAAGGGCTCGCTGCTAAGATTATTTTTTGAAGTAAAGTTATATGTGAATATGCTCAATGTAATGCCCCAAAAATAGTTGTAGCAATCCACATACTCATTATCCTTATGTGTTGTTATTATAGTAATTAGTACCAGCTATTTGTTAACAACCACCCCATGTTAATTAATTAGTTATCTTCTTTTCATTGCAGTTATATTCGCAGAGTTAGTTGCTCTCATTGCGGCTGGCACTGTCCATCGCGTTTGTATCACAACATGGTAATGCTGATCTTATTTTATTTGAAATTTCTTCTTTCTGGTTTGTATAACATTTTAATTAAGAGCACATATCTGAATGGAAATTTTAATTTTGCGGCTGAATTGCATGGCTACCTGGACAGCTTTAAAATGAATTGTCAAAAGTGGGCATTTCATCCTGATTCCAAATGTAGAGGACTCATTTAAACTATGATATGTACATGAATTTGTGATAACATGATTAATGCCTTTCTAGATTTCCATGAGTAAATTTGGAAACAAAAAGAGTAAAGTCAGGTATTTTCTTAATTCCAATAAAACGAAATCGAATCAAGTATGATCACATATATGGATAGAACCTATAACGGGGTCTCGAAAAACAAGTAATTTTTGCTGCCCGTTATCCTTTTTTTAGGGTCATTAGGATTCTTATAGGTTTGCACTTCAGTATGACCTTGACTGTTATGCCATCATTAGGATTCTTATAGGTTTGCACTTCAGTATGACCTTGACTGTTATGCCATGATGCCCCTTAAAGTCTGAATGGGATGGATAGACTCATGTAACTATTACATATTTGCTATTTTCTTAATTTCTTTTTAAAAGAAAAGAAATAGTTTATTACACAAGAAAGTCTTTTTTTACAAGGTATAAATAAAATGCATATTTTTTTGTTACGAAGGACCATAGATTAATTCCCCTTGTTATTTGTTATCTTGGGATCCATTCCTGCCTAATGTTAAGATTTCAGTTGAACTTAGCGAAGAAAAAAAAAAGACACCCTTAATTCTAAGCTTTATGTTATACAAACTACATTTCTTTCACTTTCTTATTTTTTTATTTTTTTATTTTTTTTAATGGTTGAATAGAGGTTAGCCCAAAAGGTGGGAGAAATGGCAAAGGCTTTGATTAAAAACCTGCTTGGGGCTGCAATTTTTAAAACTATAATTATTCCAGTTAAACTAAATAGGAAGTTGAAGTAGAACTCATGATTTGGAGAAGCCTAAGATGGTACAAGAGATGATAATTTTATTTGCAATGATATTGATGAATATGCGAAAATTTTACCATTGAATTTAAAGGTTAAATGCAAAGTCGACCACTGAACTTTAGTGGTTTTTGGGTTTTCTATTCGGAAATTTGGATTTTGAACCCCCAGGCGTCATATGTGCGTTGACATGATGACGTGTCACACGTGGCGCCTACGTGGCAAATCTGACGAGGCCATTTTATATTGTAATTTGACACGTGAGCAACGTTGACGTGACTTCTTCCGATTTTTTTTCAAAAATTTGCCTCTCCACTGATTCGAACTCGCAATCTCACGTTTGAAACCTTGGTCATATGACCACCCGAGTACCATGGGTCTAGCTGTTAACATCTCGCATAGATTAATCTTTATATCAAAACATTTCATTTCCCCCCCAAAAATTAAAATACTACACAGATCCTTCAGAAAATCTAAGATTCAATTCGTTCTTTATCTTTCCCCAGCCCCACCAGAACATTTTTATTGATATATGTGATAAAAGGATATCATAATAATTTCTATAATATTATTGATATTTTATTAGATAGAGTCATAGACTAATCTACATTTGTTATTAGTGACACATTATTTGTAAATCAAATATTATAGTTTAGTATAATAACGATAAAATCTATCTTTGCTTTAAATTATTCTTAATTGTCTATCATTTTCCTTTAAGCAGAACCTTAACTTTGAAATGTGATGTATATTACAAAAAAAATACGACACATTATTTATTATTTAATTTAAGATGTAAATAACCCCTACAACTTAATCTTGTAGAAAACATTAATTTTTCTCAAGGGGTTGGAAGAGATCAACCCTGATTCTCATCATCACCGCCACAATTCTCATAATATTCACCCTCCCAGGCCCAGTCTCCTCCAAAAATTCTCACATCATCAACTTCCGATCGCCTATTCTTTACCCTGAATCTCTCACCTGGGATCCGTCCTCCCAACACTTCATCGTTAGCTCCCTCCGTCACCCACTCATCCGGTCCATCTCCGATGCCGTCGTTGACGATATCCCCATCTCCGATTCCTCTCTCCCTTCTCCCACCGCCATCCTTAGCATCGCGGTTGTCAAACACCAACGCCGCTGTCCACTCTCCATCCTCTCCTCCCTTCTTCGCCCTCGCCTCCTACGACCTCCGCACGGGCCGCCGCCTCTTCCTCACCCCTCTCCCAGACCCGAATACCTCCTCCGCGACCGGTGCCAACGACGTCGCAGTCGACTTCTCCGGCAACGCTTACGTCACCAACTCCGCCTAAAACCTTAATTATAATTTCTATAAATTATAAGTTTCATAGCTGTTTCGGAATTGGAACCTGAAACAAGGGAAGATTTATGATTCAAAGAAACAAAGATATTTCTATTTTCTTTAGGTAGTTTTCCCCTTTTCATTCCTCACGGATTTTTGAGACGATGGCCACTGAACGCGAAAGATGTAATTTTTGGTCTAAATTTTAAAAACCTAACTTTTGGAGATTTGAAATTGTTGAGCATGATGGTGTTTTAAATTAATGGGTATAAATGTCTTTTAATAATTTGGTGGGGCTGGGGAAATGAATTGTTTTGGTATAAAACTTAATTCTTGAGTAAAATTAACAATTAGACTTGTGGTGCTCGAGTTGTCTCATGTCCAAAATTTCAAATTTCAGGTTTTGGGTTCAAATATGGGGAGATCCATATTTTTGGCAATTAATTTGGAAAATGACCACGTCAGCGGTGCCTTGTGTGCCATGTAGGCAAGTCAACGCACATGTGGCACCTGAGGGCTCAATATTCAAATTTTCGAATAGAAAAGGCCTCGATTTGCGTTGACCAAAAGAAATTGGTTCAATACCCAAAAACATGTTTAGAGACCACATTTGCATTTTACCCTTGAATTTCTAACATGCCAGTATTCGCATGGTATCAAACGTGCATATCTTGACTGAAGAAATGATATTGTATATCATGTCACCTATAACAACAGACTTGGGAAAAAGGAGCTATCTAAAACGATGTCAAATAATAACGATTATCTAATGTTTTTGGGTTTTGGTGTAGCTTCTTGTTCTCTGCTGGACTACTGTACGAGGTTAACAAGCTTTGGGGGACGACGCCTGCCAAAACTGAATCTAAAACTAGGAGGACCTGAATTGACTGTCGCGTCTCTTAACAGGATTTATTTCTCCTCTAGTTTCTGCTACTTTGTTTTGTACCTTCATGAGAGTACTAGATAACAGTGAATGATTAGAATCTATATATGGGTTTAAAAGAATATTTTTCAGACTAATATTTGTGTTGTGGAAAAGAATATTATGAAATTGTGAGCCAGGGTCTGCTGGTTACACCTCCAATCTTTGCAGGGCTGATTAATTTACTTGATAAACACTCTCATTATTGTAATAGGTGAAAATGGGATATACATACTTGGTGAAGCAGTGCCCCGAGGCCTATATCAGACCATCAACAGCTCATTTGCAAAGAGAGCATATTTTTGAGAGAGAAAGTTACATTTAGAGAGAGGAGTTAGAAATCACTCCAAAAATCACTAAATCTAGGTTATATATATATATATATATATATATATATATATATATATATATATATATATATATATATATATATGGGTTCCATCTATGTAATATTCTTTGTGAAGAAACCCCTTTTTTGGCTGTTGAAATTTATTTGGAGCAAAAAAAATAAAAATAAATTTCAATTGGCAAAAAAAGGGTTGTTTCACAAAGAACCTATTGTTAATGTGAATTAAACCCTATATATATATATATATATATATATATATATATATATATATATATATATATGGTGATATAGCTTATATTCTCTAGTTCAAGGAAACTTGTTTCTTGATTCTTTAAGGTGAAAAATTAAATCTTTGCTCATTTCTTTGTAGATATAGTTAGATCTAGTTTAATATAGTGCTTAGATCCATTTAAAGTTGCAATCTGTATACATATATTGGTTGTTTGCCAATACATCTATATATTTTACCGAATATTTAGCTTGTATATGGTTAAATATCAAACCTTTTCACTAGATCTACCTTAGATTTGGTCAGATCTAGCCCTTAACCGGTTTTAAAGCTTCAAAGCTTTTATGCTAGATTTGCTCGGATCTAGGATAGATCTAGTCATTTTTAATATTTTTCAATCGATTTTGAACACTGCAAAATCCTAGATCCATATCTAGTGGGGAGGAGGTCCTAACTAATTGCATTAGGGATTCTAACAATTGAATCTCCTGATAGCGGTTTTAAGATACATTTTTCAGAGGCGGATCCAACCTGAAAATACCCCAACTTTCTTCTTTGAGTGTGAGTGGAGTAGAATGAGTGTGAATGAATGATGTGATTGGTTTGATGGTCTAGTTGATCTAGTGAGAATCTCATTTTTACTGCAAATAGTTTTTTCAACCTCTTGTTATACATTAATTTAAATTTTTGAACCATATTTGTAATTTTTAAATAGACTATAATATTTATAATTTATTAGTTTGAATCAAATAAATTCGTACTATTTTTTAATTTTAAAATTTTACAAATTGACGTCATAATATTAAAATGTGACTTTTTTATGGGATGAATGTAAAATCATAATATTAAGGAGATGAATGACATAAAATTTTGAAAATAGTAAAAAAGAAAAGAAGTGGGAACATCAAAATTTTTTATCACGATTTTGATCCAAAACTAAATAGCGATTTCATCCAAAATCACACACTTCAGACTCAGGGAACATCAAAATGTGGTAACTGTATTTTCACAAAAGTCGTGGGATGCCTAATACCTTCCCTTCGCTTAAGCAAGTCCTCGAACTCTATGAATTTTGGTTTCTAGATCAATTTTACGGAGTCACATTTTGGGTCATATTGCGAAATCTCTAAAAATCCGGATGAGTTGATTCATCCATTTAAGATGAGTTGGTACATTCATTTAAATTTTTACGAACTGGCGGCTTTGTCTGATTGGCCCAATAAATAAAATCAACTTTTTCAAATTCGTTTACATTTATGTCGCTCTTTTTTCTAAAACTCGCCCTTTTAAGCGAAATAAATAAAAATTGAAATCTTAAAAAGGATAGAAACACCAACACTTTTAGTAAAATGGAATTTCTGGAGTCAACAACCAAATGTAAAAAAAAATTTACCCTCATTTTAGTAATTTTTATAATTTATAAGTAATTTTAACAAACTTTTTTGGAACTTGTTTTAATTTAATTTTTAAATTATAAATTAAAATAATTAATT
Organism: Panax ginseng; assembly: GCA_020205605.1. NCBI lineage: Eukaryota > Viridiplantae > Streptophyta > Magnoliopsida > Apiales > Araliaceae > Panax > Panax ginseng. The sequence continues at coordinate 42,094,722 of CM035132.1, forward strand.
AATAATAAACACTTATTTATAGGACAATAGCCCATAATAACTATGGCGACAGGTTTATCCATCACTATAGTCCAAAAAATCGCCGTGTAACAACTGTGTACATATATTTTTTACTTATTTATAATTTATAATATTTAAAATTTAACTTATAAATTATTTTAAAATAAATCATTCCACAAAAAAACCTTTAGTTCACGTATGTAATTAGCCCTACTATTAAATAAATAAATTTCAGGTATATATCTACAGCCTACAAATCCCGTAAAATATCTTCGTTTCAAAACCCTCATCACTACCACTAAAACCCTTCTATGCTCTAGACAGGAGAAATACAGAATCCAAAAATGAGGCTGCTAACCCACAACATGCTATCTTCCAACATCAAGGGCGTTACCAACGGCTTCCCTCTGCAAATCGAAGCGGAGAAAGTTATCGAAAGGCAAGTTGATTTCAACGCTGATTTCTTGAAGAACATGTTCGCCAAGGTGGAATGGAAGCCGCTCGTTGAGGCATCCAAAACCATGGGCTACGCCGAGCTTCCGGATGAGGCCCCGGAGCAATCGGCGCTCGACTCCGGTGATTTTCTCCGGAAATTTCATCATGCCCTTTTGGAGCTCCATCTCGAAGAGGGCGCCTTGTTTGTCCTGGAAACTGGCCGGAGATTTCCGGTTAATAAGGGATTCCGAATATGCTTCTTCACGAGGATGAGGTCTGAGTGTTGAGTTAATTTATTTTGTGGATTGATTTTTGTGAGGGTGGGGCTTAGGGTTATTAAGTGGGTTTGTCTGGTTTTGTAATTTGGTTTTATGAATTCAATGGTTTAAATGAAAAATGGGTATTGGAATGTTGGGATTTATGTTAGTTGTTGGATGTTTTTGTTGCACTAAATTTCATACTAATAATGAGCTCTTTTGGTTTGTGATATTTGATATGCTTACAGAAATGTAGGAAATGATTGTGGATATTAGGGATTTTAATTGGTTATCTGCTTTTTGTAATGGGTGGTGTGAATATTAGGATTTTTATTTGTTGCACTAAATTCATGAGATGTGATCGTTGGTTTATCACTCATCTCAACCAAAAACACACAACCCTATTGAAGATATCTAACCTTCCTTCCTTATGGAGTGTTTACCCTTTTTTAGCTTTGCATAAACTCCTGCTTGAGCTAGCTCGGCTAACTCTGGTTTTGTTAGTACAGTACAGTACAGGAAGTCCTTGTTTGATGATAGCATCTAGAATGTTTGTGGTCTTGTTTTTGGATGTTACTATGGTAGCGATTAGGGTTTTTAAGTGGGTTTTATTTGCGTTTGTAAGTTGCATTTATGAATTTGATGGTTTTAATTGAAAAATGAAGATTGGAATATTAGGATTAGTGTTGGTTGTTGAATACTTGAATGTTTTTGTTGCACTAAACTTCATACTTTTGAGCTTTTTGGATTTCAGATGTTTGATATGTTAACAGAAATGTGGGAAATGATTAGCTTTTCTTCATTAATTTATTCTTATTATTTTATGTTACCTTGTAATACGTTTGGATTGGAGTAATGAATGTGGGAATGAAATGACTCGTTATGGAATAAAAAAAATTGTGTTTGGTTCCCTAGGGAAGGGAGAGTATTTGGAATAACTCATTCCAACTAGAATGGAATGATCATTCTATTGTTCATTACATTCCTTCAATCCAAACGTAGCATTAGTGTAGTGTAATGTACCTGGAACTTAATCCATATGAAACTGCTCCATTGTTCTGGAGCTTGTTTGTGCTAAAAACCAGGGACCTTGTGCCTTATGCTATCCTATCTAAACCCCCAATTTTCACTATAGCCCTTGAGCTCTATATATTCTACTCCACAAATACCCCTGGTTAACAGCACCACATTGATTATGAAATTGTGAGCAGGGTCTGCTGGTTACTCCAATCTTTACAATGCTGATTAATTTACTTGATAAACACGCTTATTATTGTAATAGGTGAAAATGGGATATACACCCTTGGTGAAGCAGTGCACACGGGCAATATACCTTTTTGATATCTCCTCTCATTCCATTTTCAATTTTCTTTGTTCATTCCGAATTTCAAATCCACTCGATCCTAACAGATCAAAGATGGTGGTTGGTGGTGGTGAGGGTGTAGAGGCAGGCGGCTGTGGTAGACAGCGGTGAAAGAGGGACGTGCTCGTGTGATCTGCTATTCCTGGTCTGATATATTGTGCCCCTACAAGCAAGTAGTCACACATCTAGAGTCTATTGACCCTCTTATTTTAGGTTTAAGTAGCCCTGGATATTGTCAAGAAATACATTACCACTTCATTGCTTAACATACAAAAAAAAAAAAAAAAAAAATTGGTGATTTTCTTGAATACTGACAAAGTTCATGTAGTAAAAGTGATCCTGACTAGTAACTAATCCTCTCGGATATAAATATTTGCGAAAACTATGTAATTAAGGCCGACTTAAATGGCTTGCTATTCTGGAGATAGATCCTCTCAAACTCTTTCCACAACCAGCAGCACTAAACTTGAGCTCCATTCCCCGGCTTACCATTTTTCATATACCGAGCTTTAGCGTCTTCTTGATCTGCAAAAAACATCAGACAACTGAATTTTAGAAAGCTAAAAATAAAGATTTATTGATTCTTAAAAATATATTTCTGACACGGATCAAGGGGAATTCACCATCCAATTTAAAGTTTCACCTTTTTATGTATATAAAAGAAGTTATTACATTTTTAAGCACTAACAGTCCCGGTTGATAATCACTTGTACTCTCGGTTAGCTTCCATTGGATTCTTGGTAACTTGATTTTTCCATATGAAAATTATAAAGAATCCTAGTTAACCATTTAATATTTAATCTCTGACTGACCGTAATTCAACTTTCAGACCTACAAATGGACAAGTCAACATTGCTTCCCAGGGTGATCAAACTTCAACTAATACCCAGTATAAGTACCTGATTACATTAATCAATGACTGGCAGCTAAGCTACGAATTCAATTGACAAACTGAGTGCAGAAAGAGGAATGAAAACAAACAAATGGACACTGACCTGCAATGATTGATCTTTCCAAAGTGCTGTAACCATATAAGCAGAAGACTGGATCATATATGTAGTTCTTCAACCCCTAGTTTTCAGTCGCACAAAGGTTCTTTGACCAAAAGATTCAATTTCTCCTGGAGAAATTTAAAAACATCTTCTCTCTTTTCCTTAATAAGCAATTGTCTTAACCTCCCGAACGTCACTCTTGGTGGCCGCATTCCCTTCCCTATCATTTCTTCCATTAAAACACAGGCCTGATGAGCATCAGCCTTATCACAGAATCCATTGATAAGAGCAGAGAAAGTGTGCATGCTTGGACTAAACTGCTTCTTTTTCATGTAACCCCACACATTCATTGCCATTTCAAGCTCATTTCTCTCACAGAACATCTTTATCATCATAGTATACGTGTCTGAATCTGGGTCACAAATCTTGATCATCCTACGAAAGACCTTAAAAGCATCATTGGTTTCTTCACGAGCTATCAAGCAGCTTAAAATGATATTGCAAGTCCTTGAATTCGGAGTCACCCCCTTGTTCTTCATTTCATCCAAAACCCTATATACATTCTGGAGCTTGTTTACTCTACAGAAAGCACCAATCAATGCATTATAGACGGCCACATCAGCACCGACTCTGTTCTTTTCCATTTCGAGGAATGTATCAATAGCATCTTCAATCCGATTATCTATCCCGTAAGTATGAATCAAAACACTATAGATAAATGATGTCGGCCTACAGCCACTAGAGTCCATTTCCTTGACAACTTCAATGGCTTCATCTACCCTCCCTCCTTTGCAAAGGATGTCAACCATGATCCCATATGTCACAATATCAATGTTGCAACCTACTTTGACCATTTCTCTGAATATTTCCCTAGCCTTGGGCAGATTCGGGTCCCTTCCCCACCCATCAATCAATATGCTGTAGGTTTTAGAATCAGGCAGAAATCGGTCTTTCATATTATCAAAAATCTCCTGAGCCTTTCTTACATTCTTAGACTTGCATAAAGCACTCAACAAACCATTAAAGGCAGCTAGGTTTGGAGGAACATCATATTTTTCCATAACATTGAAAGTGTAAACTGCCTCCTCCACCTTCTGGGCCCTAGCATACCTTCTCATGATTATACAAAACGTCTCGATATTTAGCATTCTCTTGCTCCCCATACTGTTCACAAGATCCCACATTATCTGATACTGCCTTATCTTAGCCATAGACTCAATCATGGTGTGGTAAGATCTTATGCTGTGCTCATAGTTACGTTGTTTCCCAGCCCATTCAAAGAATTGATGCGCAAGCAATCCAGCATTCTCGAATTTCTTGAGAACTTTCTCAACTACATCCTCGGAAACCCTTGCCCCACTTTGTTCAAGTGCAGTAGCAAGCCCTAATTTTGGGCAAGACATCATAACTTTGCATATTCTTTTTGTCTGTATATATATATTCGAATGCTCAAGCTACTTGAAATTATTATCAACCTTTTCAACTTTTGTGAGAATTATGGATTAAATTCCCACATTATAAACTTAAATAAACGAAAAAAAACATGAAAAAACCCACAAAAAGAAAAGAAAAAGAAAGAAGCAGCAGCTTACATTAGCATTTTGCATCCGCCTACGTTAATCAATGTTATTCTCGTCGTCAGGAATGGAGTTCAGGTCCAAAACGCCGTTATAGCCCACTTTAACGTTGTCAACAAGTTCCAGCGCTACAGTGGCATATAACGCCGGCACAATACTATCTGTTAAATTATAAAGAGGTATGATTGTAACTTAAAAATTTCACAAAATAGTGTTATGAAATACTAGTATAATATTTAAATATTTAATGGTAATATTTTGAAATATTTTATATATGTATTTAAAAAAATAAGTAAAACTGTGTTGTTACTTTTCAAAAGTACAGAAGATGATTTTAATGTTGTTTCTGTTTTTAATTATATATTTAAGTGCTAATTAAAATTATTTATTCTTTAGGTCTCCAAAGGTAATTTTCATAATTCTAAAACTAAAGCACTAAAATCATTCTCAAGCACAATACTCTTTCAAGTTTGAAGTCAATTACCATTTTGATTTGTACTTAAAATAATCACTTTGTGAGTTTCCCAGACTAGAATAGGGAAGTAACTTTCTCTAATTCTGTTTGTGAGTTTAGTAAAGAAACCGTTCTAAAATTTATTTTATATGTTACAAGTAAGTGCAACTACGAAATTAAAAATAAATTTTAAACTCCAAAAAAAATTCCAATAAACTCATTTTTCTTTCCTTAGTTTTCCTACCATTTTAGTAAGGAAAATATTTAAGAAAAATTAGGTTCAATTTTTCTTTGTTTTTCTTACATTTCTTGGCTTAAAAAACTCACAAACATGGGATTTCTAAGAAAAATTATAATTTTTTGTTATTTCTTTGGTCTCTAATAAAATTTTACTTTAAATGATTAAGGAGTCTTATAATATTCTTAGTTGAATATTATCATAATTATATAAAATCCTGGTTCAAATGCTAGATAATTACTTTCTTACTTTTTAAGGGCATCTAGCATGCATAATAGTTGAACTAGCATTTATGATTCTTAATTTCTTTTGAAAAAATTGACTCAAGCTCATTAGTCAAGCAATTCCATTCTTTGTACCATTGAACTCATCAACCATCAATTTCTATATTAACTACACAATTGAATTTTGTACATTCATCCAAATTCTAAAAATAGAAACCAAAAACAAAGAAGCAATCAATGCCACAATCCTAGCCCAACTCTATTTATAAGCTGTGAAAAAATCCAGCTTATATACTGCTAATGCTTAGCCTCTTTCCCGCTGATATGCTGCTAGTGCTTAGCCTCCCTCCTGATGTACCAAATGTTGATGCACTAAACTGCAGTGCAGATTGAAACGATTCGTGCCCGAGAGGCAATGGCCTGCTTGGCAACCTTGGGATTTCTATATCCCCTTCTAACATCTTCAAAGCATCAGAAATAGTAGGTCTAAGAGCCACCATTACATGTGCACAAAGTATACCAACATGAACAAACCTTTCCATTACTGTCTTCGCCCATCCTCTTTAATTCGCGCGTCAAAATATCATCCACGCCCCCCGATTTCACAAGATCCCACGCCCAATCAGTGATCAAGAGCGTTGAAGATTTTGACGCGTCGAGCACTTTTCTTCCGCTCATAATCTCAAGAATTATGACACCAAAGCTGTAAACATCACTCTTTTCGGTTAGTTGTCCATAAAGGGCGTATTCGGGTGCTAAGTAACCATATGTGCCAGCTACCCTTGTTGTGACATGGGATTGTCCTACAGTACTTTGTTTTGCTAACCCGAAATCTGCCACTTTTGCTTTCATATCCGAGCCCAAAAGTACATTTGTAGTCTTTATATCGCGGTGATAAATGGCTGGTTTGATTCCATTGTGCAAATAAGCTAGCCCCTTGGCGACATCAAGAATAATGTTCTTGCGAATAGGCCAACTCAATAGCTGCCTAGTAGAATTTGCTTGGTCATAATTGAACAAATGCTCATCTAGACTACCATTTGACATGAAATCGTAGACAAGATATCTTCTATTTCCATTAATCCCGTCGCTTGTAACACAAAATCCTCTTAGAGCAAGAAGATTCCTATGCCTAATTTTGCTTATAATCTCTGCTTCATTAGTGAATTCTTGATCATCCCCATTTGTGTCCAAATCAAGAAGTTGTTTTACTGCCACAACTGTACCATCCAAAAGGGTGCCCTTATAAACAACACCATATCCGCCTTGACCTATAAAATTCTTCTGCGAGAACCCATTAGTGGCCTGCTCAAGCTCCCCTACATGAAACCATTTCGCACCCGAATTAGGCAAAACCTTAGCCTTAACTCCCCTAACATATTCTTCATGCAACGCAGCTTGCATTTTTTCCTCCTTCCTTTTCTGATACAAAATGATCGAACCCCAAGCTACCAAAACTCCGATAATTGCCCCTAATGATCCAAAAACAATTTTGAGTACCTTTTTTTGGGACAAACCATTTGAGCCCTTTTTAGTTACTGAGCTAGACAAAGGCAAGCCTAGTATACAAGCAGCTGCCCTTATATCCTCAGGGCCATATTCATTAACAATTCCAGCAGCATACAAAACAGTGTAATAAAAACATCTCGTCGAATTCGGGTCAAGAGACTTCAACAGAGATGTCACCCTTAGGCCAGCATCAAGGCAGGAGCTGCACCGGCTAAGGCCTGATAAATCTGCATTACAAGATGAGTCTAGTTCACTATTCGGTCCAACCTTTTGCAGCCAGTCTTTTGTTGTAGCAATGCCAGCACAACTTGAGGGGCTAACCACTAGCTCCTCGTACGAGCCATTGGTACAAGAAGGGGAAATTGACATGGCAGCAAGCTTATCGCGAAGATGGGACCAACAAGAAGATGCAACATTTGAATTTGGGAGATAGAACATTGAGGTTTCTTTGAGGTGTTTGGCTAGGCCAATGCCAAGGAGGCTTTGGAGAGTTTGGCAACAACTTTTGTCAATCGGTGCGCGGCACAACGATTTGTCCCACGGGAAGGTTTCCACATAGCTAAAATCAATGGGGCATGAGGAATTTGCAGAAGAAATGAAGCAGATGATAACACAAATGAGACAGAGAATTGGGGTTGGGGACAAGAAATTTTGGGACTTGCCCATTTCTTGTTTTTTTTGGTGTCAAAACATTGGGTTGAGTGTTTGCTAAAATGGTTATATGGTAATGGTAGTAGTAGACTGTATATAGCATCAAAATTGGCTGCTGTGGCTTGTGGACTTATGGTCAAATTTGCTGGCTAAACTCCATTAGGAAACTGGATAGTGGGCCCCTACTTTTTTGTTTTGTTTTATATTTTCTTGAATTAAAATAGTACTGTTTGGATCTTTATGAATTAGTTAGCCTGTTACCACGTTTTTATTTTTGTTTCTAGATAAGAGGGATAATAATAATATAATGATTTGTTTGTTCAAGAATATTGCACAGAGGCTGATTAAATTAATTGTTTATGTTCTAGAAATGTTCACAAGTCCTAATATTTTACATTGTTTACGAGAAGATATTAATAGTTTATAGGTCATGTGTTGCAATTTTTAAATAGCTATAAATGGTCACATAATATTATTGGTAGTGGTTAGTATGAAGTTAATTTTGATCAATTGATTAGTATAGTGTCGACATACAGGTCGAGAGATGATTTCTTTGCGTGTAAGTACTGTATTGATCAATTGACTAACTTACTACTCTATCGGTTCCATAATAACTGTCTTTTTAGAAAAAAAAATTTGTTTTAATTTATTTGTCGTTTATAACTTTCTAGGAGAATAAATTATTTATTTTCCTATATTGTCCTAAAAAAATTTCTCTCTTGTATTAATAGTTTTTAATTTTTTATAAAGAGGTAGTGATGAAATTTCCTATAAATTTTAATTCTTAAATGATAGTATTAAATGAGTTTCTTAATTCATGTACATAAAGTTAAAAAGACAATTATTATGAAATGGAGGTAGTATGAAATTAAATTTATAATAACCCAATTCTATATAATATTCAATGGGTGGTAAGACAAATTTTAGATCCAAAATTTTATATAATATTCTTTTATGCATTCTGAACTCAATTATTGGAGTGGAGAGGGCGGGGGGAGGGGGCTTTTTTTTTTTTTCCTGTATAATTTGCTGAATTGAATATATAGTGTGCACTTTGATATATTCCTCTATTCGACACGTACAAAAAGCTCAATTGGAAAAAAAAATATTATTTTTAAATCTATAATATTATGACTAATAACTTATTATTATTATTGAGGTATACATGAAATAGAAATATATTTTAAATAATAATAAATTTTATAAATGAGACCTTTTTTATAGAATGAAGGGAGTTTCAGTCATTTTTTTGAGAATTTATTCTATTATAATTTAATTAATGGGATACAGTTCATCCTTTAAATAATGTAATGGCTGTGTTTGGAAACACTGTTATCCTTTCCCTCTCTCTCAGACTCTCCTTGCCGGATGAACAAATCACGAGGATCGCCTGGAAACTCTTTCGTAAATCCACTAGTCACTCTATGATCACGTTTGGCGAAAGCACTTTCTTTGATGACCGATTTGCCCTTCCCTCGCTCTCCATTACACTTACCTATTTCTTTTCCTGAAGAGGTACTAATAAGTATCTATATGTGTGTGCTTGCCGAGAAAATTTGGAACCGCATATTACATACATATATGTATCGCTGTTTCTGTAGATGTAGACTCCGGTTGTAGTAAAATTGTTTGAATAATACCCAGGTGTCAACTCAGGTGGCATGTGGAGTAGCATAATTGACCTTAAATAATTTGTAATGTGAACAATACTTTTGAAAAGAAAAAAAAATTCAGGATATAAATGATATATCGAGATAAATATCAGAAGTATTTTTGAATCTTTACCCGTTCTTTACCATTGAACTGCCACATTTGATATGTATTGTTCAGTCATAAATTAAATTTTAACGGTAACACTAAAAAATGAAGTATGACATCTCATCAATAAATTAATTTTCTGTTTTTTATTGGAATATTAAAGTTTATATATGTTACATTTTGACAAAATTTATTTTAATAAAAATAATAAATATTAATTAATTGGTTTTAATATTAACAAAATAATTCGATCAAACTATGTTCAAGATATATAGCTTATGTGACGCCCCCAAAATAGGTTCACACAACTCATCTTGGGTCACCAAAAACAACACTACTGATAACTTCATTATACAACTGTCATGCCAAATACGACAATACATATATTGTGGATACCAACTGTGACTCTCATCTCTTTACTTGGATAGCACCACACATTGTTACCTTACAATGGTACCTTACATAAAGGTACAATCAATAACTGTTTTAAAAATTAAATATTTGGAAAATGCTAAGGAAACCTTCGTACATGAGAGGCCATGCATCTAATTTACAATAGATATCATATGACTTGAGAATCATCATTGGTTGACCCAATAGACCCCAAAGAAAAACGAGAAGATTGTTATCATGATCTTTCCAATGGTGAGTTTCTTCTTGTCATATAATTATCTCCATTGTCTCCAATTGAGAATTATATTTCAACCAAACTCCAAGATTATATAGGTAGTGCTCATAGATATAATTAACAAGTGGATGTGCACAACCCTGTCTTATGATAACACGAAGGCGTATGTCATTAGACATCTTGTATGATAGTGGCAAAACATCCTTCCAAAGTTGGGTTAACCTCATCCTATCGGTTCACCAAAAACAACGGTTAAATGACGTATAACATACGAAACACTTATCTAAAATTCTCAATAAAATTATTTTCATACTGTTTAGGGGAAACCTCAACAGCTATAGACTACCGTTCTATTCTCCTGTTACCCCTGCTCGATGCAACTACACTCTTATTACCTGAAAGGAATTGTGAAGCAAAAGGGTGAGCACAAATAGCCCAGTAAAGAATATCATGACTAAGATAAATAATTTATCAATAGCCTTCATCAGTAATAAATCAGAGATTTAGAACATATGGTAGATAATAAAAGTTTTCAACCATAATTGCAGCGAAATCAATAATCCATTCGAAGAGTCAAGTAGAACATAATGTCTACTATCTTCTCCAAATTAAAAGTCCATCGTTAATATTTCATTCCTGTAATACTCATCAACAGTTCTTTGTTGCATCCAAGACAAAGAGAACTTTCATCACCTGTCTTCACCTGAACCACTAAAGATTATAGTTAAATTCACAATTCATATTTATAATAATGTAAATCAATAGTTTCTCCTTGCCACAAAGGCTTAATAGAAAGTTTACTCAATATCATTACCCCAAAGGCTAAAGATATTCAAATGTAATAACTGTGACGCCCCCAAAATAGGTATACATCACCCATCTTGAGTCGCCAAATACATGGTACAAAATTCAAATACAACTTAATAATACAACTGTCGTGTAAAATACGACAAAACATAAACTGAGAGTTTTAATACTAATATTGTCTTCTAGACAGTATTCAACTCAAATGGAGTCCTCAATATATTTATTATCACACTATTTCATAGAATAGTGAGGACTACTAATGCTATCATCTGGATCGTCACTCCGTTCCCCGACTAGTCCTGGCTACGTTCTCATTTCCTGAAGAGGACAATGAAAGCAAAAGGGTGAGCTCAACTAGCCCAATAAGAAATATTATGACTAAGATAATGCAGGATAATTTATCATTAGTCTTCAACAGTGTTAAATTAATAAAATATAACAAACATCAAGTTTAACTGCAGCGGAACAAACAATCAATTAGAAGGGTCAAGTAGAGTATAAAATCTACTATCTTCTATGATTTAAAAGGTTTTTCATCACTTTTATCACTGAGACTCAACTTAATAACTAATCCACATCATCTAATCACCCCTGCACTACTGCCAAGGATATTCTTTAGTATCACGACCACATATTATCCATGCACTACGGGCCAAGGATATTTGTGTATTCATCAATGATCATGATCATGCCAACAACTGTCCATCAATGCACTACGGGGCAATGAGGAATTTTACCACATCATTTGTAACATTACAGTTATGATTATACCGAATAATCCCTGGTCATAATCATACCAAGTTCATCTATGCACTACAGGCCACAGATGACTTTTAACATAATATAAACATGAGGATGATGACAATGATATAAGAATTTAATAAAACAAGTTCAAGGATAAATTTTTAAAGATTTATAATTTAATTTATCCAGAAATCAATAACGTCCAAATTGTCAACATGGTATTGCTTTGTGGAGTAAAATTCAAGAATAATATTGTACCAAGAATAATTTAGACCGAAAACGAATCAATTTTATCATGAATAGTACTCCGGGTGAATAGTACTCGAGTGAATAGTACCCCGTGAATAGTATTTCAGGAATAGTAACCCCGTAAATAGTACTCCGACATGAAAAAGTTAAAACTTATCAAGAATGCTCAGAATAATATTTTCATGAAAAGATATTGGATGAAGCGCAAATATCAAGGATATTCTACTAATTTCATGGAGTATAGAAGCCAAAATTTTAACAAAACGAGTATAGAATTCAAAATCTAAAACGAAATAATATTACTTACATACTACAGAGTATGGAAGAAAATATTATTTCAAGCGAATATTGAACAAAAATAACATCCCTTACCTTGAAAAAAAGAGTATTCCAACTGGTATAGCGGGAATATTCTTGAAGAAAACTTTTACTATTTTCTACGCTCAAAGCTTTCTAAAACTCGAAAGAAATACGCTCAAGATTATAGAAGAAGAATTCTCTGATTCTGGTGTGATTTTCAATTATAACTTAAGCGTCTATTTATAGGAAAATGCTAGAACGCTATAGGAGACTAAAATAATAAAATAATATTATTATTTATACAAAATTTCTACGCATGGTTTGTTGAATTGTTGGGAAGCCATTTCTGAATTTTTTTTGGCAGCCCACATGTTAAAAACAAAAGTGGGTCCCACCCAATTTTAATAAAAATTATTTTATTTTCTGAAAATTCAGTAATTCATATAAAATAGCCTTTTATCAAAAAAAATATGAATTTTATGTCCATTCCACATGAAATCGAATTCTCTACAACTTTGTAGCTTTAAGTTTTTCCAAATTCCAGACAGAAAATATCCGAAATTCACAAACGGACGATTTTCAATACCTCATAAAATTTATAACAAATCATACGTTAATTTTTAACGGTTCAAAATTTGTGGACATATACTCAACTTATATATGTATAAAATATCCAACAATCACAACGATCCAACAGTCAGATCAAAATTATCACTCACGTAATATAGCTTTAAGAACACCGATTTGATTTTTTAATACCTCCAATCTGACAAAATACTGATAAAACACCTCAACATTAATTCTTCCATTTATAACCACATAAAATAAATATTTTCCTATCCATCATTTATGTCCACATAAAATAAATATTTCCTTATCATATAAATTAATAATTAATTATTCATAAATAATATTATAGAATCACAATAATGACAACCAGGCCGTTCCCAGGAAAGAGGGGGATTTTCGATAAGAATTTCTCCTTACTGGCGCGCAATTAGGTGATCAAACTTCTCATTGACAAAAATTTCTAGACATTGCCAATAATGCTATCTAATAATATTATTCAAATAATATGAATTATTGATTTGATAATGGGAAATACTGTGCAGTGACAATTATTGAAACAACAATAATATAAAATATCAATGCAAAGAATTATTGAATCAATAAAATAAAATATTGAATAAAGAATTATCGTGAACAATTATTGAGTAGTACTTCTTCACGTAAGAATCAATAATTCAAAAATACATGCAATATCGTGTGCCATCGCGTGCAACAACGCGCAGACATCGTATTTTAACCACCAGGATATTCCAACAATTGTTAATTCAGTAACCACTACGTCGTTATTTATAAAACTCAAACTTACCGCTTTTCTTTATCCGAGCAGCTTATTACATTATGGGCCCCACAAATGATTGTGCTGCATTTGTCGTTGCATTTAATATTCCCCACCAATCGAATATTATATAACAATTTCACAGATTTTGCAAAATTTATAAATATTACCCACAACTATAACATTATATCAAATTCACTCCATAATATTCAAAAATGATATTTATAGAAAATTCATCTTTATTCATAAAAGTTGGGGTCTTACAACCTTCCCTTCTTATGAAATTTCGCCCTCGAAATTAGGGTACGTACCTGGTATGTCGAAGAGGTAAGGATACCTTAATTTCATTTAGATTCTAACTCCCAGGTCATTTCCCTAACATCGTGGTTTCTCCATAAAACTTTGACTTGAGGTATAACCTTGGAGCGTAAAATATGCTCCTTCTTATCCAAGATTTTAACAGGAACCTCTTCATACATTAAATCTTCCGCCATTTAAATCCAGGTTCTAACTCAATAATGTGGTTCGGGTCTTTCACATATTTACGTAACATAGATATGTGAAAACGTTATGAACATTGAGACATATTTGGTCAGAAAGCGAGTCTATAAGCCACAGATTCTACTCAATTCGAGGATTAAAATGGGCCAATGAATCGAGGATTGAGCTTTCCTCTCTTTCCAAATATCGTAACTCCTTTCCATGGAACAACACGTAACAACACATGATCTCCAATATCGAATTCCACGTCCTTTCGATGAAGATCAACATAACTCTTTTGTCGATCTTGTGAGGTTTTTATACGTAGTCGGATCGTTTGAATCTTTTCCGTAGTCATACGTACCAACTCCGGTTCCAACAATGTTGCTTCACCCACCTCATCCCAGCATACTGGAGAATGACACTTTCTTCCATACAAAGCCTCGAATGGAGCCATGCCAATACTTGCTTGATAACTGTTGTTGTAGGAAAACTCCACCAATGGTAAGAACTTGTCCCAACTTCCCTTAAAGTCAAGAACACAGAGTCTTAATAGATCTTCAAGAGTTTGAATAGTCCTCTCTGACTGCCCGTCCGTTTGAGGATGATAAGCTAAACTAAATCGTAAATCCGTGCCAATAGCTTTTTGCAAACTAACCCAAAATATTGAAGTGAATCTTGGGTCTCGATCAAAAACTATGGATACTGACATACCATGCAATCTTATAATCTCGTTTATGTACATACGAGCAAGACATTCAAGTGTATAAGTTTCTCGTATAAGTAAGAAATGAGCAAACTTGGTCAATCTATCAACAATGACCCTAATTGCATCTATGCCTTGAGAAAGCTTGGGAAGACCAATAACAAAATCCATGGTAATGAGCTCCAACTTCCATTCTGGAATTTCAAGTGGTTGCAATGGACCTTTTCATACTTGATGCTCCGCCTTGACTCGTTGACAAGTTAAACACCTTGAGATAAACTCCGCTATCTCTCTCTTCATATTGCTCCACCAAAATGTATATCAAGATCATGATACATTTTGGTACTCCAGATGGATTAAAACTGCGGTGTGTTGTGCGCCTCCATCATAATTTTATACTTTAAATCGTGGTCGTTAGGAAAATAAAGTCCGGAGTTGACTCAAGTATTCCTTCTTCATCGATTCTTGCTTCCAAGATAACACCTTCTTGCACTTTCTTCCATCATACGACGGCCTGTGTTTGTAGCTTGAGCAACTTTAACTTTATCAATTAAAGTTTGTTCTACTCGTATATTCGCCATCATCACATGGGTCCCTGGAGTCTTTAACTCTATCTCCATACTTTGCAAGTCATACAAAATGGGCCTTTGGGTTGACAATATCGCACTTGTACCCGCATACGATCTTCTACTCAATGCGTCAGCTACCACGTTCGCTTTTTCAGGATGGTATTGGATGGTATGATCATAATCTTTCAATAATTCAAGTCAACGTCGTTGTCGCATATTGAGTTCCTTTTGGGTGAAGAAATATTTGAGGCTTTTATGATCCGTAAAGATCTCTACTTTCTCCCCATATAAGTAATGCCTCTAAATCTTTAGTGCAAAAATGACTGCTGCCAACTCTAGATCATGAGTAGGATAATTCCTCTCATATTCTTTAAGTTGTCGAGAGGCATAGGCTATGACTTTCTCATGTTGCATGAGAACACATCCTAACCCTTTGTCTCAAGCATCATCAGAGATGAAAAATCCTCCGAGCCGGATGGTATTGTCGTAACAGTCTTTGAAATGAGTCTCCTCTTGAGTTCTTGAAAACTCTTTTCACATTCCATGCTCCAACCGAATTTTGTATCTTTCCGAGTCAGCTGAGTTAATGGAGTAGCGATTCGAGAAAACCCTTCTATGAATCTTCGAGAATAACCAATTTAGCTTTCGAGAAAGCTACGATTTTGATCATCGATTTAGGTTGCTCCCAGCTTTGAATAGCTTCAATCTTTGCCGGGTCAATAGATATTCCATGACTTGATACTATGTGCCCAAGGAATGCTACTTCCTCAAGCCAGAACTCGCATTTTTTCAACTTGGCATAAAGCTTGTTTTCACGAAACTTTTGGAGTATCAGTCTCAAGTGTTGCTCATGATCTTTACGGATTTTGGAATATATGAGGATGTCATCAATAAATACGACCACAAAGTGATCCAAATATTCCTTGAATACTCGGTTCATCATATCCATGAAGGCAGCAGGAGCATTAGTCAATCCAAAAGACATAAATAGGAATTCGTAATGCCCGTACCAAGTTCTGAAATTCGTCTTTGGAATGTCATCGGTTCTAATCTTTAACTGATGATATCCGGAATGAAGATAGATTTTTGAAAAGAATTTGGTGCCTTGCAACTGGTCAAATAGGTCATTAATACGTGGTAATGGGTACCTATTTTTGATGGTGACATGGTTCAACTCCCGATAATCAATACAAAGTCGCATACTCCCATCTTTCTTTTTCACGAATAGAACAGGAGCACCCCAAGAAGACGATTGGACGAAGGAAAATGATGTCTAACAATTCCCGTGAATTGGGTCTTTAACTCCTCAAGTTCAATAGAGCCATTCGATATGGAGCTTTGGAAATGGGTTTTATAAGGGTTCAAGGTCAATACAAAATTCAATTTCACGCCGGGGTAGGCCAGAAGTTCTTCAGGAATACGTCGGAAAATTTATTAACAATAGAAATATCATTCAAAACTGACGTATTTTTGTTTAAATCCGTGACATGAGCTAAGAAAGCTTGACATCCATTTTTCAATAAACGAATAGCTTTATGGCTTGAGATGACAGTGATTGATTTTAATGGTTTGGTTGTTTGAATTCACATAATAGGTTGGTTATGAATATGAAAGCTAACAACCTTATGAAAACAAACAATTTTTGCATGATGAGTAGTTAACCAATCAATCCCTAGAATTACGTCAAATGCAAGTATTTTCAATAAAATATGATCGACAGGTAATGTGAGGGTACCGATTTGAACCAAACAAGACTTATAAACAGTGGATGTAATAAAGGTTTCTCCCAACGGAGTTTCAACAGATAAGTCAAAGTCTAATTTCTCCGGAGTCAAATTTAAACGTTGAGCGCAAGTAGGAAAAATAAAAGAATGGGTAGAACCGGTATCAAATAAGGTATAGACTTCGCTAGAGTTTATGATAAGCTTACCCGTGATGACCTCGTTCGGGTTCCTTGCTTTCTGGGAGGTCACGGTAAATGCTCTCCCTTGAACTACCGGCTTTGACTTTTCTGGGACGGCCTTTGGTGCCTCCATCCCAGCTGGACTTGTCTTTGGTGCATAACAAAATCGGGCTAGGTTGTAAGACCCCGAATTTTATGAAATAAAAGTATTCAATTTTTCTATTTAGTAAATAGTTAAATTGATAAAAGTTTAAAGTTAAGGGTGATATATATAAAATTTTTAAAATATGCAAGTGGTTATAAAATACTCATTTTTGTCGGGAGAATATTCGTTTGGTCGTGGAATATTCTTGTTGTCGGGGAATAGTCGTACGACGGCGCAACCATTTGTGGGCCCCATAACAGAATAATTGTTAGATGAAGAAAACGACAAGTTTGAGTTTTATAAATAACGGCGTAGTTGTTATTCATAATTAACTTCGTTAGAATAATTCGGTGGTTAAAATACAATAATACGCGTGGTTGCATAAAGAAGCACACTCAGATTGCACATTATTTTTGAATTATTAATTCTTACGTAAGAAGGCCTTTACTCAATAATTGTTACTGTTAATTCTTCGTTCAATATTTTATTTTATTGATTCAATAATTCTTTGCGTTGATATTTTATATTATTGTTGTTTCAATAATTATCACCGCATAAAGATTTTCCATTATCAGATCAATAATTCATATTATTTGAATAATATTATTAGATAGCATTATTGGAAATGTCTAGAAAATTCTGTCAAGGAGAGGTTTGGTCACCTATGTGAGACCCCAGATTTTATAAATAAAGATTTAAATTTCTTGAAATATTTTTCTTAATATTATGGAATGAATTTGATATAATGTTATAGTTGTGGGTAATATTTATAAATTTTTCAAAGTATGCAAGTTGTTATATAATATTCGATTGGTCGGGAAATATTCATTTTAACAGGAATATTAAATGACGACTCAAGACAATCATCAGTGGACCCCACAATGTAATTATTGTTTGATTGAAAAATGACAAAATATTTTTATGAAAATAACGACGGAAGTTTTACCATTTAAACTGTTGCTACTCGATAGTAAAAGTACAATAATATGCGTGGTTACATAGTAGCACACGGTATTGATTATTGATGCTTACGTGAGAAGTCAATCAGTTTTGTTCAATTATTGCTTCAGTAATTGTTGCATAGTATCTCACGTTATTTGATTCAATTATTGTTGATATTTTATATATTATTAAATCAATAATTGAGATGACAGAGTTATTAATATTATTATTTACAATATTAAAAATGTCAGAAGTTTACGCAAGGAGAGGTTTGGTCACCTAATTACGCCAATAAGCGAGAAATCCTTATTGAAAAGCCCCTCTTTCTTGGGAACGATTCGGTCGATTAATATTATGAATTATAATAATGATGATAAATGTTGTTAAATATATTGAGGTGTCTTTTTATGAAATCACGTAAGTTTATACATATATATATATTATATATATAAATTTTATTTTATTAATATTATTAATTTAATAAAATGTAAAAGCTTTTTTATATAAAAATGTAATACTTTTATAAAGTTATTTGTTTTATTAGACAATAATTAGAATATAATATATTTTATTATGCATAGTATTTTGCATAGTAAAATCTTTTTATATAAAAATGTAATACTTTTATAAAGTTATTTATTTTATTAGACAATAATCGTAATATATTTTATTATGCATAGTATTTTGCATAGTAAAATCTTTTTATATAAAAATGTAATACTTTTATAAAGTTATTTGTTTTATTAGACAATAATTAGAATATATTATATTTTATTATGATAGTGTTTGCATAATAAAATCTTTTTATATAAAATGTAATACTTTTATAAAGTTATTTATTTTATTAGATTATAAATAGAATATATTATATTTTATTTAAAAGATTTTATTTTATTAGAATATTTTATTAAATCAATATGGACCGTCAGATTAAAAGTAAATCAATCTGGACCGTTCATGAATTAGTTACTATTCAGTCCATTCTCCTATAAATAGAAGCGCATTCCTTCATTATTTCTTACGAATTCAGTGAAACTTTAGAGAGAGAAATTACATAGAGAAATTATAGGGAAAAGCTATTGAGAGAAAATCTATAGAGAGAAAGAAGAAGAGAAGTCTGCTACCTCACTATTCCAGTATCCAGTTTTCTTCTAAGGTAAGGGATATTATTTGTTGTACTCGTAAGGGATATTATTTGTTGTACCCGTAAGGGGTATTATTTCTTTCGTATTCATGAAGAGAACTTATGTTATTCCATTCTTTATTATTCTGTTGGAATAACCTGTATACGCGGGCTACCCTATACTTGGTGAAATTCTTTTGTTATTCCATTCTTTATCAATATGTTGGAATAACCTGTCTATGCGAAGTACCACATACATGGTGAAATTCTTCTGTTATTCCATTCTTTATTATTCATTGAATAACTCAGATACGCTATGCAAATTTACCCTATACTTGGTGAAATTCTTACGTTATTCCATTCTTTATCATTATGTTGGAATAACTTTATCATGTCACAATCGTACCGCATACATGGTGAAATTCTTCCGTTATTCCACTCTTTATCATTACATTGGAATATCCCGCTTGCAAGTGTAATTTTGCCGATTCGGTTCTATTAATTATTATTACATTGGAATAACCTATCTGCATGGGCCTATTGCATGCATGGTGATTTTTGTTGTTATTCCATTCTTTATTATTCTGTTGGAATATCCATCGTGCGTGCAATTTTGCATTTTGGCTGGTTCCGTTCTTTATTATTCTCATTGGAATATCATCGTCTGCAATGCGTTACGCATGACACAGTTCCATTCTTTATTATTCATTGGGAATAACACATGCAGACAATATGATCTATCGCACGCATGGTGAGTCCTTCTGTTATTCCATTCTTTATTATTCTGTTGGAATAACCTATCTATGTGGATTACCACATGCATGGTGAATGATCCTTTGTATTCATTCCTTAGTAAATTGTGGAAATGATTCAGATATCGTGGATTACTGCATTTATCAAAAGAAAATCCATTTGCAATTTCATATATTCTATTATACTCAGTTGGTTAAAGTTTTGACTTCTATACTCTATGAAATTAGTGGAATATCCTTGATATTTGCGCTTCATCCAGTATCTTTTCATAGAAATATTGTTCTGAGCATTCTTGAAATTTACTCTACAAAGAAGTATCATGTTGACAATTTGGACGTTATTGGTTCCTGGATAAATTAATTATTGAACTTGTTTTATTGAATTATTATGTCATTATCATCATCCTCATGTTTATATTATGTTGAAAGTCATCGTCATTCTGTAGTGTATAAATGGACTTGGTATGATTATGACACTGAGGATTATTCGGTATAATCATGACCGTAATGTTACAAATGATGTGGAATAAGTCCTCATTGGCCCGTAATGCATTGATGGACAGTTTTTGGTATGATTATGGCTATGGATTCTCTTCGGCCAAGGGTGCAAAGATGAATTGTTTTATGGCATGATCAAGCATCATTGATGAAAAGACGATTATCTTTGCCCGTAGTGCATGGATAATTCGTGGTCGTGATACTAAAGAATATCCTTGGCACGTAGTGCGGGGATGATTTGATGATGTGGATTATTAAGTGAAATGAGTCGAGTCTCAAATGATAAAAGTGATGAAAAACCTTTTAAATCATAAAAATATGATTTTATTCTCTACTTGACTCTTTTAATGGATTGCTTGTTCCGCTGCGCTTAAACTTGATGTTTGTTATATTGTATCGCTTTAACATTGTTGAAGGCTAACGATAATTTATTCTCGCATTATCTTAGTCATAATATTTCTTCGGGCTAGTTGAGCTCACCCTTTCTTTCATCGTTTCTTCTTGAAATGAGAACGAATTTGGGACTAGTCGGGGAACAGAGTGATGGTCCTAGATTGTGCATTAGTAGTCCTCACTATTCTGTGAAATAGTGTAATAATAAGTGTAATGAGGACTCCATGGAGTGTGGATATTGTCTAGATGACAATATTTGTATTAAAACTCACAGCATATATTTTGTCGTATTTTACATGACTGTTGTATAATTAGTTTGTATTCAGTACCATGTATCTGGCGACTCAAGATGGGTGATGTATACCTATTTTGGGGGCGCCACGCGGTTGGTATCAAAGCTTAGAGATATGATCCCCGGCCGAGATGTGAGACAAGAACTAGGAGGGAGAGACGGAAATTTTTTTCGCTAGTATGACCTACCTAAGTTTATTTGGTATTTAATTGGCTCACGAGTATTGAGATAATATGTGATATGTTAATTAACTCTTGTTTTGTGGCGTTGTTTGAAAATGGCAACTAAAAATGTTAAGAATGGAGTGAATGAGACCATTGAGACACTTTTAATCACTAACCAGGTTAATGTGATGTCAGACAAAAAAGAAATTAGAGATATCTACGTGGTAAGTGAAGAACTAATAGTTGCACTCGAGATAGTTGCAGAGGTAGCAGTTGAGAGTGAGGAAGAAGAGGAAGAAGAAGAACCTAAGGAGAATTGGTTAGAAGAAGTTTATGATCAAAATTTAGAATTACAAAATTGTATTCATGAGTTGGAAGAGCAGGCTGAAGAACGGCAGGCGGTTGTGGAACAAAGAGATACAATAATTCAAAATTGTGTTACCCGATGTGCGATGCTTGAACAGAAGCACTCTTTGGCAGAGTATAAGATATTAGAGCTGGAATCTGAGAATGCCATGATCAAAGTTCTGATGAAAGAAGAAGCAAATGAATGAATGAGAATAGATGATGCATGGATAAAAGCCGCACGACGTGTTGATATTGTAGAAAAAGACGTCCGATCTAATAAGGCCAAAATAGATGAAATGGATTTCACTTTTTGGACAGCAATTGGGAGAATCCAACATCGAATTTAGAATTACCTCCATGCAGAGGCACAACCCCAATTCGATATGGATCGGAGAATAATGATTCGAATCATGGATCAGGAATGTGATGAAGTAATTAAGGGTGGAATGTACTCTACAGCAAAGTTAAGTCCAACTAGGATGTCCCAGACAAGTAAAAATCGGTAGTTTAAGTGAGAGCGTTTGTCGAGAAACCTGAACGAAGTTATTACGGGTAAGTTAATTATAAACTCTTGCGAAGTCTATATCTTATTCGATACTAGTTCTACCTACTCTTGTATTTCACCTAGTTGTGTGCAACATTTAAATTTAACTCCTGAGAAGTTAGACTTTGACTTATTGGTTAAAACTTCGTTAGGAGAAACCTTCGTTACCTCCATTGTTTATAAATCTTGTTTGATTCAAATCGACACTTTCACGTTACTTGTCGATCTTATCTCTTTGAAAATACTTGCCTTTGATGTGATTTTAGGGATTGATTGGCTAACTACTCATCATGCTAAAATCGATTATTTTCGTAAGGTTGTTAGCTTTCATATTCCTAACCAACCTATTATACGAATTCAAGCAACCAAACCACTAAATTTAATCACTGTTATATCAAGCCATAAGTAAAAAGCCCCGAGCCTTTCGCTGGTGACTTCCAAGTCTTGAAATACACCGAAGCCAGAATATCCGTAGGGGATGTCATGAATAACGATGGCAAGTTGATAGGTATCAATGTGACGTACTATCCAAGTCTTGGATGAAAGTCACAGTTTTGAATGACATTTCTATTATTAATAAATTTCTTGATGTATTTCTGAAGACTTCTTAGCCTACCCCTAGAGCGTGAAATCGAATTTTGTATTGACCCCAGTATAAAACCCATTTCGTATAACTTACAAATGATAAAGATAGAGTTAAAGACTCTAGAGCCCCACGTGAAGATAACGAATATACGAGTAGAATCGACTTTAATCGATAAAGTTAAAGCCGCTCAAGCTACACATCCGAATATGATGAAATGTGAAGAAGAAGGTTCAAGAGGGCGTTATTTTAGAAGCAAGAGTCGACGAGGAGAGAAAATCTCAACCATCGATTTAATTGGCCCATTTGAAATACTTGATCGAGTAGGAACTGTGGCCTATAGACTCGTTTTACCGCCAAGTATATCGCGTGTTCGTAACGTTTTTCACGTATCGATGTTACGTAATTATGTGGACGACCCGAACCACATTATTAAATTAGAACTAGACGATATAGCAAAAGATTTAACGTATGAGGAGATACATGTTAAAATCTTGGATAAGAAGGATCGTATTCAACACTCAAGGGTTTTACCTCAAGAGTTAGAATCTGAAATGAAGTCAAGGTATCCTCATCTCGCTCTAAGATACCGTAGTGCGTACGACGTAAATTTTGAGGGTGAAATTTCATAAGGAGGGGAGATTGTGAAACCCCAGATTTTATGAATAAAGATTTAAATTTCTCAAAATATTTTTTTTAATATTATGGAATGAATTTGATATAATGTTATAGTTGTGGGTAATATTTATAAATTTTTTAAAGTATGTAAGTTGTTATATAATATTCGATTGGTCGGGGAATATTCGTTTTAACAGAGAATATTCGTACGACGGCACAATCATTAGTGGACCCCACAACAGAATTATTGTAGGATTGAGAAAACGATAAAAATATTTTTATGAAAATAACAACGAAAGTTTTACCATTAAAACCTGTTTGAACTACTCTGGTAGTCAAAGTCTGATGAATCTGGCGTGGTTGCATAGTAGCAATAGCGGTATTGATTATTGATGCTTACGTGAGAAGTCACTCGGTTTTGTTCAATTATTGCTTCAAGAATTGTCGTGACAAGATCTCACGTTATTTGATTCAATTATTGCTTCGGTATTTTATATATTATTAAATCAATAATTGAGATGACAGAGTTATTAATATTATTATTTGCAATATTAACGATGTCTATAAGTTACCTTGAGGAGAGGTTTGGTCACCTAATTGCGCGCCTAATAGGAAGAAATCCTTATTGAAATCCCCTTCTCACGAAAGCGATTCGATCGATTAATATTGTGAATTATAATAATGATGATAAATGTTGTTAAATATATTGAGGTGTCTTTTTATGAAGTCACGTAAGTTTATATATATATATATGTTATATAAATTTTGTTTTATTAGTATTATTAATGTAATAAAATGGAAAAGCTTTTTATATAAAATAGAATACTTTTATAAATTTATTTATTTTATTAGATAATAATTAGAATATAATATATTTTATTATGCATAGTATTTTGCATAGTAAAATCTTTTTATATAAAAAATGTAATACTTTTATAAAGTTATTTATTTTATTAGACAATAATTAAAATATAATATATTTTATTATGCATAGTGTTTTGCATAGTAAAATCTTTTTATATAAAAATGTAATACTTTTAAGAATATATTATATTTTATTATGCATAGTGTTTTTGATAAGGCTGCGATAGTGTTTGCAGATAGTAAAATCTTTTTTATATAAAATGTAATACTTTTATAAAGTTATTTGTTTTATTAGATTATAAATAGAATATATTATATTTTATTTAAAAGATTTTGTTTTATTAGAATATTTTATTAAATCAATATGGATAGTCGATTAAAAGTAAATCAATCTGGACCGTTCATGAATTAGTTCTTATTCAAGGTCCATTCTCCTATAAATAGAAGCGCATTCCTTCATTATTTCTTACGAATTCACTTAAACTCTAGAGAGAGAAATTACATAGAGAAATAATAGGGAAAAGCTATAGAGAGAAAATCTATAGAGAGAAAATCTATAGAGAGAAAGAAGAAGAGAAGTCTGCTACCTCACTATTTCAAAGATATCAGCTTTTTTCTAAGGTAAGGGATATTATTTGTTGTACTCGTAAGGGATATTATTTGTCAGACGCGTAAGGGGTATTATTTCTTTCAGTATTCATGAAGAGAACTTCATTATTCCATTCTTTATTATTTTGTTGGAATAACTCAGATATGCTAAGCTACCCTATACTTGGTGAAATTCTTACATTATTCCATTCTTTATCATTATGTTGGAATAACTCGTCATACATCACGCAATCCACGTATATATGGTGAAATTCTTCGTTATTCCATTCTTTATTATTCTCATTGAATAACTCAGATACTGTGCTACCCTATACTTGGTGAAATTCTTACATTATTCCATTCTTTATCATTATGTTGGAATAACCTATCTATGCCAAACCGCATACATGGTGAAATTCTTACATTATTCCATTCTTTATCATTCATTGGAATATCCCGTCGGTCGTGTAATTTACTTTGACCGGTTCTATTAATTATTATTACATTGGAATAACCCGTCTACATGCGATTCATCGCATGCATGGTGATTTTGTTGTTATTCCATTCTTTATTATTTTGTTGGAATATCCCGTCGGTGTAATTTTGCACGACTGGTTCCGTTTCTTTTTATTATTCGTTGGAATATCGTATGCGTGCGTTTACGCATGACCAGTTCCATTCTTTATTATTACGTTGGGAATAAACGTATGCGTGTGATCTATCGCATACATGGTGAGTCCTTCATTATTCCATTCTTTATTATTACGTTGGAATAACCTATCTATGTGGATTACCACATGCATGATGAATGATCCTTTGTATTCATTCCTTATTAAATTGTGGAAATGATTCAGATATCGTGGATTACCGCATTTATCAAGTAAAATCCATTTGCAATTTCATATATTCTATTATACTCGGTTGGTTAAAGTTTTGACTTCTATACTCTATGAAATTAGTGGAATATCCTTGATATTTGCGCTTCATCCAAAGATCTTTCATAGAAATATTGTTCGAGCATTCTTGAAATTTACTCTACAAAGAAGTATCATGTTGACAATTTGGACGTTATTGGTTCCTGGATAAATTAATTATTGAACTTATTTTATTGAATTATTATGTCATTGTCATCATCCTCATGTTTATATTATGTTGAAAGTCATCTGTGGCCTGTAGTGCATAGATGGACTTGGTATGATTATGACCAGGGATTATTCTGTATAATCATGACCGTAATGTTACAAATGATGTGGAATAAGTCCTCATTGGCCCGTAATGCATTGATGGACAGTTTTTGGTATGATTATGGCTATGGATTCTCTTCGGCCAAGGGTGCAAAGATGAATTATTTTATTTCATGATCAGGACCGTTGATGAAAACACGATTATCTTTGGCCCGTAGTGTATGGATAATTCGCGGTCGTGATACTAAAAAATATCCTTGGCCTGTAGTGCAAGGATGATTTGATGATGTGGATTATTTATTGAGCTGAGTCTCAACGATAAAAGTGATGAAAAACCTTTTAAATCATAAAAAATAGTAGATTTTATTCTCTACTTGACTCTTTTAATGGATTGCTTGTTCCGCTGCAGTTAAACTTGATGTTTGTTATGTTGTATCAGTTTAACACTGTTGAAGGCTAACGATAATTTATTCTACATTATCTTAGTCATAATATTTCTTACTGGGCTAGTTGAGCTCACCCTTTCTTTCATTGTTCTCTTCAGGAAATGAGAACGTAGCTGGGACTAGTCGGGGAATAGAGTGATGGTCCTAGATGGTGCATTAGTAGTCCTCACTATTCTTTGAAATAGTGTAATAATAAATGTAATGAGGACTCCATTGAGTGTGGATATTGTCTAGATGACAATATTTGTATTAAAACTCACAACATATATTTTGTTGTATTTTACACGACTGTTGTATAATTAATTTATATTTGTATTCAGTACCATGTATCTGATGACTTAAGATGGGTGATGTATACCTATTTTGGGGGCGTCACAACCTAAATGCGCGCCAGTAAGTAGAAATCCTTATTGGAAATCCCCCTCTTTCCTGGGAACGACCTAGTTGTTATTATTGTGATTCTGTAATATTATTTATGAATAATTAATTATTGATTTATATGATAAGGAAATATTTATTTGATGCGAATATAAATGATAGATTTATTTATGTGGTTATAAATGAAGGAATTAATGTTGAGGTGTTTTATCAGTATTTTGTCGGAATGGAGGTATTAAAAATTAAACCGGTGTTCTTAAAGCTCTATTGCGTGAGTTATAATTTTAATCCGACCGTTGGATCGTTGTGATTTTTGGATATGTTATACATATGTAATTTGAGTATATGTCCACAAATTTTGAACCGTTAAAAATTAACGTATGATTTTTTATGAATTTTAAGAGGTGACTGATTCGGAAATTATGTTTATAAATAATTTTTGGTGGAAAATTTTAGAATGAGTGGGCCCCCTTTGGTTGGTGAAGAAATGTGCTCAAATTTTATTTTCAAAAGTGGTGGGTGGAAATAGTAGTAGGTAAAACCATCAGGTAGCAGGTCAAGTCTGCTTCGGCGTTCTAGCATTTTCTTATAAATAAGGTGCTAAGTTAGAATTGAAAATCACACTAAAATCATAAGCTTTCTCTCCCTATATTATCGAGCGTATTTTGTGGGTATTTTTATACTTTGAGAGTTGCTAATCAGTGCAAGTTTCCTTCAGCATCATATCCGATATTCTAGTCAGAAATACTGCTCTTTTGAGGTAAGGGATATTGTCATTATTATGGTAAGGGATTGTAAGGGGTTGTAAGGAATGCTATTTTCTTCGTAAATGATATTATTTTCTTCAATATCATTATGCTGAAATATTGATATGAGTTTTATTATGGAATTTCTACCTTTTTCATGTCGGGGTTACTATTCACATATACGGCACTATTCACGTATACGACACTATTCATGTATATGGCACTATTTACGTACATGACATTATTTACGTATACGGTACTATGTACGAATACAAAGTACTATTCACGAGTTATTATTCATAAATTACTATTCATGAATTACTATTCACGAGTTACTATTTATGAGGTACTATTCACAACAAAATTGGTTTTTTTTATGACCAAATTATCGTTGATTTATGAATCTTACTCTTGAAATTAAATGCAGTTGTTGATCATATTATTTTTATTATCATATATAATATTTTTATAACCCTAATGATGATATTTCTCTTTGACTTGAGTGTAAAGATGAGTAGATTATTGGTATGATTGTGACTATGGGTTCTCTTTGACCAGTAGTGCAAAGATGAATTGTTGACTGGTATGATCATGACCATTGAATTTATAATTGAATATCTTTATCTTAAGGGCAAATGTGAATTGATCAACATGGTTATAATTATTGTTTATATAAATTCTGAAATGATTATATATTTCTTTGAGATATTAATATCTTTGGCCCGTAGTGCAAATATGACATGTTGTTGAATATCTTTGGCCCGTAGTGCAAAGATGTCTTGTTGTTGAATATATTTGGCTTGTAGTGCAAAGATGAACCGTTGATGAATATCTTTGGCCCGTAGTGCAAAGATGAAATTATTAGTATGATTATGGACAGGAACTGTGATTTGGTATAACCATTATCTTTGATGTTTCAGGTAAAGACAGGTGATGAAAATTATCTTCGTCTTGGATGAGAAGAGGAAATTAGAACTACAATTATGATTATGAGTTATTCATATGACTGTGAACATGATCTGTTGATTGATGTTACAGGGTTAAAACATTGTTGGTGGACTTTTAACATAGAGAAGATAATAGACATTATGGTCTATTTGACTCTTCTAATGGATTTCTCGTTCCACTGCAACTATGGTTGAAAAGTTTTATCATCTACCATATGTTCTAAATCTCTGATTTATTACTGATGAAGACTATTGATAATTTAATTATCTTTAGTCATGATATTCTTTACTGAGCTAGTCGTGCTCACCCTTTTGCTTCAAAATTCATTTAAGGTAATAAGAGTGTTGCTGGGTCGAGCGGGGGTAACAGGGGAATAGAACGGTGGTCTATAGCTGTTAAGGTTCTCCCTAAATAGTATGGAAATAATTTTATTGAGAATTTTAGATAAGTGTGTCGTATTGTATACATCATTTGATATTTAATTTTGGTGAACCGAATAGGGTGAGGTGAACCCGACTTTGGAAGGGTGTTTTGCCACTATCATACAAGATGTCTAATGTCCTACGAGTTATCATAAGATAGGGTTGTGCACATCCACTTGCTGAGTATATCTACGAGCACTACCTATATAATCTTGGAGTTTGGTTGAAATATAATTTTCAATTGCAGACAGTGGAGATAGTTATATGTCAAGAGAAGACTCACCATTAGAAAGAACATAATAGTAATCTTCTCATTTTTCTTTGGGGTCTATTGGGTCAACCAAGGATAATTCTCCAGTTATATGATATCTATTATAACTTAGATGTATGGTCTCCCATGTACGAAGGTTTTCTTGAGCATTTTCCAAAGATTTTAATTTCTAAAACAGTTATTGACTATACCTTTATGTAATGTATCAATGTGAGGTGCTGACACAAGTTGGTGTCCAGAGTCACAGTTGGTATTCAAACTCACAGTATATGTGTTGTCGTATTTTGCACGACAATTGTAATAATAAAGTTGTAGTTATTTTTTGTACCATGTATTTGGCGACTCAGAATAGGTTGGGTGGATTGGACCTATTTTGGGGACGTCACATTTGGTATCAGAGCTTAGGGATATGATCTCTAGCGGAGATTCGGGATTAGAACTAGGAAGGGAGAGACGAGTAATATCCTTCGCTAGTGGGTGTCCTACCTAAGCTGAATTTTCTTACTTAAGTTGACAAATTGTGATATGTCAATTAACCTTTGTTTTGAAGCTGTATTCTAGAATTATATCTGAAATAATGGAGATGAACAATGGAGAAATCATGATGACAGGGAAGATGGAATCTGAAATGAAAGCAAGGTATTCTTAACTCTTCAAAATACCAGGTACGTAAATTTCGGGGACGAAATTTCATAAGGAGGGGAGATTATAAGACCCCAAATTTTATGAAAAAAAAGTATTCAATTTTTCTATTTAGTAAATAGTTAAATTGATAAAAGTTTAAAGTTAAGGGTGATATATATAAAATTTTCAAAATATGCAAGTGATTATAAAATACTCATTTTTATCGGGGAATATTCGTTTGCTCGTGGAATATTCTTGTTGTTTGGGAATAATTAATTTGCAATAGCAACCATTTGTGGGCCCTATAATAGAATAAGCGTCGGATGAAGAAAATGACAAGTTTGAGTTTTATAAATAACTACAGTAGTTATTCACAGATTAATAATTGTTGGAATACCTGGTGGTTAAAATATAGTAATATGCGTGGTTTGCACACGGTATTGCACATTATTTTTGAATTATTGATACTTATATAAGAAGGCACTACTCAATAATTGTTACAGTAATTACTATTCAATATTTTATTTTATTGATTCAATAATTGCTGCGTTGATATTTTATATTATTGTTGTTTCAATAATTGTCACTGCACAATATTTCCTATTATCAGATCAATAATTCATATTATTTGAATAATATTATTAGATAGCATTATTGTTAATGTCTAGAAAGTTCTGTCAAAGAGAGGTTTGGTCACCTAATTGCGCGTCAGTAAGGAGAAATCCTTATTGGAAAGCCCCTCTTTCCTGGGAACGGCCTGGTTGTCATTATTGTGATTCTATAATATTATTTGTGAATAATTAATTATTAATTTATATGATAAGGAAATATTTATTTGATGCAGATATAAATGATGGATTTATTTATGTGGTTATAAATGAATGAATTAATGTTGAGGTGTTTTATCAGTATTTTATCGGAATGGAGGTATTAAAAATCAAATCGGTGTTCTTAAAGCTCTATTGCGTGAGTTATAATTTTAATCCGACCATTGGATCATTGTGACTTTTGGATATGTTATACATATATAATTTGAGTATATGTCCACAAATTTTGAACCGTTAAAAATTAACGTATGATTTGTTATGAATTTTAAGAGGTGACTGATTCAGAAATTATGTTTATAAATGATTTTTGGTGGAAAATTCTAGAATGAGTGGGCCCCACCTTTGGTTGGTGAAGAAATGTGCTCAAATTTTATTTCAAAAGTGGTGGGTGGGAATAGTAGCAGGTAAAGCCATTAGGTAGCAGGTCAAGTCTTCTTCGGCGTTCTAGCATTTTTTTATAAATAGGGTGCTGAGTTAGAATTGAAAATCACACCAAAATCATAAGCTTTCTCTCCTTATATTATCGAGCGTATTTTGTGAGTATTTTGATACTTTGAGAGTTGCCAATCAGTGCAAGTTTCCTTCAGCGTCATATCCGATATTCTAGTCAAAAATACTACTCTTTTGAGGTAAGGGATATTGTCATTATTATGGTAAGGGATTGTAAGGAATGTTATTTTCTTCGTAAATGAAATTATTTTCTTCAATATCATTATGCTGAAATATTGATATGAGTTTTATTGTGAAAATTATACCTTTTTCATGTCGGGGTTACTATTCACGTATACGACACTATTCATGTATATGGCACTATTTACGTACATGACATTATTTACGTATACGGTACTATGTACGAATACAGAGTACTATTCACAAGTTACTATTCATGAATTACTATTCACGAGTTACTATTTATGAGTTACTATTCACGAGGTACTATTCACAACAAAATTGGTTTCTTTTTCTGACCAAATTATTGTTGATTTATGAATCTTACTATTGAAATTAAATGCAGTTGTTGATCATATTGTTTTTATTATCATATATAATATTTTTATAACCCTAATGATGATATTTCTCTTTGACTTGAGTGTAAAGATGGGTAGATTATTGGTATGATCGTGACTATGGGTTCTCTTTGGCTAGTAGTGCAAAGATGAATTGTTGACTAGTATGATCATGACCATTAAATTTATAATTGAATATCTTTAGCTTAAGGGCAAAGGTGAATTGATCAACATGGTTATAATTATTGTTTATATAAATTCTGAAATGATTATATATTTCTTTGAGATATTAATATTTTTGGCCCGTAGTGCAAAGATGACCTGTTGTTGAATATCTTTGGCCTGTAGTGCAAAGATGTCCTATTATTGAATATCTTTGGCTTGTAGTGCAAAGATGAACTGTTGATGAATATCTTTGGCCTGTAGTGCAAAGATGAAATTATTAGTATGATTATGAACAGGAACTGTGATTTGGTATAACCATGATCTTTGATATTTTAGGTAAAGACAGGTGATGGGTGATGAAAATTATCTTCGTCTTAGATGAGAAGAGGAAATTAAAACTACAATTATGATTATGAGTTATTCACATGACTGTGAACAGGATCTGTTGATTGATGTTACAAGGTTAAAACATTGTTGGTGGACTTTTAACATAGAGAAGATAATAGACATTATGGTCTATTTGACTCTTCTAATGGATTGCTCGTTCCGCTGCAACTATGGTTGAAAAGTTTTATCATCTACCATATGTTCTAAATCTCTAATTTATTACTGATGAAGGCTATTGATAATTTAATTATCTTTAGTCATGATATTCTTTACTGAGCTAGTCGTGCTCACCCTTTTGCTTCACAAATCCTTTCAGGTAATAAGAGTGTTGCCGGGTCGAGCGGGGGTAACAGGGGAATAGAACGATGGTCTATAGCTGTTAAGGTTCTCCCTAAATAGTATGGAAATAATTTTATTGAGAATTTTAGATAAGTGTGTCGTATTGTATACATCATTTGATATTTAATTTTGGTGAACCGAATAGGGTGAGGTGAACCCGACTTTGGAAGGGTGTTTTTCCACTATCATACAAGATGTCTAATGACCTACGAGTTATCATAAGATAGGGTTGTGCACATCCACTTGCTGAGTATATCTACGAGCACTGCCTATATAATCTTGGAGTTTGGTTGAAATATAATTTTCAATTGCAGACAGTGGAGATAGTTATATGTCAAGAGAAGACGCACCATTGAAAAGAACATGATAGTAATCTTCTCATTTTTCTTTGGGGTCTATTGGGTCAACCAAAGATAATTCTCCAGTCATATGATATCTATTATAACTTAGATGCATGGCCTGAGCATTTTCCAAAGATTTAATTTCTAAAACAATTATTGACTATACCTTTATGTAATGTATCAATGTGAGGTGCTGACACAAGTTGGTGTTCAGAGTCACAGTTGGTATTTAAACTCACAGTATATGTGTTGTCGTATTTTGCACGACAATTATAATAATAAAGTTGTAGTTATTTTCTGTACCATGTATTTGGCGACTCAGAATAGGTTGGGTGGATTGGACCTATTTTGGGGGCGTCACATAGGTGACCTTCTATTCCATAATTATAACACGCTTTGGATTGCATCGCACAGTTTGGGTTGATGTGTCCCTCCCCTCCGCATTTGAAGCATATGATAGGTGATCGTTCTCCTTCCTTAACAACGGGTGCTGGTGCTGACGTCTTTCCATCATTGTTGAATCTCCTCTTCTTGAAATGTCCACTCTTATTGTCTTGGCCATGATTACCACCTAAGTGGTTACCATTTCTGGCCTGTTGATTCCCTCCACGTTTGTTGTCACCGCTTCGATGACTGCTACCACTGGTATTATCATTTTGCTGGTTGCTCTCTCTTGGTTGGGTTGACTCATTATCGCGCTCTAATAACTGAGCCCTATTCACAACATCTGAATACAAACACAGTTTATGAGAGATAAGGTTTTGACGTATCTCGGGTTTCAAACCTCTTAAAAATATTCGCATCATTCTCTCCTCATTATCAACCAAATAGGACGTAAACCGGGACAACTCGACAAACTTGGCTTCGTACTACGACACGGTCATGTTGTTTTGCTCCAGTTTAATGAACTCTACCTCTTTCATGCGACGAATACTTTCGAAAAAGTACTTGTCGTTGAACAGTTCTTGGAACTTCTCCCAAGACATCTTCAGTGCGGCAGGTTGAGTACTGATGAGTGCATATTATTCATTTATTTTGATTCCATTATATTTAGTTTTATTGCATGTTTCATGTGTATAAGAGCTTATTAAGGTGTTTAATGATTTCAGGAAGAATTGGAGCTGAAATGAGGAAAAAGAGAAAATTGCAGGATTTTTAGCATTAAGTTGGATGCATGTTCTTGGCTTGGGACTTGAATTTTATTGTAGAGCTCTTCTTTAGCTTTCTGGAACATCTTGAATCGTCCCAATCGGAGTTCATATGAAAAAGTTATGATATTTTTACTAAACGGACGTTGAACCTCAAAGTTTGGAAGTTGCAATTTACACAACAGTCATTTGGATCCCGATTTCAACCTTGATACAACAAGATTTTGTTAATTCTCAGAGAATTAAAGTTGTAGATCTCGTCGATATCTTCGTTTTGATAGGTTGCAGGCCCCGTAACTCCTCCCGGATCAAAAGTTATGCTCATTTTACCAAAGGACGTCGCAGTAGGAAATGAAAATTCGCCCCATCGAATTTGAGCGGGAAAATCGGGAAATCTTGGATTTTTGGAAAGTTTCTAAATGCAGATTTTGGTAGACTTCTACATGTAATTGGATTGATATTTCTATTGTCTTTAGAATTTCCTTTAGACTAAGATTTATTTCCAAATTGAATTCTATTTCTTTATGGAAACTAGTTATGATTTGTAATTTCTTTTAGGATTTGGATTTCTACTTCCTATAGGATTTAGGACTTTGTCTAGCACTATAAATAGAGGATGAGAGTCAAGGTTTTATTCATTCGACAATCAACTATCATCTATTGGGTCTTGAGACTCTGAGCATGTCATCGAGCTAGTTCTTTTTATTCGATTCTAAAGGGAGGTGAATCCTTGTTACAAGTAATTGATTAATTGAGTATTATTATTTATTCCTTCTTGTGTGAAATTTCTTCTGATAATCTATTTTCATTGATTGCATGCTAATTGATCTAATTGATTTAATATGGCCAATTGAGTTAATTTAATCATTATCATATGCTAGATTAAAATTGGTATTACGTGTAATTGATATCTATCTTCATTATAAGTAGCAACTTGGTAATACTAATTGTGGACAAGCTTTTGTGTATTGCTAAGATTATCAGAAAACAAGTTAAACAAATCGAGCTTATGTGTTTGTTGCTTGGATTAGCCTAATTCTCTATTTCTTAATGCTTCTATCATATTAAATCTAGAGAGCTTATTCTAGGTTGTATGCTAGTTAGAATCTGGTGGAGAGCTTGTTTCATACAGTGATAATCTAAGGAGAATTTCGGATAACAGAGTTTATTGTTATCTAGGGCTAATAGTTTCATTGAAGGGAAAATAATAATAACTTGATTAATTGATTGTTGTACTTGGTGAAACTGAACTGCAGAACTGAAGTTTTTACATATTTGGTTAATTTAATCATTAATTCTTGTTCTCTTAATTTAAAAACAATTTTCAAAAAAACCCCCCATCTTTATTTTCTGTTGAAATAGTAGAATAATTCTAAAACAACTTTACTCTCTGTGGGATCAATCCTTACTTGATACTGTGCTAATTATTATAAATTGTGAAGTGAAAGTGAGGTTAATTTAGGAGTGTCAACGACAGCTCCCAAGTTAACTGCCATGTTTGTAATTAAGTTCTTTGCAGCGTCTGGAGTTTTGTCTACTAGTGCTCATCCACTTGCCGCATCGATCATACTTCTTTTCATTGGTAGCAACCCCTCATAGAAATACTGGATCAAGTGATGGTCATCAATTTCGTGAGGTAGATATATTTGAACACAACTTCTTGAACCTTTCCCAATACTCGTAGAGAGTTTCTTCATTGAGGCGCTCGATTCGGATATCTCCTTCCTTGTATTGGCAACTCTTGATGCAGGAAATACCTCTCCAAGAATAACCTTTGCATATCAGTCCATGATCGTATTGATCCTGATGGTAGATAGTATAACCAGTCTTTAGCCAAATCCGCTAAGGAGAATGGAACGACGCCAAAATTTGAGAGCTGTCGTTATATTCCTAAATTAACCTCACTTTTACTTTACAAATTCAAACAATTAGCACAGTAGTAAGCAAGGATCGATCTCACAGAGAGTGATTTATTTTATATTTATTCTATTATTTTGAAAGAAAATAAAGATTGGGGATTTTTTGAAAATTGTTTTGAAACTAAGAAAATAAGAATTAATGATGAAGTTAACCAAAATGTAAAAACTTTGATTCTAGATTCGATTTCACCAAGTACAACAATCAATTAATCAAGTTATTATTATTTTCCTTTCAATGAAACTATTAGCCCTAGATAACAATAAGCTCTGCTATCTGAAATTCTCCTTAGATTATCAATGTATGAAACAAGCTTTCCACCAGATTCTAACTAGCATACAACCTAGAATAAGCTCTCTAGATTTAATATCATAGAAACATTAAGAAATAGAGAATTAGGCTAATCCAAGCAACAAACACATAAGCTCGATTTGTTTAACTTGTTTTCTGATAATCTTAGTAATAAACAAAAGCTTGTCCACAATTATTATTACCAAGTTACTACTTGTGATGAAGAAAGATATCAATTACACGCAATACCAATCTTAATCTAGCAGATGATAATGATCAAATTAACTCAATTGGCCATATTAAATCAATTAGATCAATTAGCATGCAATCAATGAAAATAGATTATCAGAAGAAATTTCACACAAGAAGAAATAAATAATAATACTCAATTAATCAATTACTTGTAACAAGGATTCACCTCCCTTTAGAACTGAATAAAAAGAACTTAGCTCATGTCTTTAATCCTCCAATGTTGTAGATGAGAGAATGTAGTAGATGATTGAATGAATAAAACCCTGACTCTCATCCTCTATTTATAGTGCTAGACAAAGTCCTAAATCCTATAGGAAGTAGAAATCCAAATCCTAAAAGAAATTACAAATCATAACTAGTTTCCATAAAGAAATAGAATTCAATTTGGAAATAAATCTTAGTCTAAAGAAAATCCTAAAGATAATAGAAATATCAATCCAATTCCATGTATAAGTCTACCAAAATCTGCATTTAGAAACTTTCCAAAAATCCAAGATTTCCCGATTTTCCCGCTCAAATTCGCTTGGGCGAATTTTCATTTCCTACTGCGACGTCCTTTGGTAAAATGAGCATAACTTTTGATCCGGGAGGAGTTACGGGGCCTGTTACCTATCAAAACGAAGATATCGACGAGATCTACAACTTTCATTCTCTAAGAATGAAAGGGAACCTTTTGATCCTCAGAGCATCCCAAGACATCAAATATATTTTTGATCTGCTTTATCCACGTCTCCGCCTTAAGTGGTTTTGGCTCTCCAAAAAACTCTGGTGATCCCAGCTCGTTGAATTGTTTAGCAGTGACCGTCCGAGATTTGCCAGTGTTTCCACCTGCATTTCGGACAGGAGTCTCTCTTGCCTGATGTTGCATGAATTGCAGAAAGCCTTTGAACATTCCATCGTTCATCATTTGGCCAGTGTTGTTGTTTGCATGAGGATTGTTGCCTTCCTAATGCACATTATCCTGATTGTTGATCTGTGGAGACTCAACGGTCTCCTGTGCTCCATTGCTATTCTCAACATTCTCGGATGTCATTTTCAAATACTGCCACAAAACAAGGGTTAATTGACATACCACATATTATCCCTATACTCTGACTGACCAATTAAATATCAAATAAACTTAGGTAGGTCATACTAGCGAAGGAATTCTCCGTCTCTTCCCTCCTAGTTCTTGTCTCACATATCAGCCCGGGATCATATCCCTAAGCTTTGATACCAACTATGACGCCCCCAAAATTAGGTATACATCACCCATCCTGAGTCGCCAAATACATGGTACAAAATTCAAATACAACTTAATAATACAACTGTCGTGTAAAATACGACAAAATATAAACTGAGAGTTTTAATATGAATATTGTCTTCTAGACAGTATTCAACTCAAATGGAGTCCTAAATACATTTATTATCACACTATTTCATAGAATAGTGAGGACTACTAATGCTATCATTTGGACCGTCACTCCATTCCCCGACTAGTCCCGGCTACGTTCTCATTTCCTGAAGAGGACAATGAAAGCAAAATGGTGAGCTCAACTAGCCCAGAAAGAAATATTACGAAAAAGATAATGCAAAATAATTTATCGTTAGTCTTCAACAATGTTAAACTGATAAAATATAACAAACATCAAGTTTAACTGCAGCGGAACAAGCAATCCATTAGAAGAGTCAAATAGAGCATAAAATCTACTATCTTCTATGATTTAAAAGGTTTTTCATCACTTTTATCGCTGAGACTCAGCTTAATAACTAATCCACATCATCGAATCACCCCTGCACTACGGCCAAGGATATTCTTTAGTATCACGATCACAAATTATCCATGTACTACGGGCCAAGGATATTTGTGTATTCATCAATGGTCATGATCATGCCAACAACTGTCCATCAATGCACTACGGGCCAATGAGGACTTTTACCACATCATTTGTAACATTACGGTCATGATTATACCGAATAATCCCTGGTCATAATCATACCAAGTCCATTTATGCACTACAAGCCACAAATGACTTTCAACATAATATAAACATGAGGATGATGACAATGATATAAGAATTCAATAAAACAAGTTCAAGGATAAATTTTTAAAGATTTATAATTGAATTTATCTAGAAATCAATAACGTCCAAATTGTCAACATGATAATACTTTGTGGAGTAAAATTCAATAATAATATTGTACCAAAAATAATTTGGACCGAAAACGAATCAATTTTATCATGAATAGTACCCTGGGTGAATAATACTCGAGTGAATAGTACCTCGTGAATAGTACTTCGGGAATAGTAACCCCGTAAATAGTACTCCGGCATGAAAAAGTTAAAACTTATCAAGAATGCTCAGAATAATATTTCCATGAAAAGATACTGGATGAAGCGCAAATATCAAGGATATTCTACTAATTTCATGGAGTATAGAAGCCAAAATTTTAACAAAACGAGTATAGAATTCGAAATCTAAAACGAAATAATATTACTTACATACTACATAGTATGGAAGAAAATATTATTTCAAGCGAATATTGAACAAAAATAACATCCCTTACCTTGAAAAGAAGAGTATTCAAACTGGTATAGCGGGGATATTCTTGAAGAAAACTTTTACAATTTTCTACGCTAAAAAATTTCTAAAACTCGAAAGTAATACGCTTAAGATTATAGAAGAAGAATTCTCTGATTCTGGTGTGATTTTCAATTCTAACTTAAGCGCCATAGGAGACTAAAATAATAAAATAATATTATTATTTATACAAAATTTCTATGCATGCTTTGTTGAATTGTTGGGCAGCCATTTCTGAAAATTTTTGGCAGCCCACATGTTAAAAATAAAAGTGGATCCCACCCAATTTTAATAAAAATTATTTTATTTTCCGAAACTTCAGTAATTCATATAAAATAGCCCTTTTATCAGAAAAATACGAATTTTATATCCATTCCACATGAAATCGAATTCTCTACAACTTTATAGCTTTAAGTTTTTCCAAATTTCAGACAGAAAATATCCGAAATCCATAAACGGACGATTTTCAATACCTAATAAAATTAATAACAAATCATACGTTAATTTTTAATGGTTCAAAATTTGTGGACGTAGACTCAACCTATATATGTATAAAATATCCAACAATCACAACGATCCAACGCTCGGATCAAAATTATCACTCACGTAATTTAGCTTTAAGAACACCGATTTGATTTTTTAATACCTCTAATCCGACAAAATACTGATAAAATATCTCAACATTAATTCCTCCATTTATAACCACATAAAATAAATATTTTCCTATCCATCATTTATGTCTATATAAAATAAATATTTCCTTATCATATAAATTAATAATTAATTATTCACAAATAATATTACAGAATCACAATAATGACAATCAAGCCGTTCTCAGGAAAGAGGGGGCTTTCCGATAAGATTTCTCCTTACTGGCGCGCAATTAGGTGACTAAACCTCTCCTTGACAGAACTTTTTAGATATTGTCAATAATGCTATCTAATAATATTATTCAAATAATATGAATTATTAATTCGATAATGGGAAATACTGTGCAGTGACAATTATTAAAACAACAATAATATAAAATATCAACGCAACAATTATTGAATCAATAAAATAAAATATTGAGCGGTAATTATGTAACAATTATTGAGTAGTGCCTTTTACGTAAGAATCAATAATTCAAAAATATCGTGCAATACTGCAGTGTAAAGCTTCTTTGTGCAACAACGCCGTATTATTGTATTTTAACCACCGGTATTGAGCGATTGTTAATTGGTAACTACTACGCCGTTATTTATAAAACTCAAACTTGTCATTTTCTTCATCCGACGGTTATTACATTATGGGCCCACAAATGATTAAGCCGTCGTACGAATATTCTCTGTTAAAACGAATATTCCCCGACCAATCGAATATTATATAACAACTCGCGTACTTTGCAAAATTTATAAATATTACCCACGACTATAAAATTATATCAAATTCATTCCATAATATTCAAAAATGATATTTATAGAAAATTCATCTTTATTCATAAAGGTTGGGGTCTTATAATAACAATGATCATACCAATCAGTTGTCTGTCTTTGCACTACGGGCCAAAGATATTCAACTATAAAACTAATGGTCATGATCATACCAATTAATTATCTGTCAGTGCACTACAACCAAAGACATTTAACTATTAACTAATTGTCATGATCCTGCCAATTACATCATCGAATTATCCATGCACTACGGACCAAAGATATTTGTTAGTATCACCAGTGGTCATGATCATGTTATACACCTGTCCATTTTTGCACTACGGGCCAAAGCTATCAATCAGCAGTTCGTCTTTGCACATAAGCCAAAAATATACAACAGTAAAACCAATAATCAACAGTCCATCTATGCACTACGGGCCAAAGATGAATTTCGTTACAATATAAGCATGAGGATAATGACCATGCTATAAGCATCAATCAAACGAAATCAATGACAAATATTAAAGATTTTTAATTTATCTAGAGTTTAAAAATATTCAAATTGTCAACATGATACTATTTTGTGGAGTAAAATTCAAGAATAATATTCACGTATCAAAAATAATTTGGACAGAAAAGAATCAATTTTTTATCGTGAATA
Source organism: Panax ginseng (assembly GCA_020205605.1). Classification (NCBI taxonomy): domain Eukaryota; kingdom Viridiplantae; phylum Streptophyta; class Magnoliopsida; order Apiales; family Araliaceae; genus Panax; species Panax ginseng. The sequence continues at coordinate 42,136,092 of CM035132.1, forward strand.
GTACTTCATGAATAGTAGCCCATAAATAGTACTTCGTTAATAGTACCCCGTATTCATAAATAGTACCGCATACGTAAATAATATTGTATACATAAATAGTGTCATATACGTGAATAGTGCTGTATAATTGAATAGTGCGTATACGTGAATAGTAACCCCAACACGTTACACTGTATAGCAACACTCAAGATATCTAAATACTCACAAAAATACGCTCGATATTATAGAGAAAAAATTTCTGATTCTAGTGTGATTTTCAATTCTAACCTAAGCATCCTATTTATAGAAAAATGCTTAAAATGCCAAAGCAGAAAGTTTAATAAAATAATATTTTATAAAAAAATTTCACGCCCACCCTTGAAAATTAGATTTCAGCACACTAGTGGGGCCCACCAACATAAAAAAATGTTTTTCTTTAAAAATATATTAAAACTCCAAAAAGCAATTATTCCAGAACTTCAATAATTCATAATAAATAGTCCTTTTATCAAAAAAAATTTGAATCTTATGTCCATTCCATAGAAAATTTAATTTTCTACAACTTTGTAGAAGAAAGTTTTTCCAAATTCTAAAGGAAAAATGACCGAAATCCACATACGGATGATCTTGTAGGTTATAATCAAATTTTAGTCAAAATGGGGCCCACCAACATATTTAACATGTTAATTCGGACCCAATTTGCTCTCTTTCTTCTCATTTTATTCATATACCGTGAATTTAGTGTAAAAATATCACCATTATTATATTATTATATAATCACATTATACATTTATAATGTAATATAATAATATAGATAAAATATTAATTTTCAACAATTGTCACTTTTCTAAAAATTCCTTCATTACGACAAAATATTGATAAAACACCTAAGCATTAATTCATTCATTTATATCCACATAAAATAAATATTTCTTTATCATTTTTTATCAATACTTAATTATTCACAAATAATATTGCAGAACCACAATATTGACAACCAGGTCGTTCCCAAGAAAGAGGGGGCTTTCTAATAAGGATTTCTCCTTATTGGCACGCAATTAGGTGACCAAAGCCCTTTCCTCGATAGAATTTTCTAGACATTGTCAATAATGTTATCTAATAATATTATTCAAATAATATAAATTATTGGTTTGATAATGTAAAATACTGTGCAGTGACAATTATTGAAACAATAATAATATAAAATAATGTGCAATACTGTGTGCTACTGTACAACAACGCGTATTACTTTACTTTAACCACTGAATATTTCAACAGTGTTAACGGTAACAACTACGCCATTATTTTTAAAAAACTTATTCTTTTCGTTTTCTTCATCCGATAATTTTTCGTTTGGAGACCGACAAATGGTTGCACCTTCGTACGAATATTCCCCGACAACAAGAATATTCCACGACCAAACGAATATTCCCCGAAAATAATGAATATTTTATAACCACTTGTTTATTTTGTAAACTTTACATATATCACCCTTAACTTTAACTTTTTATCAATTTAACTATTTACTGAATAATAATTATAAGAAAAATTGAATACTTTTCTTTCATAAAATTCGGGGTCTTACAATCTCTCCTCCTTATGAAATTTCGTTCCCAAAATTTATGTACCTAGTATTTCAAAGAGTTGAGAATACCTTGCTTTCATTTCAGATTCTATCTCTCCGGTCATCTCTTCTGTATCATGATTTCTCCATTGCTCATTCTAGAATACAGCTTCAAAACAAAGGTTAATTGACATATCACGTATTAACTCTATGCTCCGACCGATTAATTAATTACCAAATAAGCTTAGATAGGACACACTAGTGAAGGATTTACTCATCTCTCCCCTCCTAGCTCTAGCCTCAAATCTCAGTCATGGATCATATTTCTAAGCTCTAATACCAACTGTGACGCCCCAAAAATAGGTCCACACAACCCATCTTGGGTCACCAGAAACAACACTACTGACAACTTCATTATACAACTGTCATGCCAAATACGACAACACATATGCTGTAGATACCAACTGTGACTCTCATCCCTTTACTTGGATAGCACCTCACATTATTACCATACAATGGTACCTTACATAAAGGTACAATCAATAACTGTTTTAGAAATTAAAATCTTTGAAAAATTCTAAGGAAACCTTCGTACATGAGAGGCCATGCATCTAATTTATAATAAATATCATATGACTTGAGAATCATCCTTGGTTGACCCAATAGACCCAAAAGAAAAACGAGAAGATTGCTATCATGATCTTTCCAATGGTGAGTTTCCTCTTGCCGTATAATTATCTCCATTGTCTCCAATTGAGAATTATATTTCAATCAAACTCCAAGATTATATAGGCAGGGCTCATAGATATAATCAACAAGTGGATGTGCACAACCTTGTCTTATGATAACACGAAGTCGTATGTCATTAGATATCTTGTATGATAGTGGCAAAATACCCTTCCAAAGTTGGGTTAACCTCATCCTATCTCGTTCATCAAAAACAACGGTTAAATGATGTATAACATATGACACACTTATCTAAAATTCTCAATAAAATTATTTTCATACTATTTATGGAAAACCTCAACAGCAATAGACCACCGTTCTATTCCCCTGTTACTCCCGCTCGACACAGCTACACTCTTATTACATGAAAGGAATTGTGAAGCAAAAGGGTGAGCACAAATAGCCCAGTAAAAAATATCATGACTAAGATAAATAATTTATCAATAGCCTTCATCAGTAATAAATCAGAGATTTAGAACATATGGTAGATAATAAAAGTTTTCAACCATAATTACAGCGGAATCAACAATCCATTAGAAGAGACAAGTAGAACATAATGTCTACTATCTTCTCCAAATTAAAAGTCCATCGTTAATATTTCATTCATGTAATATTCATCCTCAGTTCTTTGTTACATCCAAGACAAAGAGAAATTTCATCACCTGTCTTCACCTGAACCACTAAAGATCATAGTTAAATTCACAATTCATATTTATAATAATGTAAATCAACAGTTTCTCCTTGTCACAAAGGCTTAATAGAATGTTTACTCAATATCCTTACCCCAAAGGCTAAAAATATTCAAATGTAATAATAATGAGCATACCAATCAGTTATCTGTCTTTGCACTACGAGCGAAAGATATTCAATTATAAAACTAATGGTCATGATCATACCAATCAATTATCTATCAGTGCACTACGTCCAAAGACATTCAACTGTTAACTAATGGTCATGATCCTATCAATTACATCATCGAATTATCCATGCACTACGGGCCAAGGATATTCGTTAGTATCACCAGTGGTTATGATCATGTTATACACCTGTCCATCTTTGCACTACGGGCCAAAGCTATCAATCAACAGTTCGTCTTTGCACATAAGCCAAAGATATACAACTATAAAACCAATAATCAACGGTCCATCTATGCACTACGGGTCAAAGATGACTTTCGTTACAATATAAACATGAGGATAATGACCATGCTATAAGCATCAATCAAACGAAATCAAGGATAAATATTAAAGATTTTTAATTTATCCAGAGTTTAAAAATATCCAAATTGTCAACATGATACTACTTTGTGGAGTAAAATTTAAGAATAATATTCACGTATAAAAAATAAATTGGACAGAAAAGAATCAATTTTTCGTCGTGAATAGTACCCCGTGAATAGTACTTCGTGAATAGTACCCCATGAATAGTACTTTGTAAATAGTACCCCATATTCGTAAATAGTACCTTATATGTAAATAGTGCCGTATACATAAATAGTGCCATATACATGAATAGTGTCGTATACGTGAATAGTTTCGTATACGTGAATAGTAACCCCGACATGAAAAAGATCACATCAAATGCAAGTATCTTTAAAGAAATAGGATCAACTGGTAATGTGTAGGTGCCAACTTGGATCAAGCAATATTTATAAATAGTGGATGTAATGAAAGTTTCTCCTAACGTAGTTTCAACAGATAAGTCAAAGTCTAATTTCTCTGGAGTCAAGTTCAAACGTTGAGCACAAGCAGGAGAGATAAAAGAATGGGTAGAACTGTTATCTGGTAAGGTATAAACTTTGCAAGAATTTATGATTATCTTACCCGTGATCACCTCGTTCAGGTTCCTCGCATTTTGGCCAGTCACGACAAATGCTCTTCCAGGAACCGCTGACTTTGACTTGTCCGGGACAGCCTTTGGAATCACAATCCCCGCTGGACTTGATTTCGCTACCGAACAAAATCGGGCTATATGACCGTCATTTCCACAACTGAAACACACCTTGGAAGGCTGTGAACAGTTTGGACTTATGTGTCACTCCTCTCCGCATCTGTAACATCTAATTGGCGATCGTTCTCCTCCCCCAGAATTTGTTGCTAGTGCTGCTGCCGATGTCTTCCCGTCATTGTTGTTGTTGTACTTTCTCTTTTTGAAGTCTCCCCCCGACTTTCTTCTTCTACTATCATGGCCCCGATTACCACAAGAGTGGTTACTGTTTCTATCCGGATATTTTCCTCCCCGCTGGTTATCATTGCCCTGATGACTGCTGCCATCAGTATGACCCTGGTTGTGGTCCCTCGGTTGAACATGTTCATTATCTCGCTATAATAATTGAGCCTTGTTTACAACATTTGAATATATATAAAATTTGTGAGAGATAAGGTATTGATGAATTTCGGGTTTAGACCTCTCAGAAACATCCGCGTCATACGTTCATCATTCTCTACCAAATGAGGTGCAAACCTGGATAACTCCGCGAACTTTGCTTCGTACTGGGACACTGTTACGTTGTTTTATTCCAGTCAAATAAACTCTACTTCCTTCATATGACGAATACTTTCAGGAAAATACTTGTCATTGAACAGTTTCTGAAATGTTTCCCAAGACATATTAAGTGTGGCTGGCTGGGTACGCTTCAAAGATTTCCACCAGTAATCTTCCTCACCACAGATCATAAAGGTGGCGAATGGAACCTTCTGTTCCTCCGTACATCCCAAGACATCAAATATCTTGGTAATTTGCTTAATCCACGTTTCTGTCTTAATCAGATCTGGCTTTCCCAAAAACTCTGGTGGTCCCAACTCTTTAAACTGCTTGGCTGTGACAAACCGCGCACTGCTATCATTTCCACCCGTATTTTGTACACGAGTTTCCCTCTTCTGATTTTGCATGAACTACAAAAAGCTTCTAAACATCCCATCATTCATCGTTTGTTCGGTAGTGTTGTTTACAGGAGGAATATTTCCTTCCTGTTGCACGTTCTCTTAGTTGGTGATTAAAAGTGTCTCCACGGTCTCATACACTGGTTTTAGCAGCTTTAACTTTATCGATTAAAGTCGGTTCTACTCGTATATTTGATATCATCACGTGGGTACTTGGAGCCTTTAACTCTATCTCCATCCTTTGTAAGTCATACAAAATGGGTCTTTGCGTTGACATTATCGCTCTCGTACCCGCATACGATCTTCTACTCAATGCGTCAGCTACCTCGTTTGCTTTTCCAGGATGATATTGAATGGTATGGTCGTAATCTTCCAACATCTCGAGCCAACGTCGTTGCCGCATGTTGAGTTCATTTTGTATGAAGAAATATTTCAGGCTTTTATGATTCGTATAAATCTCCACTTTCTCCCCATACAAGTAGTGTCTCCAGATTTTTAACGCAAAAACGACTCCTGCCAACTCCATATTATGAGTAGGATAATTCCTCTCATATTCTTTGAGTTATCGCGAGGCATAGGCTATGACTTTCCCATATTGCATGAGAACACATCTTAACCCTTTGCCTGAAGCATCGTTTGTAGATAACAAATCCATCCGAACCAGATGGTATTGTTAGAACATGTGCCAAAATGAGTCTCCTCTTGAGCTCTTGGAAACTCTTCTCGCATTCCTCGCTCTATACAAGTTTTCTATTTTTCTGAGTCAGCTGAGTTAACGGAGTAGCGATTCGAGAAAATCCTTCCACGAATTTCTGATAATAACTAGCTAAGCCCAAAAAGCTACGTAATTCGGTTACCGACTTTGGTTGCTCCAAACTTTGTATTGCTTTAATCTTCGCTGGGTCAACAGATACTCTATGTTTTGACTCCACGTGCCCAAGGAATGCTACTTCCTCAAACCAGAACTCGTATTTTTTCATCTTGGCATATAGCATGTTTTCATGAAGCCTTTGAAGTACCAGCTTCAAATGGTGCTCATAATCTTCACGGCTTTTGGAATAGATAAGGATGTCATCAATAAAGACAACAAACGAACTGATGCAAATATTCCTTGAACACATAGTTCATCATATCCATGAAAACAGTAGGAGCATTAGTCAATCCAAAAGACATGACTAAGAATTCATAATGCCCGTACCGAGTCCTAATAGCGGTCTTCGGAATATCCTCAGTGTGACACCCCCAAAATAGGTTCAATCTATCCAACCTATTCTGAGTTGCCAAATACATGGTACAGAAAACAACTACAACTTCATTATTACAATTGTTGCACAAAATACGACAACACATATACTGTGAGTTTGATACAAATATATACCAACTCTGACTCATGTCCCAACCATGGACAGTACCTCACAATTTCACCTTACATAAAGGTACAATCAATAACTGTTTTAGAAATTAAAATCTTTGGGAAGTGCTCAAGGAAACCTTCGTACATGGGAGGCCATGCATCTAAGTTATAATAGATATCATATGATTGGAGAATTATCCTTGGTTGACCCAATAGACCCCAAAGAAAAATGAGAAGATTGCTATCATGTTCTTTCCAATGGTGAGTATTCTCCTGACATATAATTATCTCCATTGTCTCCAATTGAGAATTATATCTCAACCAAACTCCAAGATTATATAGGTAGTGCTCGTAGATATAATCAGCAAGTGGATGTGCACAACCATGTCTTTTGATAACTCGTAGGTCATTAGACATCTTGTATGATAGTGGAAAAACACCCTTCCAAAGTTGGATTCACCTCACCCTATTCAGTTCAACAAAATTAAATATCAAATGACGTATACAATACGACATACTTATCTTAAGTTCTCAATAAAATTATTTTCATACTATTTAGGGAGAACCTCAACTGCTATAAACCACCGTTCTATTCCCCTGTTACCCCCGCTCAACCCAGCTACACTCTTGTTACCTGAAAGGAATTGTGAAGCAAAAGGTTGAGCACAACAAGCCCAATAAAGAATATCATGACTAAGATAAATAATTTATCAATAGCCTTCATCAGTAATGAATCAGAGATTTAGAACGTATGGTAGATGATAAAACTTTTTAACCATAGTTGCAGCGGAACGAGCAATCCATTAGAAGAGTCAAATAGACCATAAGGTCTATTATCTTCTCCATGTTAAAATTCCACCAACAATATTTTATCCTTGTAACATCAATCAACAATTTCTGTCCACAAGCACGTGTATAACTCATAACCATAATTGTAGTTCTAAATTCCTCTTCTCATTCAGGACGAAGATAATTTTCATCACCTGTCTTTACCTGAAACATTAAAGATAATGATTATACCAAATCACAATTCCTGTTCATAATCATACTAATAAATTTATCTTTGCACTACGGGCCAAAGATATTCATCAACAAGTCATCTTTGCACTACGGGCCAAAGATATTCAACAACTGGTCATCTTTGCACTACGGGCCAAAGATATTCAACAACAGGTCATCTTTGCACTACGGGCCAAAGATATTAATCAATAATTCATCTTTGCACTACAGGCCAAAGATATTAATATCTCAAAGAAATATATAATCATTTCAGAATTTATATAAACCATAATTATAACCATGTTGATCAATTCACCTTTGCATTTAAGTTAAAGATATTCAATTGTAAATTCAATGGTCATAATCATACCAGTTAACAATTCAACTTTGCACTACTGGCCAAAGAGAATCCATTGTCACGATCATACCAATAATCTACCCACCTTTACACTCAAATGAAAGAGAAATTTTCTTCACCAGGATTATAAAAATGTTATATATGATAATAAAAATAATATGATCAACAACTGCATTTAATTTCAAGAGTAAGATTCATAAATCAACGATAATTTGGTCAGAAAAAAATCAATTTTGTTATGAATAGTAACCCGTGAATAGTAACTCGTGAATAGTAACTCATGAATAGTAACTTGCGAATAATAACTCATGAATAGTAACTCGTGAATAGTAACTCACATTCATAAATAGTACCATATACGTAAATAATATCGTATACGTAAATAGTGCCACATACATGAATAGTGCCGTATACGTGAATAATACCATATAATTGAATAGTAACCTCGACACAAAAAAATTGAAATTCTACAATAAAATTTATATCAATAATTCGGCATAATGATATTGAAGAAAATAATATCATTTAAGAAAAAAATAACATCCCTTACAATCCCTTACCTCAAAAGAGCAATACTTTTGACTGGAATATCGAATATGACGCTAAAGGAAATTTGCATTGATTAGCAACTCTCAAAGTATCAAAATACTCACAAAATACACTCGATAATATAGATAGAGAAAACTTATGTTTCTGGTGTGATTTTCAATTCTAACTCAACACCCTATTTATAGGAAAATGTTAAAACGCCGAAGCAGACTTGACCTGCTACCTGATGGCTTTACCTGCTACTATTTCCACCCACCACTTTTGAAATAGAATTTTAGCACATTTTCACCAACCAAAGGTGGGGCCCACTCAATCTAGAATTTTCCACCAAAAATCATTTATAAACATAAATTTTGAATCAGTCATCTCTTAAAATTCATAACAAATAATACGTTAATTTTTAACGGTTCAAAATTTGTGGACATATACTCAACTTATATATGTATAACATATCCAAAAATCACAACGATCCAACGGTCGGATTAAAAATTATAACTCACTTAATATATCTCAAAGAACAACGATTTTTTGGATTATGAGTCCTTGGACGATTTCATTCAAACGAATACTACTGAAAAAATTCACAATGAATTTTTGGGAGATTCCAATTTCTACGGTTAGCTTACTTCCAGGGCTTTTGTTTGATATATGACTCATCTCCTAACTCATTATACACAAAGAGGTATAGATTTTACAAAATCAAGTAATAAACTAATTTTCTGGAAATTTCTAAATTTTGTTCTTCATTTCGACAAAATACTAGTAAAACACTTCAGCATTAATTCCTTCATTTATATACATATAAAAATATATATTTCCTTATCATATAAATCAATAATTAATTATTCATAAATAATATTATAGAATCACAATAATGACAATCAATTTCGTCCTCAGAAAGAGGAGCTTTCAAAGAAGGATTTCTCCTCATCGGGCGCGCAATTAGGTGACCAAACTTCTTCTTGATGAGAACTTTCTAGACATTGCCAATAATGCTATCTAATAATATTATTCAAATAATATGAATTATTGATCCGATAATGGAAATCTTGTGCAATGACAATTATTGAAACAACAATAATATAAAATATCAACGCATTAATTATTGAATCAATAAAATAAAATATTGAGCGAAGAATTATCGTAATAATTATTGAGTAGTGCCTTCTTCACGTAAGAATCAATAATTCAAAAATATAAAGGTAATACCGTAGTGTCTTCTTTGTGCAACCATGCGTAGATATTACTATATTTTAACCACCGGATAATCCAACGGTTGTTAATTCAGTAATAATTATTAATTATTTATAAAAACTCAAACTTGTCATTTTCTTCATCCAAAGCGGTTATTCTATTCGGGGCCCAAAATGGTCATGCTTGGCATTGCATTTAATATTCTCCAAACAACAAGAATATTCCATGACCAAACGAATATTTCCAACAACAATAAGTATTTTATAGCCACTTGCTTATTTTGAAAAAAAATTCATATATCACCCTTAACTTTAAACTTTTATCAATTTAACTATTTACTAAATAGAAAAATTGAATACTTTTATTTCATAAAATTTGGGGTCTTACAATCTCCCATCCTTATGAAATTTCGTCCCCGAAATTTTACGTACCTGGTATTTCAAAGAGTTGAGAATACCTTGCTTTCATTTCAGATTCCATCTTCCCTGTCCTCATGATTTCTCCAAAGCCCATCTCCTGTATTTCAAATATCATTCTAGAATACAGCTTCAAAACAAAGGTTAATTGACATATCACAATTTGTCAACTTATGTAAGAAAATTCAGCTTAGGTAGGACACACACTAGTGAAGGATTTACTCGTCTCTCCCCTCCTAGTTCTAATCCCAGATCTCCGCCAGAGATCATATCACTAAGCTTTGATACCAACTATGACGCCCCCAAAATAGGTTCAATCCATCCAACCCATTCTAAGTCGCCAAATACATGGTATAAAAAACAACTACAACTTCATTATTACAATTATCGCGTAAAATATGACAACACATATACTATGAGTTTGATACAAATATATACCAACGCTGACTCATGTCGTAACCGTGGACAGTACCTTACAATTTCACCTTAAATAAAGGTACAGTCAATAACTGTTTTAGAAATTAAAATATTTGGGAAGTGCTCAAGTAAACCTTCGTACATGGGAGGCCATGCATCTAAGTTATAATAGATATCATATGACTGGAGAATTATCCTTGGATGACCCAATAGACACCAAAGAAAAATGAAAAGATTGCTATCATGTTCTATTAAATGGTGAGTCTTCTCTTGACATATAATTATCTCCATTGTCTCTAATTGAGAATTATATCTCAACCAAACTCCAAGATTATATAGGTAGTGCTCATAGATATAATCAGCAAGTGGATGTGCACAACCATGTCTTATGATAACTCGTAGGTCATTAGACATTTTGTATGATAGTGGCAAAATACCCTTCCAAAGTTGGGTTCACCTCACCTTATTCAGTTCACCAAAATTAAATATTAAATGACGTATACAATACGACATACTTATCTAAAGTTCTCAATAAAATTATTTCCATACTATTTAGGGAGAACCTCAACAGCTATAGACCACCGTTCTATTCCCCTGTTACCCCCGCTCGACCCAGCTACACTCTTGTTACCTGAAAGGAATTATGAAGAAAAAGGGTGAGCACAACTAGCCCAATAAAGAATATAATTTCTAAGATAAATAATTTATCAATAGCCTTCATCAGTAATGAATCAGAGATTTAGAACATATGGTAGATGATAAAATTTTTCAACCATAGTTGCAGCGGAACGAGCAATCCATTAGAAGAGTCAAATAAACCATAAGGTCTATTATCTTCTCCATGTTAAAAGTACACCAATAATATTTTATCCCTGTAACATCAATCAACAATTTCTGTCCACAATCACGTGTTTAACTCATAACCATAATTGTAGTTCTAAATTCCTCTTCTCATTTAGGACGAAGATAATTTTCATCACCTGTCTTTACCTGAAACATCAAAGATAATGGTTATACCAAATCACAGTTCCTGTTCATAATCATACTAATAAAATTATCTTTGCACTACGGGCCAAAGATATTCATCAACAAGTCATTTTTGCACTACGGGCCAAAGATATTCAACAACTGGTCATCTTTGCACTACGGGCCAAAGATATTCAACAACAGGTCATCTTTGCACTACGAGCCAAAGATATTAATCAATAATTCATCTTTGCACTACAGGCCAAAGATATTAATATCTCAAAGAAATATATAATCATTTTAGAATTTATATAAACCACAATTATAACCATGTTGATCAATTCACCTTTGCATTTAAGTTAAATATATTCAATTGTAAATTCAATGGTCATGATCATACCAGTTAACAATTCAAATTTGCACAACTGGCCAAAGAGAACCCATAGTCACGATAATACCAATAATCTACCCATCTTTACACTCAAATGAAAGAGAAATTTTCTTCACCAGGATTATAAAAATGTTATATGTGATAATAAAAACAATATAATCAATAACTGCACTTAATTTGAAGAGTAAGATTCATAAATCAACGATAATTTGGTCAGAAAAGAAACCAATTTTGTTATGAACAGTACCCCGTGAATAGTAACTCATGAATAGTAACTTACGAATAGTAACTCATGAATAGTAATTCACATTCGTAAATAGTACTGTATACGTTAATAATATTGTATATGTAAATAGTGTCATATACATGAATAGTACCGTATACGTGAATAATACCGTATATGTAAATAGTAACCCCGACAAAAAAGGTAGAAATTCCATAATAAAATTCATATCAATAATTCAAAATAATGATATTGAAGAAAATAATATTATTTAAGAAGAAAATAACATCCCTTACAATCCCTTAAAATCCCTTACAATCCCGTACCTCAAAAGAGGAGTACTTTTGACTGGAATATCGGATATGACGCTGAAGGAAATTTGCACTGATTAGCAACTCTGAAAGTATAAAAATACTCACAAAATACGCTCGATAATATAGTGAGAGAAAACTTATGTTTCTAGTTTAATTTTCAATTCTAACTCAACACCCTATTTATAGGAAAATGTTAGAACGTCGAAGCAGACTTGACCTGCTACCTGATGGCTTTACCTGTTACTATTCCCATCCACCACTTTTGAAATAGAATTTTAGCACATTTTCACCAACCAAAGGTGGGGCCCACTCATTCTAGAATTTTCTACCAAAAATCATTTATAAACATAATTTCCGAATCAGTCACCTCTTAAAATTCATAACAAATCATACGTTAATTTTTAACGGTTCAAATTTTGTGGACATATACTCAACTTATATATGTATAACATATCCAAAAATCACAACGATCCAACGGTCAGGTTAAAAATTATAACTCACGCAATATATCTCAAGAACATTGATTTTTCGAATTATGAGTCCTTTGGACCAGTTTCATTCAAACAGTCACTACGAAAAATCCACAATGAATTTTTGGGTGATTCCAATTTCTATGGTTAGCTTACTTCCAGGGCTTTAGTTTGATATATGGCTCATATCCTAACTCATTATACACAAAGAGGTATAGATTTTACAAAATCAAGTAATAAACTAATTTTCTGGAAATTTCTAAATTTTGTTCTTCATTTCGACAAAATACTAGTAAAACACTTCAGCATTAATTCCTTCATTTATATACATATAAAAATATATATTTCCTTATCATATAAATCAATAATTAATTATTCATAAATAATATTACGTAATCACAATAATGACAACCAGTTGTTCCCGTGGAAAGGGGCTTTCAGGTAAGGATTTCTCGTTCTTAACGCCAAGAACTAGGTGACCAAACCTCTCATTGACAGAACTTTCTAAACATTGCCAATAATGCTATCTAATAATATTATTCAAATAATATGAATTATTGATCTGATAATGGGAAATACTGTGCAATGACAATTATTGAAACAACAATAATATAAAATATCAACGCATTAATTATTGAATCAATAAAATAAAATATTGAACAGTAATTACTGTAACAATTATTGAGTAGTGCCTTCTTACGTAAGAATCAATAATTCAAAAATACTGTGCAATACCGTGTGCTACTGTGCAACCATGCGTATTACTATATTTTAACCACCAGATAATCCAACAGTGTTAACGGTAACAATTACGCCGTTATTTATAAAAACTCAAACTTGTCATTTTCTTCATCCGACAGTTATTCTATTATGGGGCCCACAAATGGTTGCGCCATCGTACGAATATTCTCCGACAACAAGAATATTCCACGACCAAACGAATATTCCCCGACAACAATAAGTATTTTATAGCCACTTGCTTATTTTGAAAAAATTTCATATATCACCCTTAACTTTAAACTTTTATCAATTTAACTATTTACTAAATAGAAAAATTGAATACTTTTATTTCATAAAATTTGGGGTCTTACAATCTCCCCTCCTTATGAAATTTCGTCCCCGAAATTTTACGTACCTGGTATTTCAAAGAGTTGAGAATACCTTACTTTCATTTCAGATTCCATCTTCCCTGTCCTCATGATTTCTCCATTGCTCATCTCCTGTATTTCAAATATCATTCTAGAATAGAGCTTCAAAATAAAGGTTAATTGACATATCACAATTTGTCAACTTATGTAAGAAAATTCAGCTTAGGTAGGACACACACTAGCGAAGGATTTACTCGTCTCTCCCCTCCTAGTTCTAATCCCGGATCTCCGCTAGAGATCATATCCCTAAGCTTGGATACCAACTGTAACGCCCCCAAAATAGGTTCAATCCATCCAACCCATTCTGAGTCGCCAAATACATGGTACAGAAAACAACTACAACTTCATTATTATAATTGTCGTGTAAAATACGACAACACATATACTGTGAGTTTGATACAAATATATACCAACGCTGACTCATGTCGTAACCGTGGACAGTACCTCACAATTTCACCTTACATAAAGGTACAGTCAATAACTATTTTAGAAATTAAAATCTTTGGGAAGTGCTCAAGGAAACCTTCGTACATAGCAGGCTATGCATCTAAGTTATAATAGATATCATATGACTGGAGAATTATCCTTGGTTAACCCAATAGACCCCAAAGAAAAACGAGAAGATTGCTATCATGTTTTTTCCAATGATGAGTCTTTTCTTGACATAAAATGTGACGCCCCCAAAACAGGTATACATCACTCATCTTGGGTCACCAGAAAATACATGGTACAAAATTCAAATACAACTTAATAATACAGCGGTCGTGTAAAATACGACAAAACATATGTTGTGAGTTTTAATACAAATATTGTCATATAGACAATATTCACACTCAATTGAGTCCTCATTACATTTATTATCACACTATTTAACAGAATAGTGAGGACTACTAATGCTATTAATTGGACCGTCACTCCGTTTCCCGACTAGTCCCTGCTACGTTCTCATTTCCTGAAGAGAACAATGAAAGTAAAAGGGTGAGCTCAATTAGCCCAGTAAGAAATATTATGACTAAGATAATGCAGAATAAATTATCGTTAGCCTTCAAAAGTGTTAAACTGATACAATATAACGAACATCAAGTTTAACTACAACGTAACAAGCAATCCATTAAAAGAGTCAAGTAGAGAATAAAATCTACTATCTTTTATAATTTAAAAGGTTTTTCATCACTTTTATCACTGGGACTCAACTTAATAAATAATCAACATCATCCCTGCACTACGGCCAAAGATATTCATTAGTATCACAACCACAAATTATCCATGCACTACGGGCCATAGATATTGATGTATTCATCAATGGTCATAATCATGCCAACAACTGTCCATCAATGCACTACGGGCCAATGAGGACTTTTACCATATTATTTGTAACATTACGGTCATGATTATACCGAATAATCCCTGGTCATAATCATACCAAGTCCATCTATGCACAACAGGCCACAGATGACTTTCAACATAAAATAAGCATGAGGATGATGACAATGATATAAGAATCCAATAAAATAAGTTCAAGAATTAATTTATCCGAATTCAATAACGCCCAAATTGTCAACATGATCATCGCTTTGTAGAGTAAAATTCAAGAAAGCTCGTAAGAATATTTCCATGAAAAGATACTGGATGAAGCGCAAATATCAAGGATATTCCACTAATTTGATGGAGTATAGAAGTCAAAGCTTTAACCAACCGAATATAACAGAATATATGAAACTGCAAATAGATTTTTTACCGCCATGCAAAGAATCCACGTGAGATGATCATTTCCACAATTTAATAAGGAATGAATACAAAGGATCATTCACCATGCATGTGGTAATCCACATAGATACGTTATTCCAACTGAATAAGAAAGAATGGAATAACTGAAGAGTTCACCATGAATGCGGTATTCAGATAGCAAAGTTATTCTAACGGAATAATAAAGAATGGAATAATCAAGAATTCACCATGCATGCAAAGATTGCTGATGCATGATAAAGTTATTCCCGACGTAATAATAAATAATGGAACCAGTCATGCGTAAACACACGCACAAAGATATTAAATGTAATAATAAATAATGGAACCAGTCGTAAAAAATTCAAGACCGATGAGGATATTCTAATGTAATAGTAAAGAATGGAATAACAATGAAATCACCATGCATGCGATAGATCGCGCAGATGAGTTATTCCAATGAATAATAATTAATGGAACTGTGTCAGGTAATACGCACCGGACAGGATATTCCAATGAATAATAAATATCGGAACCAGTCATGCGTAAACGCATGTAGACATGATGTTCCAAATGTAATAATAAAGAATGGAATAATGTAAGAATTTCACCATGTATGCAGGTACTTTGATAGGCAAAGTTATTCCAACAAAATAATAAAGAATGGAATAATGTAAGAATTTTACCATGTATGCGGTACTTCACATAGACATGTTATTCCAACATAATAATAAAGAATGGAATAATGAAGAATTTCACCAAGTATAGAGTAGTTCGCAGATACATGTTATTCCAATGTAATAATAAAGAATGGAATAATGTAAGTTCTCTTCATGAATACGAAAGAAATAATACCCCTTATGAGTACAACAAATAATATCCCTTACCTTATAAAGAAGAAGAGTACTCGATGGGTAGGTAGCGGGGATATACTTGAAGAAAACTTGCACTACGTTTCAAAGCTTTCTTAAACTCTAAAGAAATACGCCAAGATTATAGAAGAAGAATTATCTCTACGCTTCTCTCTTTAGAGTTTCAAAGTGAATTCGTAAGAAATAATGAAGGAATGAGCTTTATTTATAGAAGAATAGAATTGAATAGTAACTAATTCTCGAATGGTCCAGATTGATTTACTTTTAAACCAGACGATCTGCATTGGTTTACTATAAAATATTCTAATAAAACAAAATCTTTTAAATAAAATATAATATATTCTATTTATAATCTAATAAAACTAATAACTTTATAAAAGTATTCTATTTTATATAAAAAGATTTTACTATACAAAAACACTAAGCGGGCACTACGCAAGCAGTAGATGCATAATAAAATATAATATATTCTAATTATTGTCTAATAAAATAAATAACTTTATAAAAGTATTCGATTTATATAAAAAGATTTTACTACAAAAAATACTATGCATAATAGAATATAATATATTCTATTTATATTCTAATAAAACGAATAACTTTATAAAAGTATTCATTTTATATAAAAAGCTTTTCGCTTTTATTACATTAATAATACTAATAAAACAAAACTTCATCATCATTATTATAATTCACACTATTAATCGACTGTGTCGCTCCTGTGAAAAAGAGGACTTTTCAATAAGGATTTTTCCCTATTCGCGGCGCTTAATTACGTGACCAAACCTCTCCTTGGCGTAACTTAGACATCATTAATATTGCAAATAATAATATTAATAACTCTGTCATCTCAATTATTGATTTAATAATATATAAAATATCGACAATAATTGTATCAAATAACGTGAGATACTATGCAACAATTACTGAAGCAATAATTGAACAAAACTGAGTGACTTCTCACGTAAGCGTCAATAATTAATACCGTGTGCTACTATGCAACTACAAATATTACTGTACTTTTAACACCGGGTGTTTCAACAGTTAATGGCAAAACTTCTGCCGTTATTTTTATAAAAATATTTTTGTTGTTTTCCTCAATCCGACAATAATTCCGTTGTGGGGTCCACCAATGATTGTGCCGTTGTACGAATATTCCCTGGTAAAATGAATATTATATAACAACTTGCATACTTTGCAAAATTTATAAATATTACCCACAACTATAACATTATCTCAAATCCACACCATAATTTTAAGAAATTTAAATCTTTATTCATAAAATTTAGGGTCTCACAATCTCCCCTCCTTATGAAATTTCGCCCTCAAAATTTACGTATGTACCTGGTATGCCGAAGAGATAAGGATACCTTGACTTCATTTCAGATTCTAACTCTTGAGGTATAACCCTTGAGTGTTTAATACGATCCTTCTTATCCAAGATTTTAACACGTATCTCCTCATACGTTAAATCTTCTGCTATCTCGTCTAGTTTTAATTCAATAATGTGGTTCGAGTCATCCACATATTTACGTAACATCGATATATGAAAAACGTTATGAACACGCGACATACTTGGTGGTAAAACAAGTCTATAGGCCACAATTCCTACTCGATCAAGGATTTCAAATGGGCCAATTTAATCGATGGTTAAGATAACGCCTTCTTGAACCTTCTTCTTCATATTCATCAGATTTGGGTGTGTAGCTTGAGCGGCTTTAACTTTATCGATTAAAGTCAATTCTACTCGTATATTCGTTATCTTCACGTGTGTCCCTAGAGTCTTTAACTCTATCTTCATCCTTTGTAAGTTATACGAAATGGGTCTTTGTGTTAACAACATCGCACTCGTAAACGCATACGATCTTCTACTCAACGCGCCAGCTACCACGTTTGCTTTTCCACGATGGTATTGAATGGTCGTAACCTTCAACAGCTCGAGCCATCGTCTTTGGCGCATTATACGTTCATTTTGGGTGAAGAAATACTTGAGGGTTTTAGAAATGGGTTTTGTACTGGGGTCAATACAAAATTCGATTTCACGCTCTAGGGGTAGGCTAAGAAGTCTTTAAGAATACGTCAAGAAATTTATTAACGATAGAAATATCATTCAAAACTGTGACCCTCATCCAAGACTTGGATAGCACGTCACATTGATACCTATCAATCTGCCACCATTATTCACGACGTCCCCTATGGAAAGTCTGGCTTAGGTGCATTCCACACAAGGAAGTCACCAACAAAAGGTTCGGGGCTCTTTACTTATGGCTTGATATGACAATGATTGACTTTAGTGGTTTGGTTGCTTGAATTCGTATAACAGGTTGGTTAGGAATATAAAAGCTAACAACCTTACGAAAAGCATGATGAGTAGTTAACCAATCGATTTCTAAAATCACATCAAAGGCAAGTATTTTCAAAGAGATAAGATCGACAGGTAACGTGAAAGTGTCGATTTGAATCAACAAGATTTATAAACAGTGGAGGTAACGAAGGTTTCTACTAACAAATTTTCAACCAATAAGTCAAAGTCTAACTTCGCTGGGGTCAAATTTAAACGTTGAGCGCAAGCAAGAGAGATAAAAGAATGGGTAAAACCGGTATCTAATAAGGTATAGACTTCGCAAGAATTTATAATTAACTAACTCGTGCTAACTTCGTTCGGGTCACTCGCTTTTTGAGAAGTCACGAAAAACGTTCTCCCTTGAACTACCGGTTTTGTCTTGTCTGGGACGGCCTTTGATGCCTCCATCCCATCTGAACTTTTCTTTGGTGCACGACAAAATCGGGCCATGTGGCCTTCTCTTTCACAATTGTAACATGCTTTGGATGTCATCGCGCAGTTTGGACTGATGTGTCCCTCCCCTCCACATTTGAAACATATGATAGGTGGTCGTTCTCCTTCCTTAACAACGGGTGTTGGTGCTGACGTCTTTCCATCATTGTTGAATCTCTTTTTCTTGAAATGTCCATTCTTATTGTTTTGGCCATGATTACCACCGAAGTGGTTACCATTTCTGTCATGTTGATTCCCTCCACGCTTATTGTCACCGCTTCACGATCGCTATCACTAGTATTATCATTTTGTTTACCGCTTCTCTTTGGTTGGTTGGGTTGACTTATTATCGCGCTCCAATAACTGAGCCCTAATACAAACACAGTTTATGAGAGATAAGATATTGACGTATCTCGGGTTTCAAACCTCTTAGAAACATTCGCGTCATTCTCTCCTCATTATCAACCAAATGAGACGCAAACCGGGATAACTCGGCAAATTTGGCTTCGTATTGCGATACGGTCATGTTGTTTTGCTCCGGCTTGATGAACTCTACCTCTTTCATGTGACGAATACTTTCGGGAAAGTACTTGTCGTTGAACAATTATTGGAACTTCTCCCAAGTCATCTTCAGTGCGGCAGGTTGAGTACGTTTTACAGATTCTCACCAGTAATCTGCCTCTGCACGCAACATGAAGGTGGTAAAGGGAACCTTCTGCTCCTCGGAGCATCCCAAGACATCAAATATCTTGCAGATCTGCTTTATCCACATCTCCGCCTTAAGTGGTTTTGGCTCTCCAAAAAACTTCGATGGTCCCAGTTCCTTGAACTGCTTAGCGTTGACCGTTTGAGAGTTTCCAGTGTTTCCACCTACATTTTGTACAGGAGCCGCTCTTGCCTGATGTTGCATGAATTGCATAAAGCCTCTGAACATTCCATCGTTCATCATCTGGTCAGTGTTGTTGTTTGCATGAAGACTGCCGCCTTCCTGATGCACATTGTCCTGATTATGTATCTGTGGAGACTCAACGGTCTCCTGTGCTCCATTGCTAATCTCAACATTCTCGGATGCCATTTTTAAATACTGCCACAAAACAAGGGTTAATTAACATATCACATATTATCCCTATACTTTGACCGACCAATTAAATACCAAATAAACTTAGGTAGGTCATACTAGCGAAGGAATTCCCCGTCTCTCCCCTCCTGGTTCTTGTCTCACATCTCAGCCAGGGATCATATCCCTAAGCTTTGATACCAACTGTGATGCCCTCAAAACAGGTATACATCACCCATCTTGGGTCGCTAGAAAATACATGGTACAAAATTCAAATACAACTTAATAATACAACGGTCGTGTAAAATACGACAAAACATATGCTGTGAGTTTTAATACAAATATTGTCATCTAGACAATATCCACACTCAATTGAGTCCTCATTATATTTATTATCACACTATTTAACAGAATAGTGAGGACTACTAATGCAATTAACTGAACCGTCACTCCGTTCCCCGACTAGTCCCTGCTACGTTCTCATTTCCTGAAGAGAACAATGAAAGTAAAAGGGTGAGCTCAATTAGCCCAGTAAGAAATATTATGACTAAGATAATGCACAATAAATTATCGTTAGCCTTCAACAGTGTTAAACTGATACAATATAACGAACATCAAGTTTAACTACAACGTAACAAGCAATCCATTAAAAGAGTCAAGTAGAGAATAAAATCTACTATCTTTTATAATTTAAAAGGTTTTTCATCACTTTTATCATTTGGGACTCAACTTAATAAATAATCAACATCATCCTCGACTACTACCAAAGATATTCATTAGTATCATAACCACAAATTATCCATGCACTACGGGCCAATGATATTCGTGTATTCATCAATGGTCATGATCATGCCAACAACTGTCCATCAATACACTACGCCAATGAGGACTTTTACCACATCATTTGTAACATTACAGTCATGATTATACCGAATACTCCCTGGTCATAATCATACCAAGTCCATCTATGCACAACAGGCCACAGATGACTTTCAACATAATATAAGCATGAGGATGATGACAATAATATAAGAATCCAATAAAACAAGTTCAAGAATTAATTTATCCAGAATTCAATAACGCCCAAATTGTCAACATGATATCGCTTGCAGTAGAGTAAAATTCAAGAAAGCTCGGAAGAATATTTTCATGAAAAAGATATGGATGAAGCGCAAATATCAAGGATATTCCACTAATTTGATGGAGTATAGAAGTCAAAGCTTTAACTTGTTGAATATAATGAATATATGAAGCTCGCAAATGGATTTTCGCTTCGCCATGCAGTAATCCACGTCAGTATGCATCATTTCCACAATTTAATAAGGAATGAATACAAATGATCATTCACCATGCATGTGGTAATCCACATAGATACGTTATTCCAACAGAATAAGAAAAAAAGAAATAACTGAAGAATTCACCATGCATGCGGTACTTTGCATAGACAGGTTATTCCCAACAGAATAATAAAGAATGGAATAACTGAAGAATTCACCATGCATGCGATACTTCACATAGACAAGTTATTCCCAACAGAATATTAAATAATGAAACCAGGTCATGCGTAAACGCACAGACAGGATATCTTGACAGAATAATAAATAATGGAACTGTGTCAAAGTAATACGACCGACAAACAAGATATTCTAACAGAATAATAAATAACGGAATTCGGTCACGCGTAAACGCACGCATGTGATGTTTCAATGTAATAATAAAGAATAGAATAATGGAAGAATTTCACCATGTATGCGGTAGATTTGATGTAGGACAAAGTTATTCAACATAATAATAAAGAATGGAATAATGAAGAATTTCACCATGTATGCAGACTTGGCATAGACATGTTATTCCAACATAATAATAAAGAATGGAATAGCGGAAGAATTTCACCAAGTATAGGGTAGTCCACAGCGTATCTGAGTTATTCCAACGAGAATAATAAAGAATGGAATAACAAAAGTTCTCTTCATGAATCTGAAGAAATAATACCCCTTATTTAGTATAACAAATAATATCCCTTACCTTGTAAAGAAGAGTACTTTCAAGACGGGTAGGGCGGGGATATACTTGAAGAAAACTTCAGACTACTATTTCAAAGCTTTCTTAAACTCTAAAGAAATACGCTCAAGATTATAGAAGAAGAATTCTCTCTACAGTTTCTCTCTCTAGAGTTTCAGTGAATTCGTAAGAAATAATGAAAGAATGAGCTTCTATTTATAGAAGAATGGACTGAATAGTAACTAATTCCTGAACGGTCCAGATTGATTTACTTTTAAACAGACGGTCCATATTGGTTTACTATAAAATATTCTAATAAAACAAAATATTTTAAATAAAATATAATATATTATATTTATAATCTAATAAAACGAATAACTTTATAAAAGTATTCTGTTTTATATAAAAAGATTTTACTATGCAAACACTATGCAGGCACTACACAAACACTATGCATAATAAAATAAAATATATTCTAATTATTGTCTAATAAAACAAATAACTTTATAAAAGTATTCTGTTTTATATAAAAAGATTTTACTATGCAAAACACTATGCATAATAGAATATAATATATTCTATTTATAGTCTAATAAAACGAATAACTTTATAAAAGTATTCTATTTTATATAAAAAGCTTTTCTGTTTTATTACATTATAATACTAATAAAATAAAACTTCATCATCATTATTATAATTCAAACTATTAATCGACCAGGTCGTTCCCAGGAAAGAGGGGGCTTTCCAATAAGGATTTCTCCCTATTGGCGCCCAATTAGGTGACCAAACCTCTCCTTGGCAGAACTTCTAGACATCGTTAATATTATAAATAATAATATTAATAACTCTGTCATCTGAATTATTAATTTAATAATATATAAAATATCGACAATAATTGAATCAAATAACGTGAGATACTTTGCAACAATTACTGAAGTAATAATTGAACAAAACTGAGTGACTTCTCACGTAAACATCAATAATCAATACCGTGTGCTACTATGCAACCATGCATATTACGGTACTTTTAACACCAGGTGTTTCAACAGTTAATGGAAAAACTTTCGCCGTTATTTTCATAAAAATATTTTTATCGTTTTTCTCAATCCGATAATAATTCCTTTGTGGGGTCCAATGATGATTGCGCCTGAGATTATCTGAATATTTCTGTTAAAAACGAATATTATATAACAACTTGCATACTTTGCAAAATTTATAAATATTACCCACAACTATAACATTATCTCAAATCCACACCATAATTTTGAGATATTTAAATCTTTATTCATAAAATTTGGGGTCTCACATATAATTATCTCCATTGTCTCCAATTGAGAATTATATCTCAACCAAACTCCAAGATTATATAGGTAGTGCTCGTAGATATAATCAGCAAGTGGATGTGCACAACCATGTCTTATGATAACTCGTAGGTCATTAGACATTTTGTATGATAGTGGCAAAATACCCTTCCAAAGTTGGGTTCACCTCACCTTATTCAGTTCACCAAAATTAAATATTAAATGACGTATACAATACGACATACTTATCTAAAGTTCTCAATAAAATTATTTTCATACTATTTAGGGAGAACCTCAACAGCTATAGACCACCGTTCTATTCCCATGTTACCCCCGCTCGACCCAGCTACACTCTTGTTACCTGAAAGGAATTATGAAGAAATAAAATAAAATATTGAACAGTAATTACTGTAACAATTATTGAGTAGTGCCTTCTTACGTAAGAATCAATAATTCAAAAATATTGTGCAATACCGTGTGCTACTGTGCAACCATGCGTATTACTATATTTTAACCACCAGGTAATCCAACACTGTTAACGATAACAATTACGCTGTTATTTATAAAAACTCAAACTTGTCGTTTTCTTCATCCGACAGTTATTCTGTTATGGGGCCCACAAATGGTCATTTTGCAGTTGCATTTAATATTCTCCGATAACAAAAATATTCCATGACCAAATGAATATTCCCCGACAACAATATGTATTTTATAGCCACTTGCTTATTTTGAAAAAATTTCATATATCACCCTTAATTTTAAACTTTTATCAATTTAACTATTTACTAAATAGAAAAATTGAATACTTTTATTTCATAAAATTCAGGGTCTTACACTCAGTTTTAATCTTCAGCTGATGATATCCAGAACGAAGATCGATCTTTGAAAAGAATTGCGCTCCTTGCAACTGGTCAAACAGGTCATCAATGCTAGGTAGCGGATACCTATTCTTGATGGTGACATGGTTTAATTTCTCAGTAGTCAATACAAAGTCGCATACTCCCATCTTTCTTCTTTACGAATAAAACAGAGCACCCCAAGGAGATGTACTAGATTTAATGAAATCGATGTCCAACAACTCCTCGTAGTTGGACCTTTAACTCCTGAAGTTCAATAGGAGCCATTCGATATGGGGTTTTAGAAATGGGTTTTGTACCCGGTTCAAGGTCAATAAAGAATTCAACTTCACGTTTTAGGGGTAGATTAGGAAATTCTTTAGGAAATACGTCAGGAAATTCACTAACAACAGAAATATTATTCAAATTTGACGTGTTTTTGTTCAAGTCCATAACATGGGCTAAGAAAGCTTGACATCTGTTTTTCAATAAACGAATGCCTTTATGACTTGATATGACAGTGATTGACTTTAGTAGTTTGGTTGATTGAATTAGCATAATAGGTTGGTTAGGAATATGAAAATTAAAAACCTTACGAAAACAATCAATTTTGGCATTGTGAGTAGTTAACCAATCAATCCCTAGAATTACATCAAATGCAAGTATCTTTAAAGAAATAAGATCAACTAGTAATGTGTTGGTGCTAACTTGGATCAAGCAAGATTTATAAACAGTGGATGTAATGAAAGTTTCTCCTAACTGAGTCTTAACGAGATAAGTCAAAGTCTAATTTCTCCGAGTCTAGTTCAAACGTTGAGCACAAGCGGGAGAGATAAAAGAATGGGTAGGCGGTATCTAGTAAGGTATAAACTTCGCAAGAGTTTATGATTAGCTTACTCGTGATCACCTCGTTTGGGTTCTTCGCGTTGGCCATCACATAAACTTCTTCTTTCGGGAACCATCGACTTTGACTTGTCGGGATAGCCTTTGGAATCACCATCCCCATGGACTTGATTTCGCTCACGGATAAAACCGCTATATGATCGCTTTTTCCACAATGAAACACACCTTGGAAGGTGAGGAAGTTTGGACTTATGTGTCCCTCCTCTCCGCATCTGTAGCATCTAACTGGCGGTCGTTCTCCTCCCCTAGAATTTGTTGCTGGTGCTGCTGTCGATGTCTTCCCGTCATTGTTGTTGTTGTACTTTCTCTTTTTTAAGTCTCCCCCCGACTCTCTTCTTCTACTATCATGGCCCCGATTACCATCAGAGTGGTTACCGCTTCTATCCGGATATTTTCCTCCTCGCTGGTTATCATTGCTCCGATGACTGCTGCCATTGGTATGACCCTGGTTGTGGACCATCGGTTGAACATACTCATTATCTCGCTCTAATAATTGAGCTCTGTTGACAACATCTGAATATATAGAAAATTTGTGCGAGATAAGGTATTGATGAATTTTGGGTTTTAGACATCTCAGAAACATCCGAGTCATACGTTCCTCATTCTCTACCAAATGAGGTGTAAAACCGGATAACTCATGAACTTTGCCTCTCGTCTTTGGGACACCAATTATGTTGTTCTATTCCAGTCAAATAAACTCTACCTCCTTCATATGACGAATACTTTTAGGAAAATACTTGTCATTGAACAGTTTTTGAAATATTTCCCAAGACATATTGAGTGCGGCTGGTTGGGTACGCATTACAGATTCCCACCAGTAATCTGCCTCACCACGGATCATAAAGGTGGCGAATGGAACCTTCTGTTCCTCCGTGCATCCGAAGACATCAAATATCTTGGTAATTTGCTTAACCCACGTTTCTATCTTAATCGGATATAGCTTTCCCCAAAACTCTGGTGGTCCCAACTCTTTGAATTACTTGGTTTGTGATAAACCGCTACTACCGCTATCATTTCCACCCTATTTTGTACACGAGTCTCCCTCGTCTGATTTTTTATGAACTGCAAAAAGCTTCAAAACATCTCATCATTCATCGTTTGTTCGGTAGTGTTGTATGCGGTACTTCGCATAGACAGGTTATTCCAACATAATAATAAAGAATGGAATAACAGAAGAATTTCACCATGTATGCAGATTTGATGTATACATGTGTTATTCCAACATAATAATAAAGAATGGAATAGCAGAAGAATTTTACCAAGTATAGGGTAGTCCGCGTATACAGGTTATTCCAACAGAATAATAAAGAATGGAATAACAAAAGTTCTCTTCATGAATACGAAAGAAATAATACCCCTTACGAGTATAACAAATAATATCCCTTACCTTGTAAAGAAGAGTACTCCGACGGGTAGGGCGGGGATATACTTGAAGAAAACTTGCACTACGCTCAAAGCTTTCTTAAACTCTAAAGAAATACGCTCAAGATTATAGAAGAAGAATTCTCTCTACGCTTTCTCTCAGAGTTTCGGTGAATTCGTAAGAAATAATGAAAGAATGAGCTTTATTTATAGAAGAATGGACCTGAATAGTAATTAATTCTAACTATCGTATTGATTTACTTTTAAATGATTTTATCCATATTGGTTTACTATAAAATATTCTAATAAAACAAAATATTTTAAATAAAATATAATATATTATATTTATAATCTAATAAAACGAATAACTTTATAAAAGTATTACATTTTATATAAAAAGATTTTACTATGCAAACACTATGCAGGCACTACACAAACACTATGCATAATAAAATAAAATATATTCTAATTATTGTCTAATAAAACAAATAACTTTATAAAAGTATTCTGCTTTATATAAAAAGATTTTACTATGCGAAAACACTATGCATAATAGTAATATAATATATTCTATTTATAGTCTAATAAAACGAATAACTTTATAAAAGTATTCATTTTATATAAAAGCTTTTACTGCTTTTATTACATTAATAATACTAATAAAATAAAACTTCATCATCATTATTATAATTCAAACTATTAATCGACTGTGTCGTTCCTCAGAAAGAGGGCTTTCCAATAAGGATTTCTCCCTATCGCGCCCAATTAGGTGACCAAACCTCTCCTTAAGTAGAACTTCTAGACATCGTTAATATTATAAATAATAATATTAATAACTCATCATCCGAATTATTAATTTAATAATATATAAAATATCGACAATAATTGAATCAAATAACGTGAGATACTATGTAACAATTACTGAAGTAATAATTGAACAAAACTGAGTGACTTCTCACGTAAACATCAATAATCAATACCGTGTGCTACTATGCAACCATGCATATTACTAAGTACTTTTAACACCTGTGTGTTTCAACAGGTTAATGGAAAAATTTCCGCCGTTATTTTCATAAAAATATTTTTATCGTTTTTCTCAATCCGATAATAATTCCTTTGTGGGGGTCCACCAATGATTGCGCCGTTATACGAATATTTCCTGTTAAAACGAATACTATATAACAACTTGCATACTTTGCAAAATTTATAAATATTACCCACAACTATAACATTATCTCAAATCCACACCATAATTTTGAGATATTTAAATCTTTATTCATAAAATTTGGGGTCTCACATATAATTATCTCCATTGTCTCCAATTGAGAATTATATCTCAACCAAACTCCAAGATTATATAGGTAGTGCTCGTAGATATAATCAGCAAGTGGATGTGCACAACCATGTCTTATGATAACTCGTGAGGTCATTAGACATTTTGTATGATAAGTGGCAAAATACCCTTCCAAAGTTGGGTTCACCTCACCTTATTGGTTCACCAAAATTAAATATTAAATGACGTATACAATATCGAATATACTTATCTAAAGTTCTCAATAAAATTATTTCCATACTATTTAGGAGAACCTCAACAAATTTATAGACCACCGATTCTATTCCTGTTACGTTACCTCTGGGCCGACCAAAGCTACACTCTTGTTACGAAAGGAATTATGAAGAAATAAAATAAATATTGAATAAAGAATTATCGTGAACAATTATTGAGTAGTGCCTCTTCACGTAAGAATCAATAATTCAAAAATATCATGCTGTAATGCAGGTGTGCTTCTTTAAGCAACCATGCGTATTACTATATTTTAACCACCAGATAATCCAACACTGTTAACGATAACAATTACGATGTTATTTATAAAAACTCAAACTTGTCGTTTTCTTCATCCGACAGTTATTCTGTTATGGGGCCCACAAATGGCTGCGCCGTCGTACGAATATTCTCCGATAACAAAAATATTCCATGACCAAATGAATATTCCCCGACAACAATATGTATTTTATAGCCACTTGCTTATTTTGAAAAAATTTCATATATCACCCTTAATTTTAAACTTTTATCAATTTAACTATTTACTAAATAGAAAAATTGAATACTTTTATTTCATAAAATTCAGGGTCTTACACTCAGTTTTAATCTTCAGCTGATGATATCCAGAACGAAGATCGATCTTTGAAAAGAATTGCGCTCCTTGCAACTGGTCAAACAGGTCATCAATGCTAGGTAGCGGATACCTATTCTTGATGGTGACATGGTTTAATTCTCGGTAGTCAATACAAAGTCGCATACTCCCATCTTTCTTCTTTACGAATAAAACAGGAGCACCCCAAGGAGATGTACTTAGATTTAATGAAATCGATGTCCAACAACTCCCGTAGTTGGACCTTTAACTCTCAAGTTCAATAGAGCCATTCGATATGGGGTTTTAGAAATGGGTTTTGTACGCGGTTCAAGGTCAATAAAGAATTCAACTTCACGTTTTAGGGGTAGATTAGGAAATTCTTTAGGAAATACGTCAGGAAATTCACTAACAACAGAAATATTATTCAAATTTGACGTGTTTTTGTTCAAGTCCATAACATGGGCTAAGAAAGCTTGACATCTGTTTTTCAATAAACGAATGCCTTTATGACTTGATATGACAGTGATTGACTTTAGTAGTTTGGTTGATTGAATTAGCATAATAGGTTGGTTAGAATATGAAAATTAAAACCTTACGAAAACAATCAATTTTGGCATTGTGAGTAGTTAACCAATCAATCCCTAGAATTACATCAAATGCAAGTATCTTTAAAGAAATAAGATCAACTAGTAATGTGTTGGTGCTAACTTGGATCAAGCAAGATTTATAAACAAAGTGGATGTAATGAAAGTTTCTCTAGCGAGTCTTAACAGATAAGTCAAAGTCTAATTTCTCCGGAGTCTAGTTCAAACGTTGAGCACAAGCAGGAGAGATAAAAGAATGGGTAGAACTGGTATCTAGTAAGGTATAAACTTCGCAAGAGTTTATGATTAGCTTACTCGTGATCACCTCGTTTGGGTTCTTCGCGTTGGCCAGTCACGACAAACGCTTCTTTTTCGGGAACCATCGACTTTGACTTGTCGGGATAGCCTTTGGAATCACCATCCCCACTGGACTTGATTTCGCTACCGGATAAAACCGGGCTATATGACTGTCTTTTCCACAACTGAAACACACCTTGGAAGGCTGTGAACAGTTTGGACTTATGTGTCCCTCCTCTCCGCATCTGTAGCATCTAACTGGCGGTCGTTCTCCTCCCCTAGAATTTGTTGCTTTGTCGGTGCTTTGTCGATGTCTTCCCGTCATTGTTGTTGTTGTACTTTCTCTTTTTTAAGTCTCCCCCCGACTCTCTTCTTCTACTATCATGGCCCCGATTACCATCAGAGTGGTTACCGCTTCTATCCGGATATTTTCCTCCTCGCTGGTTATCATTGCTCCGATGACTGCTGCCATTGGTATGACCCTGGTTGTGGACCATCGGTTGAACATACTCATTATCTCGCTCTAATAATTGAGCTCTGTTGACAACATCTGAATATATAGAAAATTTGTGCGAGATAAGGTATTGATGAATTTTGGGTTTTAGACATCTCAGAAACATCCGAGTCATACGTTCCTCATTCTCTACCAAATGAGGTGTAAACCTGGATAACTCCGCGAACTTTGCCTCGTACTGGGACACCGTTATGTTGTTCTATTCCAGTCAAATAAACTCTACCTCCTTCATATACGATTTAATACTTTTAGGAAAATACTTGTCATTGAGCAGCTTTTTGAAATATTTCCCAAGACATATTGAGTGCGGTCATTTGGTTGGTACGCATTACTGATTCCCACCAAGAATCGCCTCACCACGGATCATAAAGGTGGCGAATGGAACCTTACATTCCTCTCCGCATCAGAAGACATCAAATATCTTGGTAATTTGCTTAACCCACGCTTTCTATCTTAATCGGATATAGCTTTCCCCAAAACTCGGTGGTCGACTCTTTGAATTACTTAAATTTGTGATAAACCGCTGCTACCGCTATCATTTCCACCCTATTTTGTACACGAGTCTCCTCATTCGATTTTTTTTATGAATCGCAAAAAGCTTCAAAACATCTCATCATTCATCGTTTGTTCGGTGAGTGTTGTATGCGGTACTTGATAGACAAAGTTATTCCAACATAATAATAAAGAATGGAATAATGAAGAATTTCACCATGTATGCAGCTTGTGATGTAGACATGTTATTCAACATAATAATAAAGAATGGAATAGAGAAGAATTTTACCAAGTATAGGGTAGTCCACAGATACAAAAGTTATTCCAACGTAATAATAAAGAATGGAATAACAAAAGTTCTCTTCATGAATAATGAAAGAAATAATACCCCTTTACGAGTATAACAAATAATATCCCTTACCTTGTAAAGAAGAGTACTCCAAGCGGGGTAGTAAGTGGATATACTTGAAGAAAACTTGCACTACGCTCAAAGCTTTCTTAAACTCTAAAGAAATACGCTCAAGATTATAGAAGAAGAATTCTCTCTACGCTTTCTCTCTACAGAGTTTCAAGTGAATTAAGTAAGAAATAATGAAAGAATGAGCTTCTATTTATAGAAGAATGGACTGAATAGTAACTAATTCCTGAACGGTCCAGATTGATTTACTTTTAAACAGACGGTCCATATTGGTTTACTATAAAATATTCTAATAAAACAAAATATTTTAAATAAAATATAATATATTATATTTATAATCTAATAAAACGAATAACTTTATAAAAGTATTCTGTTTTATATAAAAAGATTTTACTATGCAAACACTATGCAGGCACTACACAAACACTATGCATAATAAAATAAAATATATTCTAATTATTGTCTAATAAAACAAATAACTTTATAAAAGTATTCTGTTTTATATAAAAAGATTTTACTATGCAAAACACTATGCATAATAGAATATAATATATTCTATTTATAGTCTAATAAAACGAATAACTTTATAAAAGTATTACATTTTATATAAAAGATTTTCTGCTTTATTACATTAATAATACTAATAAAATAAAACTTCATCATCATTATTATAATTCAAACTATTAATCGACTGTGTCGTTCCTCAGAAAGAGGGCTTTCCAATAAGGATTTCTCCCTATCACGCGCCCAATTAGGTGACCAAACCTCTCCTGGCGTAACTTACAGACATCGTTAATATTATAAATAATAATATTAATAACTCGTCATCCTGAATTATTAATTTAATAATATATAAAATATCGACAATAATTGAATCAAATAACGTGAGATCTTATGTAACAATTCATCAAGTAATAATTGAACAAAAGCGAGTGACTTCTCACGTAAACATCAATAATCAATACCGTGTGCTACTATGCAACCATGCATATTACGGTACTTTTAACACCAGGTGTTTCAACAGTTAATGGAAAAACTTCCGCCGTTATTTTCATAAAAATATTTTTATCGTTTTTCTCAATCCGATAATAATTCCTTTGTGGGGGTCCACCAATGATTGCGCCGTTATACGAATATTTCCTGTTAAAACGAATACTATATAACAACTTGCATACTTTGCAAAATTTATAAATATTACCCACAACTATAACATTATCTCAAATCCACACCATAATTTTGAGATATTTAAATCTTTATTCATAAAATTTGGGGTCTCACATATAATTATCTCCATTGTCTCCAATTGAGAATTATATCTCAACCAAACTCCAAGATTATATAGGTAGTGCTCGTAGATATAATCAGCAAGTGGATGTGCACAACCATGTCTTATGATAACTCGTAGGTCATTAGACATTTTGTATGATAGTGGCAAAATACCCTTCCAAAGTTGGGTTCACCTCACCTTATTCAGTTCACCAAAATTAAATATTAAATGACGATACAATACGACATACTTATCTAAAGTTCTCAATAAAATTATTTCCATACTATTTAGGGAGAACCTCAGCCTATATAGAATTCACCGCTCTATTCCCCCATTACCCCCGCTTTCGACCAAAATTTACACTCTTGTTACACGAAAAGGAATTATGAAGAAATAAAATAAAATATTGAAGCAAGAATTATCGAAACAATTATCGAGTAAAGGCCTTCTTACGTAAGAATCAATAATTCAAAAATATCGTGCAAATCGTAGTGCCATCGTGCAACCATGCGTATTATTATATTTTAACCACCGGATAATCCAACACCGTTAATCGATAACAATTACGATGTTATTTATAAAAACTCAAACTTGTCGTTTTCTTCATCCGGACAGCTTATTATACATTATGGGGCCCACAAATGGCATTTGCTACTGGTCGCATTTAATATTCTCCGATAACAAAAATATTCCATGACCAAATGAATATTCCCTGACAACAATATGTATTTTATAGCCACTTGCTTATTTTGAAAAAATTTCATATATCACCCTTAATTTTAAACTTTTATCAATTTAACTATTTACTAAATAGAAAAATTGAATACTTTTATTTCATAAAATTCGTGGTCTTACACTCGCTTTTAATCTTCAAATTGATGATATCCGTAAGCTAAGATCGATCTTTGAAAAGAATTGCGCCTTCCTTGAATCGGTCAAACAGTCATCAATGCTAGGTAGCGGATACCTATTCTTGATGGTGACATGGTTTAATTCTCGGTAGTCAATACAAAGTCACATACTCCCATCTTTCTTCTTTACGAATAAAACAGGAGCACCCCAAGGAGATGTACTAGGACGAATGAAATCGATGTCCAACAACTCCTGTAGTTGGACCTTTAACTCCTGAAGTTCAATAGAGCCATTCGATATGGGGTTTTAGAAATGGGTTTTGTATCTTGTTCAAGGTCAATAAAGAATTCAACTTCATGTTTTAGGGGTAGATTAGGAAATTTTTTAGAAATACGTCGGAAATTCACTAACAATGTAAATATTATTCAAATTTGACGTGTTTTTGTTCAAGTCCATAACATGGGCTAAGAAAGCTTGACATCTGTTTTTCAATAAACGAATGCCTTTATGACTTGATATGACAGTGATTGACTTTAGTAGTTTGGTTGATTGAATTAGCATAATAGGTTGGTTAGGAATATGAAAATTAAAAACCTTACGAAAACAATCAATTTTGGCATTGTGAGTAGTTAACCAATCAATCCCTAGAATTACATCAAATGCAAGTATCTTTAAAGAAATAAGATCAACTAGTAATGTGTTGGTGCTAACTTGGATCAAGCAAGATTTATAAACAGTGGATGTAATGAAAGTTTCTCCTAACGGAGTCTTAACAGATAAGTCAAAGTCTAATTTCTCCGGAGTCTAGTTCAAACGTTGAGCACAAGCAGGAGAGATAAAAGAATGGGTAGAACTGGTATCTAGTAAGGTATAAACTTCGCAAGAGTTTATGATTAGCTTACTCGTGATCACCTCGTTTGGGTTCTTCGCGTTGGCCAGTCACGACAAACGCTCTTTCGGGAACCACTGACTTTGACTTGTCCGGGATAGCCTTTGGAATCACCATCCCCACTGGACTTGATTTCGCTACCGGATAAAACCGGGCTATATGACTGTCTTTTCCACAACTGAAACACACCTTGGAAGGCTGTGAACAGTTTGGACTTATGTGTCCCTCCTCTCCGCATCTCGTAGATCTAATCAAGGCCGCTCTCCTCCCCTAGAATTTGTTCTTTGTGTCTTTGCCGATGTCTTCCGTCATTGTTGTTGTTTTACTTTTCTCTTTTTAAGTCTCCACCGACTCTCTTCTTTCTACTATCATGGCCCCGATTACCATCAGAGTGGTTACCGCTTCTATCCGGATATTTTCCTCCTCGCTGGTTATCATTGCTCCGATGACTGCTGCCATTGGTATGACCCTGGTTGTGGACCATCGGTTGAACATACTCATTATCTCGCTCTAATAATTGAGCTCTGTTGACAACATCTGAATATATAGAAAATTTGTGCGAGATAAGGTATTGATGAATTTTGGGTTTTAGACATCTCAGAAACATCCGAGTCATACGTTCCTCATTCTCTACCAAATGAGGTGTAAACCTGGATAACTCCGCGAACTTTGCCTCGTACTGGGACACCGTTATGTTGTTCTATTCCAGTCAAATAAACTCTACCTCCTTCATATGACGAATACTTTTAGGAAAATACTTGTCATTGAACAGTTTTTGAAATATTTCCCAAGACATATTGAGTGCGGCTGGTTGGGTACGCATTACAGATTCCCACCAGTAATCTGCCTCACCACGGATCATAAAGGTGGCGAATGGAACCTACATTCCTCCCGCATCCAAGACATCAAATATCTTGGTAATTTGCTTAACCCACGTTTCTATCTTAATCGGATATAGCTTTCCCCAAAACTCTGGTGGTCCCAACTCTTTGAATTACTTGGCTGTGACAAACCGCGTGCTGCTATCATTTCCACCCTATTTTGTACACGAGTCTCCCTCGTCTGATTTTTTATGAACTGCAAAAAGCTTCAAAACATCTCATCATTCATCGTTTGTTCGGTAGTGTTGTTTACAGGAGGAATATTGCCTTCCTGTTGCACTTTCTCGTGGTTGGTGATTAAAGGTGTCTCAACGGTCTCATACACTCCATTGTTGAAATTTTCAGCTGCCATTCTCAAATACTGCAACAAAACAAGGGTTAATTGAAGAAAATAACATACCAAATAATACCCCTATATTCTGGCCGACCAACAAATAAGGTTAGGTAGGACACACTAGCGAAGGATTTACTCGTGTCTCCCTTCCTAGTTCTATTCCCCGATCTCCGCCAGAGACCATATCCCTAAGCTCTAATACCAACTGTGACGCCCCTAAAATAGGTATACATCACCCATTCTGAGTCGCCAAATACATGGTAGAGAAATAACTACAAGTTCTTTAATACAATTATCGTGCAAAATACGACAACACATAAACTGTGAGTTTAAATACAAATATTATCTTCTAGACAATATCCACACTCAAATAAGTCCTCATTACAATTATTGATATACTATTTTACAAAATAGTGAGGACTACTATAACAACTACCTTAGAACATCACTCCACACCCCGACTACTTCCCGCTTCCTGAGAAGAAAAATGGAACAAAAGGAAAAGGGTGAGCTCAACTAGCCCAGTAAAGAATATTATGACTAAGATAATGTAGAACAAATTATCGCTAGCCTTTAATAAATCAGATAAAATATAATGGACAATCATTTTTAAATCAATACTCACAGCGAAAATAACAATTCATTAGAAGAGTTAAGTAGAGAATGAAATCTACTATCATCTATTAATTTAAAAGTCTATCATCAATATTTTATCCCTGTAACATCAATCAATATACATCTTGAATCAAATATTCATCTTTGCACTACGAGCCAAAGATATTCATCTCAGTATCACCGAGTTAGTCATGTTCATCTCAACACTGCTCATCTTTTGCACTACGGCCAAAGATATTCATCAGTAATCATTCACCTTCAGCACTACTGAGCCAAAGATATTCATCAAGTATCACCATTAAGAACTGAGGATGATGAAAAATATTTTAAAGAACGAATCCAGTGAGATAAAAGGACAAAGATTAGGGATTCGTACTTTAGATAAACCAAGTTTAAAAATACTCCATAATAAACCATAGTGGAGTAAAATTCAGGAATGAAGATCAAAACATGGATACAATCAAAGATAGTAACCATAATAGACATCTGGAACAAAGAAGAGAAAATTTTGTTTTTTAGTGAATAGTGTCGTATATGTGAATAGTGTCATATACGTGAATAGTAATCCTGACACGAAAAGGTAGAAATTCCACAAGAAAAATCATACTTCGTGAACAATATTCGTGAATAGTACCGTATTCGTGAATAGTGCCGTATATGTGAATAGTGACGTATACGTGAATAGTAACCTCGACTGAAAAGGTAAAAATTTCATAATAAAATTCATACCAATATTTCAGTATAATGATATTGAAAGAAATAACATCATTTACGAAGAAAATAACATCTCTTACCTCAAAAGAATAGTACTTCTGACTGAAATATCAGATGTAATGCTGTAGAAAACTTGCACTGAATAGCAACTCTTAAAGTATCTAAATACTCACAAGAATACGCTCGATAATATAGAGATAGAAAACTTCAGATTCTGGTGTGATTTTCAATTCTAACCTAAGCACCTATTTATAGAAAAATGCGAAAACGCCAAAGCAGACTAAATTAATAAAATAATATTTTTTTCAAAAAATTTCTACGCACACCTCTTGGACCAAAATTCAGCCACCGCAAGTGGGACCCACCAAAATTCAAATCTTTCACACCAATCAAAAGTGGGGCCCACCCATGTTTTTAATAAAAAAATATTTATTTCTGAAACTTCAATAATTCATAATAAATAGCCCTTTTATCAGAAAAATACGAATTTTATGTCCATTCCATAGGAAATTAAATTCTCTACAACTTTGTAGAAGAAAGTTTTTTCAAATTCTAAACATAAAATGTCTGAAATCCACATACGAATGATTTTTAATATCTCCATTCTGATAAAATACTGATAAAACACCTCAGCATTAATTCTTTCATTTATATCCACACAAAATAAATATTTCCCTATCCATCATTTATATCCACATAAAATAAATATTTTTTATCATATAAATCAATAATTAATTATTCACAAATAATATTACAGAATCACAATTATGATAACCAGGTCATTTTTAAGAAAGATGGGGCTTTCCGATAAGGATTTCTCCTTAAAAGCGCGCAATTAGGTGACCAACCTCCTTTCCTACACAGAACTTCCTTAGACATTGCCAATAATGATATCTAATAGTATTATTCAAATAATATGAATTATTGATTTGATAATGGGAAATACTATGCAGTGTTAATTATTGAAACAACAATAATATGAAATATCAACGTAGCAATTATTGAATCAATAAAATAAAATATTGAACAGTAATTAATTTAAAAATTATTGAGTAGTGCCTTCTTATATAAGAATCAATAATCCAAAAATACTGTATAATATTGTGTGCTACTATGCAACCACACATATTACTATATTTTAACCACCGGGTATTCCAACAGTGTTAACGGTAACAACTACGCCGTTATTTATAAAAACTCAAACTTGTCATTTTCTTCATCCGACCGTTTTTCGTTATGGGACCCACAAATGGCTGCGCCGTCGTACGAATATTCTCCGACAACAATAATATTCTACGACCAAACGAATATTCCCCGACAACAATGAGTATTTTATAACCACATGCTTATTTTGTAAAATTTTCATATTTCACCCATAACCAAAGCATTATATTAAATTAACACCTTATTATTTTAAAATAATGAATATAGGAACTTCAATTTTATTTATAAAAAGTTGGGGTCTAACAGTAGACACGTAAACCGAGAGATGACCTCTCTCTCTATATGTCAATACTGAAAGTAGTATGCACACAAACCAATCATGTTTGATGATAAAGCATATACTTTGTAACAATTTTATTCATTTATTAATAAAAAGTATTAATTTATTAAAAGCTTTTAATTATCTATATGATGTTGTTTTATAACACTACAAAAAAATGGGCCTTTAACAACGATTTTTCGGACAACGACTTTATAAGTCGTTGCTAAAAGTATATGTTTAGCAACAGAATTTGTCCTTCGTTGCAGATTGTGTCAGGCTTTCACTTTTTGCAACGAAATTCATAAATCGTTGCAAAATTTCGTTGCTAATTCATTGGCGGGAAAAAATTTCGTTAGAAATTCGTTGCAAAATTTTTGGCCACTTACTTTTCCATCATCGTGGGTAACGAAAGTTTTTTTGTTGCTAAAAATGGGGCTTTAGCAACGATTTTTCAAGCAAAGTCGTTGCTAAAAGTGTATGTTTTGCAACGAAACTTGTCCTTCGTTGCAGATTGTGTCAGGCTTTCACTTTTTACAACGAAATTCATAAGTAGTTGCAAAATTTGGAAACAAAATTCGTTGCAAAATTTCTAACCACTTGATTTCTCCTCATCGTGGGCAACGAAAGTTTTTTTGTTGCTATATTTCGTTGACTAATATGGACCACATTGTGGCGACCCCAAATCCGGATACTTGAAACCCGAACTCGGTTCTCCACGATACCATTTCTTTAAGCTGAATAATACTAAATAATAATACATTCGAACTTAATTTACATACATCAAAGTTTACTTCCCTGTGCACGTGACCTTCAAATACATTCCTTATAATACGACAATAGATTCCATTGTCTTACTAACTATAACCATTAACTCATACTAAATCTCATTCGAGCGCCTTTTCTTTTCCCTTGTTCGTGCTCGAGCCTTCGTGTCGATCGACGAATCGAAAACATTTAGTTTAAGCAAGGATGAGCATTTGAGTGCCCAAAGAAGTAATAACAATTATATATAAAATTCGAAAGAATATAAGTATTCTCTTTACATAACACTTCTACAACGAATCAAAAGTTGTGAAGTAATCAGATCTTGATAAAAGATTCACATAACAATTCTCTTTCAATTTCTTGAAATTAGGCTCCACCCATGAATAGGGTTTAAGAAACATACTATGAACATTGTTTTCATTTTGAAAAGGTTTAATGAAATTCATCCAATAAACCGTCATAACTTACGCAGCACGGAGGGTGATCAAATTTCATTGTACCTGTATTGATCAATACTACATAACTAGAACGACATTCATCGCTTTCATCCTTTCATCCGCCAAGCGCATAAAATTTTTCCCATTATCGGGATGTTCATACATGCCCGGTTCCAAACCCAAGGTTTTAATCTTGCTTTCAACAATAATATGTAATTCAACATATATGTATACGGGTAATTGACATGGTATATCAACATGTGAATAAATGCTATGATTATCCAAGTGGGGACACTTGTATAACCATTTAGAAATCAACTTAATGTAATATATATCCGAAGCTAACATGTTGATAATCAAAGCGTATATAACTGCATGTAAATAGAATAATTTCAAACTTCTTACTCATGTCCATTCAGATAAAGAAAATGCAAAGGTAGGATACTTGCACCGATTCTTCGATTACAAATCTCAACTTAGGTTTTATCTCTTTATCACAACCTATCAATAAGCGTGTCATTCGTTCGATTAGAACAATATATCATAACACATAGTATCATCAATTACGGCCAAAGACATAGTCTAATCACGTCATCACATAATCGCAGTTGATCATACTTTCTATTCTATACTTTTATACATTTTCAAATATCTCATCCATGTTCTTACGTAAGTCTTTTTCTTTCTATTATAGGGTTCGACATTTGTTTGCTGCATCGACAAATGACTTTTATCGGGTAAATATTTAGTTCAAGACTCTTATCCTATACCTCAACATCTCAGAATATCAAACATTTTATTTTTAATCATTTTCAATTTTCCGTAAATTGAAAAATTTAAAATAATTCAAATCTGTCACTATCGGGCCTATAGTGATATAACTGTTACTATAGGTGTTCCTCAAAACTTCATAACTTCATAATCGGTTCTCAAGTCAGCTAGTTTGGCCGGCTATAACTTTCAAACATTAGAATTATAATTACACGATTTAAACATTAAACAATT
This sequence comes from Panax ginseng, assembly GCA_020205605.1. NCBI lineage: Eukaryota > Viridiplantae > Streptophyta > Magnoliopsida > Apiales > Araliaceae > Panax > Panax ginseng. Next base: position 42,176,560 of record CM035132.1, read on the forward strand.
CATTTATCATTAATAATTTATTTATATTAAACTATTAATGAAACCATTGCCAAAATATAAAAGTTATTTATAATAACTCAAACTATTTTTAAAACATTTATTTTACCCTTAAATGATTTTTAAAATAATTAAAATCATTTTTAAATAATCACCATTAATATATAAATATTAATGTACTATTTATCCAAATATTAAAAGTTATTAATTATAACTTAAGATATTTTAAATCCTTAATATCCTCTTTAAATGATTTTTAAATAAATAAAACCATTTTAAACTATTTATTTAATAATAATTATTAAATAAACTAAATATCATTAATATTATCTTAATATCATTAATATTAAATTATTAATGAAATTATCCTTTAAATATTAAAAGTTATATTTTATAACTTAAAATATTTTTAAATACCTTAATTTCATTTAAAATGATTTTTATAATATTAAAATCATTTTTAAACTAAATTATTTAATATAATCATTAAATAACTTTAATATCATTAATATATAATTAATTAATGAAATTCATCACAAAATATTAAAAGTCATGGAAAATAACTCAAAATATTTTCTTATACCATAAAATAATTTTTCATGATTTTTCATGAATTAAAACTATTTTTAAATCATTTATTTAATATTATAATTAAATAAATAAATACCTTTTATATTTCAAAATATTAAATATTTATGAAATATACTCAAAATAATTAAAAACTATTTTTCAGACTTTAAAATAATTTTTCATAATTTATTTGGTATTTTTAATAATTAAAAACTAATTTTTCTAATTTTTAAATTAATTTAGGAAAATCAGAAATTAAAATAATTAAAACTGTCGCTAAAGGCCCCTATAGTGATGTATGTCGCATTATAGGTGTTCTTGAGCCTACCAGATCTTCATAAGGCAGAACCGAGTGGCCTACTTTGACCGTGAATAACTCTCTCATCTTAACGAATTTGGACAATCTATAAATTGGGTCTTGTAGAGGAAATACAAGACTACAAGATCCAACAATCATAACCTCTAAACAAACATCAGACCTGGGATAAATCAGCCATCAAAAAGTAGCTACTAAAGTCGTTCTTCACGAAGAACAGTTCGAGGTGCCTACTTTGGACCTCTATAACTTGATGATCGTGCAACGTTTATGTGATCTATCAATTCCATTGTGTAGACAACATGTAGGACTACAACTCTAACACTTAACATCATCATAACAACAAGAAATCAAGCATCTAAAGTATGGTCAAATCTTTGTCGAAAAATTAACACTTAGAAAATTGCAATTTGCCTGAATTTTTCAGTCAATCCGATCAACCCACTTTGACCTTAAATAACTCTTAATCCGTAATATATATGGACCTGATTCTTTTGGAGGTTAAATACCACATAACAAGCTACACATATCAACCTTTAGAACACAAAACACATTAAAGATGACCGAGATATAAGGTTCGACATTTGTCCAAAAAAACATTTCGGACACTTAGAATATTTTCTGGTTTGAAAAGCAGTTGCATCAATGCTTGGCCAACCCACTTTGACCGCTTATAAATCCCGATCTACAATAGATATAGACCTGATTCCTTTTGGAGTTTAAAGACCACATATTAGGCTACCTATAACAACTTTTAAACAACAAAACTCATGATCTAACCAAAGAGTTATAGCCTCGATATTTGGTGAAAATAAATGTAATTCGGTTTTTCCAACTTGCTCAAATCTTCAAATTCGTGCACTTTGATGTTATGGGTTCATGATTTTACAACCCGTAACATTAATAGACTCTCTATTACACTACTTTAAACAATCAATTGCATCAATTAACATCGAATCAAGGATTTCTAGAATTTAGGATTTCCTACCTTTTCAAGCTTGATTTTGATTGTTTTTGGCTTTGATGCTTCGATTTGTTGTTTGTGATGGTGGGCTTTGATTAGGAGATTATGGGCAAGATAATTTCGTTGGTAAGAGGTTGGGAGAGTGTGTCTAGAGAGTTGCTATAATTTTAGTGTGCATTAAGCTTGAATTTCCTTAATTTCTATTTATAGACCATTTAGATTGCCTTGGATGCTCAATAATGCTAGTATAATTGGATGCTAGTTGATAAATATAGTGGGGCAAGTATGTTGGCCATGATTTGTTGCTAGATTCCTCAATAATACACTAATAATACACTAATAAGCCAAAAGGGCAATTTAGTCATTTCCACACTAATGATTGGTTTCTTCCTTTAATAATGTACAAGGGTAGTTTAGACTTCTCATGTCTACCATGAAGGGCATTTTAGACATTGGCCATAACCATTAGGGTTTATCACTTTAGATTTTAAAATTCCATAATATAACTAATAATACATTAAAAGGGTATTTTGGTAATTTCACATATAATTTCATGGACATTTTTGTATATAGCAATTAAATGTAGTATTTAATCACTAGATGGTAATTCTTATCATTTACCAATTACTTTCATCCTTTGGTAAATTAAA